>JACBWW010000006.1:42538261-42762153 GCA_020086605.1 Lanius collurio | reverse complement strand
CTGGGACCTTAGTAATTACCTAAATGCTGGAGAAGACCTGGCTTCTACTGCCAAATGACCAAGAGCCTGGAGGAGAGAGTTACTTACCAAAAGGCTGCTCCTCCCAGTGCTGGTGAGGTTCTGGGGTGCCAGATTTCTGTGCTCATGTGGGGCAGTGTGGACCAAGGTTACCATTGGGGCCCAGGGGTCTGTGGCCTGAGGAGTTTGCTCATGAGCCTGCAGTAGCATCCCCTGGGAATGCACATCCTTAGGCAATATCATCTCATGGAAGACAAATTTCATCTAGAAAACCTCAGGCTCAAGCCAAACATCATATCAGCTCAGAAACTCCTGTCCAGATGAGGAGAGATCCAGCATGAGCAGGGAAGGAAGGAGCAGCATTGTATTGTTCCCAACATCTCTGTACAGCCAGCAGAGGAGTCAAACTGAGTGTCTTCCCTGTGGGACAGGGAAACTACAGAACTAAGAACAACTCTTGTGCAAAGAGGGACCATGAACAAAACTCTGGGCTTTTGTGCAGAGAATGAAATGTGTCATGTTTCAAGTGTTGATCTATCCAGGACTGAAATGAGGTACTCTTGATGTGAAAAGGTAATGACAGTGGACAGCACTGATGTTCCATATAACACAAAGTGAAGCAGAGAACTTCCATCTACATATGAAGAATAGCATCAGTTTCCACACACAATATTCATAAATGACTAAGCTTAATCAAAGCAAGGCTTTCCATATTCTGCTATTTCAGTTCTCATTCTCTACTCATTTTCTTGGAGAATACCAGGTCTGGGGAGAGATGTCTTGACTGTTTGCAGTTTGATAATCCTACCAGAGCCTTGATGTCACTTAAACCCATGATCAGTTATTCACAGATAAAAAAAAAACACTACAAAAAAGCCAAAGGATAAGAGGAAAATTAATACCATAAGAAAACCTAAACTCATAGAGTATCAACACTGAAAGGCACACTTACATGATGAAGAAGATTAGGAAAGCACCAAGGCTGGAAGAGACTTGTGAGGTTCCTGCTTAGATGAACATAATCATCTCATGACGTCTCAGATGCATCAGCAGGGGAACTAAACACAACAACCAAGTTTGGAAACATTCAGGCAGAGGAACCAAGGATAATTAATTTGCCTTGTAGCAAAATTCACGAAGTACTGAGATTGAGTAGCTGTCATAGCTAGGAGAAGAAAGTGTGTCTTGATCAGATTTTCAGAGTGCTTTGGAAGAGGATGGGAGAATTGTCAGTCTTAGGAGAAAATAGTAGAATAAGACCTAGAGGATGGAGGTTGGATCTAGGCATGTGACAAGACATTGGAGCATCTTAGAACAGAGAATGTGGTTGAATTTCCATTGCTAACAATTCTCCAAATCACCACAGGATATTTTTCTCCATTTTGAGCCTGAATTAACTGCCAAAATCCTAATGACCTCTTACACAAGAAGTCAGACAAGATGATCAACCTTGAACTCCTCTGATCTTAGAGCTTATGACTAATGTATCATGTGTTTGTTCTCTCATTCTCTCTAGGGAAGAAGGACATAGAGTGGACTGTTTTGTTTTGGAAGTATTATTGGAAGGTTTTAGTGTTCTGTACTTATTTTGAGGAGGGAGGTCAGAAATGTGCTATATTTGAGCCATTTGGGGGCATTTTTATGGGGAGCTTGTTCCATCCTGGCCACTGAGAGTGCTCTGTATTTCATACCTCTTCTATTAGAAAGTGTTCCAGTGCCAGAGGATTGAGATAATCCAAGTCGGAGAGCTGTGGGTGATCTTTTGCCCTTGAACCCTTAAGGAGTGAGTTTGTGACTTGGAGTCGTAGGAAACTACTATGTACAGAAAAGGCATTGTCTGTTTCCATATCTGATGCCACTTGATGCGGTGCTTTGGGTCCCACAGAAGGGTAACCCACTGCTGATTTGGCAGACCTATGTTGCTCCTGTGCTCATCTGCAACTTTTCTTTCATACAAAATGAGCAATGTACAGCCCACCAGTGCTTGCTGAGGAGACAGTATTGGCCCTCTGAACTCTGTCAAAGTTCAAAGATGAGAGGCAGGGCTTCTTAGTCACTTTTCAAGTATTAAGATAGCTCATACTAACACTTGCAACCAGCCAAAGATAACTATCACACTCAGATATATAGAAGCTGTGACTAATCAAAATCATTTTTAAGGGAAAAATATTTATCCAGAACAACAGATTACATTCTGATTTAAAGATGTCATTGTTTTGCAGTGCCTAAGTAAGCACACAAGATCACCCTTGCTGTTAGTTTCTTCTGCAATGAGAAACTATATATAGAGTGTGTGTGTGTGTATCTATATATTTATATATATATATACACAGAGTACTATATCAGAAAACACAAAAAAAAAAAAAAAAAAAGGAAAGGGCAAAGTTTCGTAAATAAACAGCCAATCTTTGCTATCATATTTAGCAAAGCATCCCATCCCTGGAAGTGTTCAAGGTCAGGTTGGATGGGGCTTGGAGAAACCTGGTCTACTGGAAGGTGTCCCTATGCATACGTGGTGGGTTGACTCTGGGTGAATGCCAGGTGCCCACCAAAGCTGCTCTATCACTCTCCTCTACGGCTGGAGAGGGGAGAGAAAATATAGGAAATTAGTTGACATAAGGAAGAGATCACTCACTGAATCAGGGAAACAGACTGAACTTGGTGATATTAATTGACTTTATTAGCAACAGAATCAGAGCAAGATAATGAGAAGTAAAATAAATCTTAAAAACACTTCCTCTCTACCCCTTCCTCCTTCCTAAGCTCTCCCTCTCTCCCAGTTATGGAGAAAGACAGGGAATGAAGTTTATGACGAGATGAGATTTAAGGTCCCTTCCAAACCAAACCATTCTATGATTCTGTAATTCTGTGATTGTCATCCCTCCCTAGGACAGTACAACAGAGCACTGAATTAAGGAGAGAGTTGTTGCTTTACACATGAAGAGAGGTGGGACTATGTACCATATGCACCAAAGGGAGTCAAGACTAGAAGTTATCTGAAGCAATAAGGACCTGGCTTTTTAGAACCTTTTAAGGTCTGACCAGGACTAACTGGTCCAAAGACAAAGGGATATAATTCCTGTTCATTCATCACAACCTGTAAACAGTAACTCCTGGACTATTTTGGTTAATAAGACCTCAGCTTTCTGTCATAGAGGCTTTGTAATTTATCCAAAGCAGAACACAAGAGCTAAAAACCTGAATTTGAAGTAAGTTTGGCTTCTAACTTTAGATTTGAGCTTCTTATTTTTGTGGCCGACATTAAAAAGAGATAGGAATAGAGCATCGTTGGCAGCACTTGCGCTTCAGGGAATAGGGTTTAATCTGCCACTTTTTGCTGAACAATCCAACCCACAAAACAGGCAGAGGTTACTCACCACAAAAGAACTGGTTGACTATTTCTATAACAAATCATTTGCCTCCAGGCACTATTCATACATACAATAAAACTTTCCCTGAAAATTTGGCACCCTATGTTAGAAAGAAATACAGAGGCTGAGAACACAGAATGAAATTAATTGTTCAATAAAAGGAGCAGAAATCAGAACCAAGATCTTTTGACCTCGATCATTGTGAGACTGCTCAAGGAAGGGGAAATCCTGTTCCCTTCAATTCATTAGCAAAGTGCCAACCTCTTTCCAGAGGGTACACACTTTGATGAACTTAAGGTACTTTTATCCACCTCTCCAGAACCTTTCAGGTCTCAGAGCAAGTTCTTTTTCTAAGATCAATGAAAAAAGTGCAAGTTTCCACTTATATCTGCAATTTTTTAAGAAGTTGCTTGGGCCTGAACCCTGTGATATCTCTGGTATCTACTGTAGCCAACTGCATTTGGGGTGCTGACCTCTGCTTTCTGGAGTCTTGAAAGTGCTCAGCCATTCATGATTTTGCATCTTTGAGGAAGGAAGTATGGTCACAGAAGTGATCCTGGCAAGTCTGAGTGGAAACCTAAACCAAAAGATCACACTGAAGATCAGAGCAACACATCCTTTTGTTCGTATAGTCACAGAATCAAAGAATCCCTGAATGATTTGGGTTGGAAGGAACCTTAGAGATCTAGTTCGATGCCCCTGCCATGAGCAGGGACACCTTCGACTAGACCAGCTTGCTTCAAGCCACATCCAACCTGACCTATAACACTCCCAGGGATGCAGCAGCCACAGCTTCTCTGGACAACCTGTGCCAGAGCCTCAACATCCTCATAGGAAAAGATTTCTTCCCAATATTCCATCTAAACTTGGCCTCTGGCAGTTTGAAGCCATCCCCCCTGGTCCTGTCACTCCAGGCCCCTGTCCTGTCCCTCTCTAGGTCTCATGGAGCCCCTTTAGGCACTGCCAGGTGCTCTGAAGTCTCCCCAGAGCCTTCGCTTCTCCAGGCTAAACACCCCCAGCTCTCCCAGCCTGTCTCCAGAGCAGAGGTGCTCCAGCCTTCAGAGCATCCATGTGGCCCCCTCTGGACTCACTCCAAAAGGTCCAGGTTCTTCTTAGGGGGCCCCAGAGCTAAACAGCTTAATTAGATGTGATTTTTAGAGCTTCAGCTCCTCTTGTGCTTAGACCAATATGTAACTTAATTAATAATAATAATTAATTATAAGGTAGTAATTAATAAAGAAGCTAAAATAATATTTAATATTAGTTTAGACCAATATTTAAGCTAATTAAAAATTTATAAAAATAGTAAGCAAAGGAGATTTAAAGAGAAATATTGCACAAAAATACTCCTCAAAGATCTTGCAAACATCTATTATAATAAATATATTAATATATTAATAGATCAAAACCAGTCATAATAAATCTTGAGACGTTCTATTTTGGTATATACACATTCATATATTAGTAGATATTCCCAACGTCTATCAGAAGTGATTTTTAACAATACTTGTTTTTAATCTCTCTCCTTTGTAATGCTTTGTTTTTTTAACAGATATGCTATGAGAGCCATCCTGACACAGTCTGATGTGCAGTTCCTGATGGTGCCAAGAACTGTGTTTCTTGTTTCCTTTCTCCCAGTGCACTCCTGTATTTCTGGTGAAGGAGCTATTGTAACTCACATGACTTAGATTTATTCAACATGCTGCCAGACCTGGTATGCTGTCAGATTTGTTTACTGGGATAATATCCTTCCAAACCTTTTATGGAAAATCACAGAAAGCCACTATTTTAGCATGTACACTTTTGGTATCACCAAACCACTGAGTAGCACCATCTTCCCTCCCCTCCATGATAGCTTGTCATAAAAAAATCTCATCTTACTCTTTTTCTGAACCTACCTGGTTTTACCCACATTGAAGAGGAAGGCTCAGACAAGCTGAAAAATTTTTGCAATATGTTTTACACTCAGGTTTGGTAGTTTGCATGTTATTTCTGAAATTTGAGAATGCAGAGATGCCACAAAAAAAGCTGATAAAGAAAGAAAAAGTTCTTGAAGTATCCCTTTTAGATTGTCCTGCTAGTCAAGAGTCACTGTGTTAAGGTAAAGGCTTCTGAGTAATGTCATTAATCACTTCAGCTGTGCAAATCTTTTGAATGTTGTTCCTTCTGGAAAGAGACAGTGTTGAGATAAAATCACAATTTATTTTTCAAGGGGGTGACAAGACCTTTCCCCAAACCTACAGCAAGATCTGTGCAGCTCCCCGAGCTAAAGTAGAAACTCACCCCTCATCCCCTGCACAAGCCCCTCAGTCACTTGCAGCAATGACCTTTGAGAAGTGGGTTCGAAGAAGGATGGTGCAGGTTTCACAGCACATTTCCCCTGACCTTTACCAAAATGCTGCTTATTGCTAAAGTGTCCTCACCATGTATGTTCCTGCTCTCAGTACAGATCAGCTGTGCAGGGAAATGCTCTTGCTAGAATCTCTCCCCATGCATGTCACAGCAGAGTCGTGCTCTTACACATTAAGAACATTCACAAGCCAAGTACCAGAGCTAAGCTGACTAAGCTTAATCACCCACTTGATTATATGTAACTGTTAGCCTAAGGGCTTTCTTTTACTTTTCAGCCCACTCTTGCTCATAGTATTTATACACGTTTAACTTTATGTACACAAGTGTCTGATGTCAAATTAGCCCACTCTGATAAATGAAGCATGACACATATGTAAATGCTTGCAGGAAGAAAGTTTTGATCCTGTTCATATCTTTCATATCTCTAAAGGAAAATAAAATACTCTATGGTCTGTAAATCCAGTCTCTACGAAAAAATCATTTTGTCCCATTATTTTGCTGTTGGCCAACGGTATTGCTTCTGCTGTGGCACATGAGCACTGCAAAAGGACACTGGCCTGAGACAGCCAGTCCTTGGTGAAGGTACTTCCACAACCTTTAAAACAGGATCAAAAATGCCCAGAGTGGGGGAGAAGTGTCCAGAGGTCAGAGATTGAGGGAAACTTTTGCCACGTTCAAATCAAAACCCTTGCTCTTCCTTGATGCAAGAATTTTACCACAGGCATTTGGCTTTAAGGATGTTAGAAAAAGTATGTATATCGAGTTGCCAACATATAGTGTAAAGTTAATGTGTCACCAGGCTTAGCAATGAGGTGAAATAGAAGTCATATATCTTTTGAATTAAGTTGAAATATAAGGTGCTGTTCCTAGAAATCACTGGGATTTGAAACCCAAGAAGTGCCCTCCACCTGAAACTGTGCAAGTGGCCACCCATTTTCTGCTGTGCCATTTAGCATAACACTGTTGCTGTCCTTAAAAGCGGGATTCATCATCTGGTGTGTAGACAGCCAATCTCACATGCAGAGCTGAGGTATTTGATTATTTCATATTTTCAAAGATGGGTGCAAGGTAGTTGTTGCGGTGGACCCCCCTGGACTCCTCTGGGTCCCCCTGGTTGGGTCCCTGCCATGTGACTCTGAGACAGTCCTTTCTCTGATGTTCAAGCAGCCCAGGCTCTGATCTGGTTGGTTGTTTATCCCAGCTCCGCCCTGATATCCCCTTTCCCCCTCTCTGTGACAGAACCAACGGGACACAAAGCCTCGCCCTCTTACCCCCTTGGCTAATTGCTCAGGTCGGTGCTCTGTCTCTCGGGACAGAGGGAATAAATGACTCCAAGATCATAGAAGGAGGGTCTTTAGCACAAGTGAGTTACGTACCGCTTGGCAGGGCTATGTCTTCCCAGCACATGATCTGTAATAGGTAGTAAACCCACAAAAAGGTAGCACAGATTCTCAAAGCTTTACACTAGATACATATATTTTAGCAAACAAGGAAGTCTTGGTTCATTTGCTACAAGTACCTAGTTCTCTTATTAATTAGTATCCTACCTTCTATTGGTGGAATGATTCTCTTGCTTCTCATGCTAATTAATGCTCAGTCTTTCTCTTCTTTTGATTCCGTGGGTGTCTCGAGCCTGTCATCCCTGAGTCAGTGGTCACAATCTACCCCATGGAATTACCTCTTGCTGGTTGGCTCCGTGTGCAAGCTGCAGGGTGAACTCTGGGTGGTAGCAACCCGAGGCAAGAGGCCTCATGCTGGCACCAATCCCTTGAATTACAAAGGGCACCACAGGGACCTGTGGGACAAGCCAGGAGACAAGAGAGACAGCAGAAGCAAAGGACTCAACAGGAAGACCCCAGACTATGAGTAAAGGGTAAAATTGACCTTTTTCATACACACATGAAGAAATCTTTGCCTTTTCCAAAGAGTAATTTTTTTAATTGCTTTGATTATTACATGCTGCACTCATCTCTCCATTCAGCTTTATTGTAACAATATAGTAGAATGTGATCTTCAGTTAAATTTTTTTATTTGTTATCTTGAAATTCAAATACATTTCTTTGACCCCACAAGTTTATTAACATCTGGTTGTTCAAAGCCAGACTGTAACTATTCTCACTGTTTGAATTTTTCACTTTGTTGAAGGGCATACATGGAATTTGGCTCCTGGTGTAACCCGAAGAAGCCCACTGTGACATACAGTTACATAAGATTCTGGAGAATGTGCAATTTTCAGTTCTACATTATCATTCTCTCCTCAAACCTTCCACCTACTCGGTGCTAATCATCTTCTTGCTTAAACATATGCCCTCTAGACAATCATAAAAAGTGTATTGAATTGTAAGCTCTGAGGTTGATCTTCAACCTCTCACATCAACACTCAATAGCAGATATCGCAGACACTTCAATTCTAATAAATCTCATAGGCATAGCAATGGCTTTGGAGATCCTTCTTTGCTACCACATAGGAGATATCCAGATGCACTATCAAGACGACAAGTATTCAAAACTAAATTACACAATATGTGTTTTATGTTTGAATCAAATCGGTGGGATTTGCCAGATTAAATATAGATGTATGTGATGTTAATATTTGTGTCTGAGCTCAGTGGTTTTACCACTGGAGAGAAAGAGGTACTTTTACAGACTGATTGTAGAAGAGTCTGACCCAGCAACTGATCCTCTCCAGCCTTACAGAGATAAAGATGGGGAAAGTCCTGAAAAAGTCACTGGTATCTTCATTCAGTCTCCAAGGCTGGATCAAACACTTCTGGATCTTTCTAATAAAAGAGAAAGACCAGCTGCTGTGTTGACTTCAGTAGAAAAGACTTAAAATAGAAGTAGAAAAGACATTAAGATGGCTTAATCCCGCACTAATTGGTGAAGTGTTAATGGCTGGATCTGACACTTTATTTCAGCTTCTGAAAAACTCGTGCCTGCTTTAAGTTGTACTTCTGCTGTTGGCCATGGAAAGAGAAAAGGATCTCTGATGAACATCCTTCATACCCCAAAATACATAAAATCATTTCTTGGTATGTGACTTCTCTGAAGGCAACTCTGTATTGCTGTTGGTTGTAAACCAACACCCAGCATCTTAAATTATCTGTCCAGCATTACGCATGATGGAATGAATCTGGCCACCATCAGGCCAGGACCCAGAGCCCAGATTTGAAGAACCTTTTGCATAAGATCACCCTGAAGGTGTTAAGATTCCAGACCAAAATCTTACCAGGTTTGGGGGAAAAATAAAAGAATCCACAAAGTAAAGTGAAAGGCTCTTCCTGGAAATTGTTTGGGTTTTTCTTTCTCAGTTTCAGTACTGTAAATGTCTCATCTTGATCTTTTCAGAGCTCCTAGATCAAGCCACACTTCTTTTTAACACAGGATTTTTCAGTAGTAGAGGTGTACATACAGTCCAAAACCTCAATGTTCTGTTATTAACTTTCCAAAATGTCTGAGGAAGTAAATACTGTGGAAAGGAATGAGGACAACAATTACATAAATAAGAGAATAACTTAAGTGCCTAAGACAGGATTTCATATAACTTTGTTAATCATTACATTATTATGTAATTTTTAAATATCATTAACAGTCTCCCTTTGTAATCTGCATACTTTTAAATATAAGATTCCTTTTTTGATAGTCCATTTTATTAGGCTTGGTGATGTTTCTAATTACCAGGATCTTACCAGTACTTTTTTTGCAGATATTGAACTCATTAATGATCTTTGAAGGTTTTTTTTCCTTTTTGATGTTTTTCCCAGCTCAACACATTATGAAACAGGCAACACTTTGCTGTAATAGGAAATGTAATTTTGAGAATTAAACTAATTTTCCCAATAACTGTTTTCTGATACTTTACTATTTTCTGTTGAAGCCCAAACTCATGTTTCTAAATGTCTCTTGGTGTCAGAATACTGTCTGCATTTTCTGGAAACTCTGAGACTGAAACTGCACATTTTCTAATAGCAATGATGCACTGATTTATGCTGGATCCTTTAAAAACTCACTCAGTGCTTTTCAAGTCCTCAACCAGATGTACTTAAGCTTCATCTTAATCCTTTCAGAGACTTATGTGAATCCCAGATCTCCTGCCAATCTCAAATAATGCTATAGATCTGAGACTGGAACACCAAAACTAGAATGCAATAAATCTTAATTCATTCAGAAAAACATCGAAGACATATCTGCTAGGAGTCAAAACTGGGAACAAGTATTTCCAAACACAAAAAACAGGCCAAAGGGAAGAGATTATAAGAAACAATGAGTAAGGGCCTTTTGCATTTTTTATAAGAAAATGAACGCCAAATACAACCTTTTTGATAACTGCTTTATGAAAGAAGTACAAACCAAATTTGGAAGCACAGATCCACTCTCAGTTCAGTCTTTGAAAAAATGATTATAGTTGTCTGTGCTACTCAGTCATTAGTCAGCTTTGCTCTGTTCCTGCTTCTTGAAGACATCTGCTTTCTATTTCATTGAGACTACTGCAAAATTGTTTTCAGCTGTAAATTTCCAGTGAGTTTTTTGTTTGTTTGGGTTTTTTGGGGTTGGCTTGGTTGGGTTTTTTTTGATTTGTTTTTTTCCAGATAATTAATGATATAAGTAGCATCTTACTATATAACAAATCATTCCTGGGCCCAGCTAAGGCTGTAGATGCTGCTCTGAAGGGTAACTATCTCTGTCTAGACTAGAGCTGGTGAAGATAGGGTGGGTGAAGATTTATCCCATCAATTATATTGCTGGTTCAGTTACCAAAGAATAAACAGATAGGTTAGGTCAAATTCAAATGAAATTGTCAAGCCATTTTCAGTTGAGGTGGTTCACTTCTCCTTCTCCTTCTCCTTCTCCTTCTCCTTCTCCTTCTCCTTCTCCTTCTCCTTCTCCTTCTCCCTTTCCAGAGTGCCTGGTAGTACAGTAGTCTGGGTACAGGCTTGGATGTGAGAGATGAGCATCGAGATTGCTATGCCTCCCTTTGCCCTTCTTTGCCATGGGATCTGTCCCCCTGGACGAGGCTGCCCTATGACAGCAACTCAGTAGCATCAGGAAGCTGTCACGTATGTCAACAGTCATCAACGATGTTAGCAGGTTCAGGCTGGTTTTATGTGGTTATTGATGCAAATTTTCCTGTTGAAATTTGGCAGGACATACAGCACAGATGAAGCAATGATTTCAGGTCAGCCTGATGAGTTTTTTTTAAGAGAAAAAGGAAATAAGATCGTCTCTACCTTATTGGAGCTATGTGCCTGTGCAGTGAGGTTCCTTGAGTCTGCAAAGGTGTGTGATCAAAGCTCCATTTCACTTTCTCTTGTCCCAGATGAGTAGGATAACACACAGTGAGCCTTCCTTTTTCCTGAATGACATGTATGTGAAGCCACATAAGCAGTTCTGGGATAATGTTGGCACACTGGGTTGAATTAAGTCTCTGGAGCTGATGACTGATGCTGCTATTTCTGCTCATTTCCATGGTAACCTCTTACAATGTGATGATATTTTACCCATATGCAAATGCTCAACAAAGGCCATATGCAACTTGATTTTATATGGTCAGCTTCTATAGAATAACCATGGTTGTCCCACTGAAAAATACCTTCTGAGAGTCTTCAGAAATCTGTTGGAACTCGATTTTTCTATCTCAAGTGAAATAAGTTAAAAATATCACAGGGCACAGAATGTGAGTTTGAAGGGACCCATCAGGATCATTGAGTCTGACTCCTGGCCCTCCACCATCCCTGAGAGTCACACTCTGTGCCTGAGAGCATTGTCCTAAGGCTTCTTGAGCTCTGTCAGGTTGTTGCTCTGACCACTGCTCTGGGGAGCCTGTTCCAGTGTTCAAATACCCTGTGGGGCAAGAACCTTTTCCTAATATCCAAACTAAAGCTCCCGTGACACACTTTCAGGCCATTCCCTTGTGACTGTCACCAGAGAGCAGAAAACAGTGTCTGCCCCTCCTCTTCACCTCACAAGTAAGCTGTAACTTCAATGAGGTATCCCCTCAGTTTCCTTTACTCCAGGCTGAACAGACCAAGTACCCTTAACCACTCCTCTTACAGCTTCCCCTCAAGGCACCTTACCATCTTCGTTGCCCTCCTTTGGATGCTCTCCAATGGTTTAATGTCTTTCTTATATTGTGGTACCCAAACCTGCACACAATATTCAAGGTGAGCAGAACAGAGCAGGACAAAGAGTTGTTTTCCCTGATCCCTGTAACAGCTTGTCAACGTGCTGGAGGAAAGGGAGGTCATCCAGACGGACCTGGACCATCTGGAGAGGCAGGTTGGTATGAACCTCATGAAGTGCAACAAGGCCAAGTGCAAGGTCCTGCCCATGGATTGTAGCAATCCTAAGCACAAATGCAGGAAAACTGGAGAATGCATTGAGAACAGCCCTGGGGAGAAGGACTTGGGGTGCTGATCGTTGAGAAGTTCAACATGCCCTGGCGTGTGCTGTGTGCTGGCATCCAGAAACTTCTCACACCCCAGGCTGATCCCACAGTGTTGGCAGCAGGGAAAGGGGGATTCTGTCCCTCTATCCTGCTGAGACCCCACCCGCAGAGCTGCTTCCAGCTCTGGGGTCCAACATCAGAAGGACATGGATCTGCTGGAGCAGGTCCAGTCAAGACCATGGAGATGTTCTGAGGCCAGAAGCCCCTTTGCTCTGGAGACAGACTGGGAGAGCTGGGGCTGTTCAGCCTGGAGAAGAGAAGGCTCCAAGGGGACCTTAGAGCACCTGGCAGTGCCTAAAGGGACTCCAAGAGAGCTGGAGAGAGACTTCGGACAAGGGCCTGGATGAACAGGAAAAGGGAGAACAGCTTCCCATTGCCAGAGGGCAGGTTACGATGGGATATTGGGAAGAAATTTTTTCCCATGAGGATGGTGAGACCTGGCATAGGTTGTCCATAGAAGCTGTGGCTGTCCCATCCCTGGAAGTGTTCAAGGCCAGGCTGGACAAGGCTTGGAGCAACCTGGTCTAGTAGGAGGTGTCCCTGCCAATGGCAGGTGGATTGAAATGACATGACCTTTAGGTGTCTTCTGAAAACATTCTATGATGTATTTTCATTCCACAGCAGCATGAGTAGATTAAGAGTTCTTAAGAAAGTACAGTGCATGTACAAGCACTGCTTTTTTCCTGTCTGCATGAATAGTGTCCCTTATCAGGTCTTAATTTGTAGTTCCCTTCGTACTGCTTTAGTTTCCTTAACGGGTTCTCAAATTTCCTGTCTGACTTGGCACTGGTGCCATGGCTGGGCTCCTGCCACCCTCCATTTGGATGCACAACAGAAACCCCAAGTGGCCCTATTTTGGTTATGCTATCAGTTAACCTCATTGTGAAGAGCAACATCTCCAACATGCAGAACTTTTCATACTTGGATTGTCAGGTAACTTTTACTCTTTTGGTTATTTATTCCTCTGATGTTAATTCTAGATTGTTGTTTAATGCTACTGGGCTGACTAAAGCTGCCAGGTTTCAGAAGTCAGAGGTCTGCAAACAGTACAAGTAATGCAAATAATACAGAGATACGAGCAAGGGACCATGAGTCACAGCTTCTACATTCAGCTTCCACCTACACTGCTTCACTTAATTAACTCCTGCAAGGCTCAGTTTCAGTATTTTGCAATATTTTGCAGTCCAATAATTAGTGTCTGGAGTGTAGTGGTTTTGGCAGCCTTATAAGAAAGGAGCTTAGATACTCAAATGCTGTGTATTAATTTAAACTATATACATCAATAAATAGTAGTGATTAATTGGCTGTCATTTCCATTCTTATCCAGTGGTGACAGCTACTTGTTCTCCTCCAGACTTCTCCCCTTCCGGCAACACAATTCATGTGCACTGTGATTCAAGGCAGAATTTATTTGAAAAATGAATAACAGATCCTGCTAGCTCTGCAGCGAGACCCACCTGCACAGAGAGCAAGGAAACAAACACAGGGAAGCAATTCCAGAAAAAAGCTGTTTGTTTTGCTCCATAAACATGGTTGCTAATTGGGTAGATAAAAGGTGACAACAGAAAAAACAGTGAAAAGCACTGACCCGCATCCTGTGTCCACGTGCACCCTAGGCTGCTCAGATTGTCCCTGACACTTTGCAAGTAGAGGCTGAAGACTAAAAGTACCCCAGGAAAAGAGGATCTGCTACCTTGCACGACCTCTGCCTGCACTCCTGATATTTCATGCCCATTTGGGCATTTTCCAAGCCACCCCAAAAGGGCCAATACTCCCACTGTGAGAAAAATGTTAAATTTGTTTTGTTAAATTGATTATCTTATTCCACAGATGATAATCAGGGAACTGCTTATCTGTTAAACATCCCCAGTCAGGAGCAGGCAGCCAAAGATTTTGCATGAGCACCATTTCTGGATCAGCCAACAAACTCTCCCCTGGTCTGCTGTACAGCCTCCCTGCACCCCTCCCAGCCAACCTCCCCTGTCCAGCACACAGTGAGCAAAGGGCTGTGGTTTCCTCCCAGGGACTGCTTAAGCCTCAGTCCTGCCCCACTGATCTCTTTTCTTCACTGGAGTGTAACCACAATATTGCAGTAACTACAAAGCGCCTGGCAAGGTTTGGGTCACTCTTCCTCAGTGGGAAGGAAGGGACTGCACCTAATCCAGTCCTTAGGCAAGACATCCACTGATTTATGTGAGTTGTCTGCAAAACTGGCCCCATCCTTATTTATTCCTACATCCACAGGCACCAAACCTAGTTCTTTACTGGAGCATTGCTATCCTACAAGTACCATAGCTTTCTCCAAGACCTGGAAGGGAAATGGGGCTGCTTGTGTTAACTAATCATGCATGATATCTAGCAAAGACTCATCTTTTATGTGCTGGCTGCCAATCACTCCAGCTCTCCTGGGTTTGTGATGCTAGCAACAATGCCTGGGACCATCCACAAGTTGTTTGTGGTGAGACATGTTAGCATGCTTTTCTACCTCTTCTGGGATGGCCTCCTTACATTGGATGAAACAGCACTGAAAGTCCGAGCTGTCTATCTGGCTAGTGAGCCATCACTGTGAGCCCAAGAAAACCAAGAGGTTAGATGGTTGCAGCTTAATGAGGACTTTTCCTAATTTAACAGCAAGCAGTGCTGTAGAACAGCTCCATCACCTCCTGGCTCTTCAGCCTGACCTTACTTTGGGCTTATCATTCTAGAGACACAGGAGGGCATCAGCTGACCCTGTTGGGGGGCTGTGTGCCCATGAACACTCCTTCATGGAAGCTGAGCTCTGGCACATGAAGACATGCAGCTCTCAACCAGAACTGGCTTGAGGCCAGCCAGCTCAGCACTCAGGTGGAGCATATACATAGCCTGCACCCATCTGTGTAGATGTACCCTTGGGGAGGAGAAACAAAAAGATGGAGCTGCTGGCGAGGAGAAACAAAAAGATGGAGCTGCTGGCGAGGAGAAACAAAAAGATGGAGCTGCTGGCAAGAGTTGTCCAAAACCTTTCCCAAGAAGCATTTTCCCTGCCGCAGGACTTGTCTGGAGCAACAGTCCTCAAGGTGCTGTTTGCTAAATTGAGAGAAATACTTACAGCCTGATTTGGGGTTGGGTTATAAAGAAATTATTTATGACACATGTTACTGAATGAAAGGAAAACAGCAGCACTGAGCAGGCCCAGTCTGGGATCAACATGATTTATTCCCTACCGTTGGATCCAAAAACATCCTGGAGGAGCAGCAAGTCTGCTGCTGAGCCCCCTGAGTTATTTTCACAGCTCTATTCCTCCATCCTTCTCTCTATTGCAAAGAGGACCTGCTCTTCAATGTATCTAAGTATTCCTAAACAATAGAAAGGTGCTCTCTCACAACATTCTATGGTCCAGCGCCCTTTTGGAAGCTACACATGGGTTTTCCTGATCCAGCAGAGGGAGGAGGGCAGCCATCCTGCCAGAAGAACAATACAGGGAAGTCCCATTCAACTGAACCTTGGCCAAGGAGCAGGCCATTGATCTGGTTATTAAACTGGAAGCCTCCATTTTAGCTCCTATCCTGGGGTATCTGAGAAATGGCCATTGAAAGGAATTCAGCAAATATACCTTGAGATTAGTGCAGGGCCCCCACTTTGTTTCACCCCTGGCCAATGCAAAACATGTTTTGCTGCAAATGTGGTGTGTGAGCTACCAACACACTTTGAAGGGTAAGAAATGTATGCAAGCAGATATTTGCTGGATGAGGATGCTGCAAATGGAGACACATTTTGTAGTCTCTCTGTGTACTTGGAGGAACTTATGCAGGTTCTCCCCGTACATGGGAGAAGCCAGGTTATTTTTCTTTTCCCCTATTTTTGATTGAGTTTGACTACAAGATCTTCAGACATGTTTTAATACACCACCAAACACACATGATCCCTGCAGGACTCTCAGTATGACTGTAACGTAGACAAGTTCTCACCAGAGGAATGTAAAAAGAACAGTTCTTCTTTCTCTACCTACATTCAAAGGCTGTATTGATTTTTACATTAATTTTGTGTGGGTTCTGACGAAAAATCTGGCTTAAAATGTACTTTCCAAGTTTATAAATTATCAATTGCTGCTTTCAAGTCTTCTGCATGTGCTGCTGTGTTAACACACTCCGCAACATGATGGATGAAGTAAATGTTTTCACCCATGCTGGATGATCCAGAGTGGAAATCAACAGATTCAGGAGAAAGTGTCTATAACATAACTCTCCCATGAAGAGCTGACCTTCCACCTTTTCAGTAGGATTACAGTGGGGGGTTTATTCCTCTGCTATGAACAGTCAAGACTAGACACCATTTCCCCTTAGGCTGCATCCTGTTTTTGAGAACAATAGCTGCATTTTTGACTGAGTGCCAGCCCGTAACTCATGCTTGCCTGCATCCTTTGGAGAACAGATTTGGCTGATACTATAACAATTTGGTGCACTAAAATGACTGTTCCAACCAGAGCAGGGCTTTGGTTTTTTTTTTTCTAGTCAGTAATATTATTTCTAAAGACTTAAATATTTTAAAAATAATAAACAAGAAAGAGAGGCCTCACCTCTTGATGAAATATGGGTGCACAAATTCCCTTGACTTAATCTCCAGTCCACTCAAAGATGATACATCTCAAAAGTTCAGCTTGGTATCAAATTTTGTTGAGTTTATGTCCTGTTTGGGACAGACAGCTTGAAACAGATA
Source organism: Lanius collurio (assembly GCA_020086605.1). Lineage (NCBI taxonomy): Eukaryota > Metazoa > Chordata > Aves > Passeriformes > Laniidae > Lanius > Lanius collurio. The sequence goes on along the minus strand of JACBWW010000006.1, from coordinate 42,745,272 downwards.
AGAGGAATCCAATGAAATACAGAGGGAGAGGAAGGCAGTGGTCAAGATGGAATAAATACAACAGCTGGAGGAAAAACAAATGCATTAAAAGAGTGAGTGAGTATCTTGTACAAAGCCTCAGTTTTGATGGTGTGACTGGCTTTCACCCAGATTGTCTTCTGAGCACAGTCCAAAAAGTTGCTGGATGCTTTGAACTTGCTGAGCATCAGTCACCATCAGTCTCACACATGTTGTTGGTACCCTTTGCAGAGCAAAAAGTGAGCTCCAAGGAAAGTAGTGCCTTCACTGATGTCACAGAAACTATCCCACTAAAAGGGCTGCTCCCAAGAAGGAATTTGGAAGTACTGGTTTAATTGTTCTGGGACAACTTTTATTCAGGCACTTATACTGAAAATCTGAAAATTCTCCATGATAATGAGAGTTGCCTCTGAAGGCCTGAATAATTTGCATTCCAACACCTGTAAGTGCAAACTGATAGGAAAGCATCTGCTCTCTTCCTCTTCCAGGAGACAGTCTCTGCTGAGTTCCTCAGGTTCAGGATTGATCCCAACATGCATTTACTTCTCTGCCACTAGTGAGACTGTAAAAATCCATCTAACATTTGACTTATATTTTCTATGTGTTTCTTCCTTCTTCCCTGCTGATTCAGAATGTTTAAAACATCCCTTTCTGTTTATGTTTTTTAATTCTCCCCCTTCCACTGTGAAACAATTCTCATAACCTTTCTGCAAAGGTCCCATTTTTCACACCTTTCCCAGTTGCTGCTGGATCCCTTCTGAACTCTCTCACAGTGTCTATCTGAAAAACTTTACCAGGTTTTATAATCTCATTCTTGAGACCTGAAGGGATCTTGGGGACCCCCACCTGGGAACTCTGCAAAGCAAGACAGAAGGCAGATAGGAGCAGCTGCCATGGAGTTGTGTCTCGTGACCTAATAAATTATCCCTAGTTGGTACATAAATGTTACTGGACATAGTCTTAGCCAGGTCTATTTGTTAAGTGAAACATGAAGATGATTTAAATTGATAATTGAAACTACTTCACCTACAAGGAGAGGTGTAGAGACTTGTGATGGCTTGGCTGGTGAACAGATTGTAAATGACCTTGTTCATTTACAGCTGAGACATCTTAAAAAACTGCACTGGTTTAACCAGAGGAATAATTGCCATACCTTCCCAATGTGCATAGCATGTTCAAATTTGTGGGATATCTGAAACAGGGCAGTGGAAAAGCAAGAGAGTTTTGAAAGTTTGTACAGAAAACTTAGATATGTCTTTTAGGCCTTTATCATTTTAAGAAAGCTTTTTATTGTTATTATTATTATTATTATTATTATTATTATTATTATTATTATTATTGGAAGAAGGAAGTTAGGGAGATCTGCTCATTTTATTTCATCCAAATAAAGCAAGATCTTTCTTTGAGATAGGATTTTATTCCCATAATAACTCTTGCACAAGACCAAAATCTGATCAAGCTGTGAAATAAGAAGTAGTAAGAAAAAACACCAACACCATTTAGGCAGTAAGATGCTGAAAGCATTGCTCCACAGACCTCAGTAAGTGATTTGTTTAACTGTACATCGCTCAGGTGACAACTGTACATCTGCTAGGAGACATCCAAGAATACTTTGTGTGGGTGATCCAGAGATCTACTGAAGAGCAGTGGGAAGTGCATGATGCAAACCAAATGAAGCAACACATTCTGTAGTGCATAAACGGGTAATGCTATTGCATTTGATTGCGTCTACTCAGAAGCCTCCTCGTGGGCAGCCTAAGGAAGCAAGGGGCTGGAAAAGCAATTACATGGTGAGAAAAGATGGCAATATGACACTGGATGTGCACAGAGAGTTATGCAAAACATTCCTCATTGAAAGCTGGTCTTGATTTTCAGGTTTGATTAGTTTGATTCAGTTTTAAGAGGGTAAGCTGACATTAGACTTCTGAGATCAGATCTAACATATCAACCAGTTAAAGCAAAGCAGTTGGGACATAAGTTTTTCAAACTGATTCTGAGTGTATTGTCCAACAGTGAGTTTGACTGGATACCCACAAACTAGTGTTCAGCTGTCTTTGAGCTACGCTGGGGTTTGCCGCCTCAGCTCCAGCTGAGTGTCAAGTATAACTCCTTTGCCTCTATCCTGTATCATATCTGCATATTCTGTATTTATACAGCCCAAACACCAGGAATATCCCCAATGGCACTAGTTTCTTGCCATAGACTTGTTATAAATGTGTCAAAATTCATAAGAAATTAAATTATATCAGGATTGGTTTTAAGTGTAAAATATATTAGACTGTACATGTATCCAAAGATGTTATGTTTGGAATGTGCCGTGGCATGTTCCCTGGTAGCCCAGCCAAAGTCACGGGTTACCCTTCTCAGTGATAACATTTGCATCTGAAGCACAGGCAGAACTTTGCACCTCCACCAGAGAGGTCTCAAGTACCCATCACCATCAGGAAGCCTGATATCCATCTGGCACATCAACCTACTCCAAATCCACTCTGCACCTGGAGAATCCTTTTTCCATCTGAAAGGAGCAACAGATATGATCATTTAAGTTTCTGTTCCTCCCTGGACCAGGCTGATGAACGGACCTCTTATCTAAGACTCTTCATTTTAATTACACAAGGAGAGTTCCTGGAAACATCAACCAAAGACACAATGAGGGTTCCTGGAAACATCAACATCTGAACGGACCCCTGATCTCTGGACCAGAGGACCATAGAAGACAAGATGAATATGAAAGAGACAAAGGATTCTTTGCCAGCGGCAAGAATAACAGTATAAAAACCGGACTCAGAAACCTCGAAGGTGTGCACTACCTACCCGAACTGCTGGTGTTCAGGGCTGTGTATGTGTCACCCAGGGTCAAGAACCTAGGCTTGACTCTGCCGGTTTATAGTGGCTAATCAAAATTGTCAATTTGATCATAAAATAAATTCTGTTTGGTTTTATATTAATAATTTGGCTCGTGCAATTTATTAATTTGATTTAATTGGCAGTTTCATTTATAACAGACTGAACTAGCTGCCCATGTTTAGACAATTGATTCAAGCCTTCAGCTCTGGGGTAAGACTAAGCTCTGGCCTGTACCAGCAATAGTGTGGCCAGCAGGACCTAGCAGTGACCATCCCCTGCGTGGGGACTGCTGAGGCCACACCTCAAATCCTGGGGCCAGTTTTGGGACCCTCATGATAAGGACACAGAAGTGCTAGAGCTTGTCCAGAGATGCGCAACAGATCTGGGGAAGGATTTGAAGCACAAGTCTGATGAGGAGCAGCTGAGGGAGCTGGGGGTGCTCAGCCTGGAGAATAGGAGGCTCGGCGGGGACCTTCTCACTCTCTACAGCTCCCTGAAAGGAGGGTGTAGCCTGGTCAGGGGTTTGTCTCCTCTAGCAAGTAACAAACAATAAGAAAAGAAAATGGTCTCAAGTTGTGCCAGGGTTTAGATTGGATACTGGGAAAATTTCTTCACTGAAAGAACATTGAAAAATGATTGAAAACATTGGAAAAGGCTGCCCAGGGAAGTGGTGACAACCACCTGTGGAGGGATTTAAAAGCCATGCGGATGTGGCACCTGGGGATGTGGGTTAGTAGTGGCCTTGACAGGGCTGGGGAAACACTTGGGCTCAATGACCTTAGGCATCTTTTCCAACTTAAATAATTCCATGGTCCTAAGATACATACACATAAATGCAAACATCACCATATGAGCTTGTGGTCAACGCTCCTTTTGCAATTAGTGGAGATCTTGTCAACACAGCTGAAGAGAGGCTTGGCTCATTCCATATCAGGGCTGTGGGTCTCCCAGACAAACTGCATATCCAGCTCATATGGATGTAGAGACCATATGGAAATTTAGATGTCTATCAGGGGACTCACATGTCGTAATCCTTCATGATGGTACTTTTGTTTTAACCTTCTTCAGTGACTGAAATGCCGTAATCTAGGCTACAGAGGGAGACAGAACTGACCACTGGTGGCTCACATGCCTCAACCTTCCTTATGAAACAGTAAACCCAGGTTTTGGTGGTTTTTCTTTCTCTTTTCTCCTAGAACATAGTGTTCAGAGCACATATGACATATCATGACCTAATGTCCTCCTCTGCAGGAAAGAAATTGTTTTAATCAGTATCTCAAGAAATATGGGAGCATGGTACTTCCCAAGTATCTTGTTCAGGCTCTTCCACTCTGTCTTCTGCAGTCCCAGCAGCCAGATTTTTGTGTGGAGAGAACAGTTCTGTTCTCCATGGATTGCCTAAATGTCCTTTAAGGAGCACAACATTCTGCATACTGAGACAAAACTGGAGATAAATTGATAGTATCCATGGAGCACTCCTCCCAGACTGGAAAGGAGAGCAGAACTTAAAGGATAGAAAACATTCATGAGGGTAGGGGAGAGAACTGGACTATCCATCTAGACATGTAATTATCATGGCAGCCCTATTTCCAGCTACACTTCCTACAGAGCCTTACGCAGCAGTGATGCTTTGGCTATATCTATCCACTTAGGAGACTTGGAAAAGGGACGTTCAAAATAAGAGTTCTGTTGGGGCTTTTACACATATGAAAATGGTTTTGTGCTGTTTGTGGCATTTCCAAATATCCCAAGAAGCAGAAATTCACAGGGAATTTCTACATCAAACACCGTCCTCTAAAGACTTCAGGCACCAGGTGGAAGAACCAGCAGCCAAACAAGGACTGTAAAGACGTATATTTTGGGTTTAAATATCTAGAATAGCAATTAAAACACCCAAGTAATCTTCTGGATCTTCACCTCAGTGGGCATCATTCTTTCCAAACAGGAATGGAGCTTGATTTAGGGGTGATGGGTCCATTGCAACAATTCAATTACTTGCCTGATGCCTGTGGTGTAACACAGGAACAGATTGAAGAAAACACACTGAATCTCATATGTGAGGCAAGAAACTTATGCTAAAGTCTGCTACAAAGTGTTTTCCAAAAGAAAATAACAATCAATGAAAATAAGGGTTTGAAACTCTTCAATTTATGCTTTTTGTCAGCATCTTTTGTAACAACATTTTAAAATGAAAGGCAGTGAAGTCATAAAGTTGTAAATATTATTTTTAAAAGCATGAATTACAATGTCAGTACTCATGATAGAAGGAAGTTCTACAACATAAAACATTTTTGAATCAAAACCTTACCTGATGGGTCTCTTCTAGAATTTCAAAAGATAACGACCATTGTTTTATTTTATGTTCTTCCTGTGTCCCAGCACTAATTGATATTTTAAAACATGAAAAGATTTCTATAATTTATATAGCCTACTATTTTATGTCTATTTTATTTTGGTTTATTTTGCTTTGCTTAATTTAATGACAACAAGGAGGGATGTTATTTAGCATTAGCTGATGGAAATATTTCCTTATCTTCTCTAGAAAAAGTATCATAAAAGCAAACTGAATGTAGCAATGATTTTTTTTATTTTTTTTTTTAGATTTTACTGTATGTGCTTTCTGCCGTAGGAGTATCTGAATTAAAATTGAAGCTCTGGCCTTAAAAAGGAGACATTTGCCAACTTCATATTTTTCAGAATTTTCATGGAAAATTTTGGAAATATTAACTTTACTTTTGAGCTATAAAACTGCAGAAGGGAAAAAAAAGGAAAGATTATGTGAACTCAGGCTTGCATGAGCTGACTAGCTCTGTCTACATCTGACATCATAAACCACTTTTACCATCTTGCTGGACATCTCTCCTGCCAAATCCCTTCCACTGCTCCAGTGCTGGGAGCAGATGTCACTTACAAGCTCTGTTTCTCTGCTACTCTATTCCTCACCTAAGTGCATAACCCATTCTTGTTTTCCAAAGATTTGAAGAATAATTCAGAGCAGAAGGAGTCCAGCTTCCTGACTGAAGCTGGGTCAACTTCAGTGTTAGAAGCAGTTGCTTAGGGCCTCCCCCTGATGAGTTTTGAAAGTCTCCAAGGCCTTTCCAGAGTTCTACCTCTCTCATTATGAAGAATTTTTCTCTTATATTTAATGTGAACTTCCCCAGCTGCAGCTCTCGGCAGTTGTATCTTGTCCCGTCAGTGAACACTCCTGGGAGCAGCTGATGCTTCTCCTTGTAGTTGTCCATCCAGTAATGACAAAAGATTTCCCCTCAAGACTGTGTCTTCTCCAGGCTGAGCAAGCCTAGTTTCTCCTTCTGGTTCTAATCTCATCCTGACCATTCCTTCCCCATTCTTCACTGTAAGGGTGACAGAGTGCTACATTATGATGTCCAGAGAGATAGTGGAGTCTCCTCCTCTGGAAATCTTTGAAACCCTCGTGGACATGATCCTGTGCAATATGCTCTGGGTGAACCTGCTCTAGCAGGGGGGTTGGACTAGAGGATCTCCAGAGGTGCCTTGCAGCCCTAACCATTCAGTGATTCTGTAATTTGGATTCCAGATTCCTGCTTTAGCTATTCTTATTCTGTTCTCCTCCTGCCATACCTCCAGCCTAGTTGTCCATTCCAAACCTTCTCCTCTTTGGTGGGTTTTCTACCTGCAAATGGAATTGTCTCCTTCACTGGTCTTCAAGATCAGAGACTCCCTTCTCCATCTCCTTTTCTGGGAAAGTCAGCAACTGGAAAGAGGAATCTCTTCTACAGTCACTTTCCAGAATGTTTCTTCATAGAGCATACTTCTTATGAACTGGAAAATCATGAAGTCACAGAATGGTTTGGGATGGATGGGACCTTAAAGAACTCCTAGTTCCAGTCCCCTGCCATGGGCAGGGGCACCTTCCACTAGACCAGGTTGGTCCAAGCTCCGTCCAACCTGGCCGTGAGCACTTCCATGGATGAGACATCTACAGCTTCTTTGCAACCTGTGACAGTATTTTACCAACTTCAGAGTAAAGAATTTCTTCCTCATCTAAATCTCCATTATTTTATTTTAAAGCTGTTCCCCTTCTCCTGTCACTATCTCCCTGTGTAAAAAGCCACTCTTTCTCTTTTTTACAAGCCCCCTTGAAAAATGGAAAGGATGCAGTCAGATGCGACACCTGCTAAAAATGGACCAGAGGAGGGAATCTGTGGAACTAACTTGGCTCTGCAGCACAGCAGAACAGCCATGATCAATAACTTGGGGAAAAAGAGACGCATGGGTGTGCAGGATTGCAGGATTGTTCCCTTATATTTGCCAAAATTTTGCTTAATCCATGTTGCATCAGCCTCCAAATGTCTTTGCTTGTGAAAGAATGTAGCATAGCCTGACAGATCTTCTTCAGAAAGTTCTTCCATGCATTTTCAGTTTCTTCTTCCTCCCATTTCAGTTTCACCCCATTTCCCTGGTAATTGATACTTTTATTTCAGTTTGTTTCTCCACAAGCTAATAAGAGAGTACTGAATGAGATGGGGAATGGATAGGGAGAGGAAATTCTTTGAATTTCTAAAATATTAGGAAGCATTTACCCTCCGGTGTATTAACCCGTCGTGGCTAGTTTAGGGCTAAGCAGGGTCCCACCAGAGATCTGTGGCCAGAGACTGAAACCCTGCTAGAGTGTTATTTTGTCTTGGCTTTGAAGCAAAGAATAAAATTTCTGGAAACAGAGACTTGATTTTCCATGGATGACCACCATGAGTCATGACTTGTTGAGCTTGTAGGGACCCTCTCTGGGAGTGTTTCCAGTGCTTCCAGTACTTAATTCTACTTGATCCCACTACCGAGGTTTGTTTCAGGAAGAAAACACAGCAAACTGTGGTAGGGAATGCTTGAGGGAGATCTACTGTTGTTCAGCACTGAGGAGACTGCAGGGAGACCTCGTTGCTGCCTTCCTGTACCTAAAGAGGTTTATAAGAAGGAGATTGACTTTTTATATGGGCAGACAGTGACAGGACAAGGAAGAATGGTTTTAAATTGAAGGAGGGGAGGACTACATTAAGTGTTAGGAAGAAATTCTTGGTTGTGAGGGTGGTGAGGCCCTGGCCCAGGTTGCCCAGAGAAGCTGTGGCTGCCCCATCCCTGGAAGGTTGGATGGGGCCCTAAGCAACCTGATTTAGTAAGTGGCATCACTCTTTGTGGCATGGGAGTTGAAATGAGATGGTCTTTAAGGTGCTTTCCAACCCAAACCAGTTTAGGGAGTTGTGTTTCTATTGTCCTGTCTCATGCAAACAGCTGCAGATGATGCCTTAGGTTTTAACTTTTGTGTTTTTCAAATCCTCTGCTGCTTAGTGTGTAACTCTGAAGTTTCTTGTAGCCTGTGAATTTCTGCTCTCTCATGCTAGGGAGACATTACAAAGCCTCTCCAGGCCTGCTCTCCAAGGACACTCAGACTGTCCTAGGCCCAAAATGTGTAAAACAACATCTTAAGAGGGGAGTGAGTTTGGGGAAACTGCATCATTAAACTGAAGGTTTAATTGGAGAATTAATCCTGATATGCAAATGAACCAAACCTATAAAAGTGTGAAGAACTCGTGACCTGTCGTCCATCTTGGGGTCCATCTTGGCAGTAGCCTGTGGCTCCCCATGGTGTACCTTTGAATGCCCTTCAAATAAATACCTGCCTTTATTCCCTTATTCCTGTCTACTGTCTTTTTAGGTGGCCTCTTAAGGCATCACAGAAAGGAAGCCATTTGTTGCATGTGCAAACATGTGCATGTGCAGAGTTTGCCCTGACTGCATAAGTCCCAAATGCTCTAACAGTCAAAACAGCCTATATCATGCCTACTGTCCTGTTTCCACTGGGATAGGGTTGTTATTCTGCTTCATTAAACCATGACACCAACCTGCTAGGACAGTGGGGCTGACTGGTGAATAGATTTGTAATGTCTGAGCAATGGCTACCTTTGATGTAGGATCAAGTACTTCAGCATTTGGGCTTGTTGCAGGCACAGTAACATGCAGGAGAGGCAAGAGGTGAGGCTGAGATCTACATACCCCTATTTTGAATAATTTTGAACAATGTAATGTAGAGCTCACACTTTTCCCTGTTTTCTCTCTCTTTGTAAATTTATTCATATTTTCTTCCCCTCATGCTTCTCATCTCGTCCAGAGTAAAAGAACTGGCTGAATCAGGCTCATATCACTATTTAGTTGCTTATGCTGCAAACAGAAAAAATCCAAATGAGCTATGCTGCACTTTACTTCTGAGACTTACTCCTCAAAAAAATTGTTTCTGCTCCCAGGGAAGTCAATGGAAGTCTAATTAGTCCCAGATGTTTAGTACTAACAAGCACTTCCTTTTGGTAGAGCAAAACAAAAGCAGTGTTAAAACCATTAATTAAATAGGTTTGGCTCTGTCATCAGGTTATTAACTAATTCTAGTCATGGCAGCCAAGCTAATACTGCCTCTCACAGAAGGAGAAATAGTCTCGCCCTGCTAGACATAAAAGCCATTAACTCTGTGTGGCAAATCAGCATCTGGGCACACAGCTTGTCTTGCTTTCACACCAAAGGAGAAGTTCACCATCTTCAGCACTGAGTTTCCAGTTTACCCCTCGGATCACTGCTTGAGCAAGCCTTCTACAAGATTAAGGGCTTGAGCCGAAGGGTAGCATTGGCTTTCATAGATGTTAGATCAGGCCCTATTGCTGCTGATAGTTTGTTCAAATTCAAAGCACCACAGAAATCACAAAATGGTTTGGTTTGGAAGGGACCTTAAATATCATCTTGTTCCAATCCTCTGCCCTGAGCAGGGACACCTGCTAGACCAAATTGCTCCAAACACCATCCAATTTGGCCTTGAACACTTCCAGGGATGGAGCAGCCACAATTTTTCTGAGTAACCTGCTCCAAATTCTTTCCTGCATCTCCAGTACATCTCCTTATTTTCCATTGGTTGTACTCTAAAATATGGAGCAGCTGTTCCTGCTTCACGACCACAAGGTAAAGATCTAAGGTGAAGTCTGAACACCATAGAAAAACAGGAAGACATTTCTTTTCATCTGTGGAGCATTCCAAGCTGGTGCTTTAATATATCCACAGCCTTGTGCTTTTTACAAAATTCAAAGGTGTTTTTATTGTACAAAATTCCACAGTGAAAACCACCAGCCAGTTCATTATATAACTCCTTAAAAAATATAATTATACACCTTTGTGTAGTGTGGTAATTTTAACATTCACTAGCTGGAAGAAACGGAAACCAAGCAGCAATTTGACTCTGTTATTTGCCTGGACAGGTTTCAGTTTGACCTCTATTTCTCTTATGTGCCTGAATGGACAGTTCATGCAGAATGGCATTAATAGAAGACCTGATATAGTTCCTTTTCAAAGCCACTGAACCCTGTTAGAAGGTCAGGCTCCCCCCCCATTGTCATATTCCATTCAAAAGGGTGAATTTTCTGTGAGAGTACGGGGCGTAACATTTGTCAGTGTCAACATTTAGCAACGCAACAGGCTAGCCACGTTAAACGCAGCACAGAATGAGGACCTACAGAACTTTTCTTGCAGCACATCCTCTAGACAATAATATAATTTTGGGGAAAGACGGTAGAAAGACAGATCCGAATAATGGCCCAGGACTGTGTTCCCTATGCATTATTTCACACTGGTATCCTCAAAACACCTTTTTGCATTCTAACCTCTCGTGACTCTTAAAAATAGATATATTATTCTTCTGCATTGAAATGTGCAGTGATTTCCCAACAGATTTTCTTAGAAATATAAACATTTTGGTTCAATGTTAGCTGGTTGAAATTCATGCTCCAGGACTTTTTTAAAAAAGCCTTCACCCCAGAGATGACTTTCTTCACATTAAACTCAGTTAAATATATATTGCACACAAGGGCCAAATTTCTCCTCTTTGAGTTAAACCATGGATCTGCAAAACATGGAAAATTCATCTTCCAGTCCCTGCAACCAAGACCAATGGTGTAAGTCAGGGGCACTTCAAAAGCATTTAAAATCCATAGCTGAAAATCAAAGATGATAATTTTACCCTTCATTTCTACACACTGTCAGTGTAGCACCTGATTTCTTCAGTTTTCAAGGCATTTTATGTTCCTATGCTTTAAACTGATGGCCGAAGTTTTGCCTGCGGAAGCAAAAAAATGAACCCACGCCAATGATGATCACAGATAAAACCAACACAAATATTAATATAATAAGGAAGTTGATTTTCTTCAGATCCTCCTTTTCACAGTCTTCTGGTCTAATGTTCCCGATGTGAATTTCATCCTGGTATCTGAAATTCTGAGTGTGCTGGCACATTAAATGCTCCACATTGGGGATCTGAACATTTTTGTTCTGGATCATTGATGAAAGCCAGATGTTTCCACAGCAGTTGAGTGGGTTCCCAGTGAGATACAAGTTTTTAAGTGAATTTTCTAATGCTAAAATATTGCTGTTCTGCAATGTACTGAACCTATTGTTCCGTAGGTCGAGAACTTCTAGTGGAGAGTCACTACCCCACTTAGGCAGCCAGTTCAGCTGATTTTCAGAGAGGTTTAAATGTTTAAGGTGACTAAAACAGGGCAAGTCAATATTTAAATCTATCAGGCTATTACCATGTAAATACAAATATTCCAGAGACTTTTCCAGACCTGATAATGCTTTAAGTTCTATTTTCAGTCCAGGGTTCATGGAGAGGTCCAAGACAACCAGAGAAGTCTTGTAGAAGCTGTATGCTGGTAGGATGTTCAGCATGTTGTCAGCTAGGTACAAGTACTGAAGAGTAGGAGAATCAACAAATGATACACAACCAGTTTCCTCTCCAGCAAGTCTTTGCCTAGCTAATCCTGAGTACATGCTGCAAAGGCTGATATTATTGCTCTGTAGATCAAGCAGTCTGAGGCTAGGAAGATTTGAGAAGATGTCAAACTGCAGGGTTTGAAGATAGTTGTTTTGAATATAGAGCTCCTTCAAATTTGACAATGCACCAGCATCAAGGAGAAGGTTCTGCAAAACATTGTGGCTCAAGTCAAGGACAGTTAGGGAGATCAGTGCACTGTCATAAATTACTGCAAATGCCTGAAGACAGTTTTTACTGAGATTAAGGGTGTGAAGGGACAACATTGATTCAAAGAACTCATCTGGAATGGATTTGATTTCATTATAACTTAAGTCTAAATATACAAGCTGGGATAAATACAGAGAACTTTTGTTTCTATTTTGCTTGTGATCAAGAAGATGGAAAGAAGCATTTAGCCATTCATTTTCCGCATAGTCCATTTTATTATGAGGGGATTCAGCAGTGAGCTGGATTAAATTCTTTGATAAATTCAGAGTTACCAGTTTATTTACCTGAGGGAACACTGGAAAGTGAAACAGTTTATTTTCACTCAGATCCAAACACTTTAAGCTATATTCATCATCTGATTTTGTGGTGTGGAAGGTCTCAATGCTGTTCCTGCTAAGGTCAAGTATCTCCAGCTGCCTGAGGTTAAAATCAGAGATGCAAGTAATTGAATTCTTTGAGAGATTGAGTTTGGACAGGCTCACTAGAGTCTCAAAAGCACCTTCTTCTATTTCCATGATGATGTTGCTCTGAAGATCTATCTCCACAAGGTTGGGAGATCCCTGAAACATCTTTTGTGATATCATTATAATACTGTTGTCTGCCAAGGAAAGATACTGCAGTGCTGGAGCTTCTTTGATGAAATACTCAGCCATTCCATTGTACAGACTGTTGTGGGACAAGTCCAGTATTTCTACCTTGGGTAGAAGTCCAATCCCCTCTGTGCCATTTTGAGCAAGCTCATATAAGTGATTGTTGGCTAAATTTATTTCCAGCAAACTCTTCATGTGTGCGAAGACTCCAGGCATGATGAAACTTATCTGGTTAGAGCTCAAATCCAGACACTGAAGGGAAGTGTAAAATGATAACGACATTTCAGGAATGCTTTGAATCAAATTTCCAGACAGATCTATTTTGTTTACATTTGGATGGAGCTCATGAGGGATTTGGTGGAGGTTTTTGTTGTGGCAAAATGCCTGAGAGTTTGCCTGTCAGAAAAAGAGAGAAAAGGAGTTGTCACATGACAAATGAAAAACATCTTTGCATTAAATATAAGAAAAGTAACATTCAGCATCCAAGCAGATGCTTCTTCTGAAGCACTGATCACTTTTTCTGAGCATTCAGACAGCAAGAGCAACAATCCTAATTAGCTTCTTTGCAGCTAACAGCACTCATTTAATTTTAATGAGATTTCTTGCTTCGAACAGTAGAGCTTTATCTGCATGTGATACCTACTAAAAGTTCTTGAGTTTGTATCTTTCTCCTGGACTCATTTGAACAGTCCCAAGTTTCTCTGCAATCAAGCACTGTTTCCTCACTTCTATGCTGGTGTTTAATTTTCTCACCTTCATCACTGCATTAGATTTTGCCAACTCTACTTGCAGTAGTAAGCAGTACTTGGAAGAGCTTCACTCTGTTGGCAAGACAGGTTCCAGAGCAAGGAGGTATAAAAACCCATAAGGATCCTGTAGCACAAACCTCGTCTCTCCTTCATAGACACATGCTCAAATATGCCTTCCCTTAGCTATGGCTTAGTTCAGTAAGGCAGCTTTAACTAAAGGGATCATTCAACCACTGAGACATTTCTGATGCCAATCTCCAAACTCATTCTGCTTTATCTTCTGTGTTTATCCTTTTCCTAAGGCAGCAGTTCCCTTCTACTTGCATGGGGAGCATGCCTTATAAAAGTACTCACACAAGACATCCGTGATACAACACTGAAAACACAAATTATGTAAATTCAGTTTTTGAGAAGGAAAAAGATGTGATGTGCAGTGAGGGTCAGGCCTTTTCAGGCCAACTCTCAGCAGCAGGATAGAGAAAAAAAAAACAAGCATCAAGGAGAAAGAAAGAAAGAAAAGAAAGAAAGGAAAGAAAGGAAAGAAAGAAAGGAAAGANAAGAAAGAAAGAAAGAAAGAAAGAAAGAAAGAAAGAAAGAAAGAAAGGTTGAGTTTTAACATCTATGGAGAAGCAGAATCCAGATTCCATGACGCAAAGCTTTTCAGACATCAAGCAAATATTAATAGTCAAAAAAATTAAATCCCATCTGTTTTATGTGAACTTTGAGGTGAATGTAGTGGCAGGTCTGTTTAGGAGAAGTGGAGCACTAGTTAGCATTTTGTGAATCTTTTTTGCATCATCTGGGTTCTGGAGACCACACAAGAATGTGCCAGAGAAGTGCAAGTGCTCATTCAAACTACAGATGCACACAAGCTGCTCCACAGTGCTATCCATGATACATTTTTCACAAAGATCCCAAGTAAACTGACTATTAAAACCTAACCTAAACCCCTTCCTCTTTTCTCTCCAACTCACTCAAATCTCCCTTGGCTAAAAAAAAAAAAAAAAAGAAAAAAAAGGAAATTCCCCGGCTTCTCCCTGACAATATTTCTTTCCTGCAATATCACTGTACATTTTCTCATTTGGAGTTAAATTATACCCAGAGATGGCCTTATTTCCAAACCATGAATAGCAGAGCAGGAAACATTTTCTTACTCATTTTTGGAAGAGGAAGAAGCCAGGAGGATACAAAAATCCAGAGTGAAAAAGCAGAAACTGCTTTGCATCCTAAGGCAGACACCAGGTTTCTTCTCACACTTTCAGCCAGATCCCAGCAAGCGCTGAGCACCCTCCATTTCCCCTGGCCATGTAGAATCTTAGCAAAGTCCTGATGCAACTCCTGTCAATGCCAACAGTCTGCTTTGCATTGAAGTTGATGAGGGAGAGGCCACTGTTCAGCACGTATCTTGCATGATTTGGCTTTTAATCTCCATCCACAGAACCCTCCCAGTGATAAAAGGGAATAATAAACTCTCTACCTCCCACTGGCTGCCATTTGTTCCTATAACATTTCCCCTCTCATTTTTTTTTTAACTTTCCTTTCTTTTCACTGACTATTTTGATCCTCACTAAATTTCTTATCTTGTCTCTTCTGCAGCATCATTTCTCTCCCAAGGCTCAAACTGCATTAATTTCTTTCTCATCAGCAGTAGGATAAAAGATGAAGCACATCTCAGTGGGGTGGAGAAAACAGCATCTGTTTGGAGTATCTCCTCTCCTCTCACCCCTTAATCCAATGGGTTGGTAGCCTGAGACTGGAAAAGAGGTTTTTGTCAGTCTCATGTTCTGACTTCCTCATCTTTGCAAGTGCTGCCATCAGTGTGACAAGTCCATTGTCAAAAAGTTCTGGAGGGTGAGGACCTCTTGGTCTTACTAAGATGCTGGCAAAAAAAAAAAAAAAGACCCAACAGTTCAAAAGCTAGGCATCATTTGGTTTCTGACTCCAGTTCTTCACTGCTCAGCACTGGGTGGAAGTTGTCACCCACCTTACTAAGAGCCCTACAAAAAGAAGTGGGACTCAAGCCCACCCTTGAGTTCTCCTTTATCAATACATGAACATTTGAATCAAGAATCTGGGCTGGAGCCACTTCGCACTGACCTGTACTTGCACAGTGTCCCTGACCATTCTTAGAAGAGCTGCCCAGGTAGAGGCTTTGCTGTCAAACACAATCAAACTTTAGTATTTTGCCTGGGTACCACACATCAGCTGGCCTATGACATCTATGCATCTGTCATTGCATCACCTCAAGGCAAGGTAAAATAGAATTTCCTAAAATCCCTTCCCTTCTAGAAATTATTTGAAATCTCTTCATTTACCAATTAACATGAATTAACAAAACCATATTTCTTTGGGAGGTAAAATATTATATAGTTGAAGCTTTGCCTATCCTTGGAAAACAATGTGAGTTAGGAAGAACGTCCTGACATTTGATCTGTTCCTTGTTGTCCCACAAACTGATAGATGTGTAACTGGTCTAATCAGTACAGTTCATCCCCATGTCAGGGGTCTGGTAGGGACTGCTTACTTCCCAAAACCTTTTCTACAAGGGTTTCAGCAACAGAAACACCCGTGGTGACTCAGAAAGCAGCACAGATTTCTGACTGTGAATCTCTTCCAATGAGATTTGGGATTAAAGTTTCCACTTTTGACCCTCTGCTATTCTAAAGGTGTGTCCACAGGGAAAGTACAGTATAAAACAGTGAGGCTGTGATGTAATGTAGGACTGTCAAAGGACAGCCAATCAGCTAATCCAGTAGCTCCTTCTTTCTTTAATCTGTGTTTGGATCCATACCAAATGCCCAGGGAAGGAAGGCAATCAGAACGGACATTAGCAATGCTGAGCTGTTGATTTACACCAGATGAGTATCCTGGCCCCTGACTGCAGCAAGTTTTCTGTCAGAGCTGATTTTATCCCAGCATAGTTGTTGGCATGATGAAAGCAGTTTATGGGGGAGTAAACTGGAGGCAAACAAGTATGTTTACTTCTCAGTAATCAGTAATCAGCCTGGTCTGTGACCCATCAAGAAATGGGATGAAACTGCTTGGATAATTGTGTGTCTCACCCAGCCTTCATGTGACTATGATACAGGACCCAGGCTGCTCTGTTCACAGTGGCTTCATCAGTGTTCCCTCTCCAGCCAAGGAACTGAGCTACCCAGTCACCTTCCCAAGATCTTTTTATATATACACTAGGTCTTAATTCCTCTGGAATTCAGGAAGTGTAGCAATATGGCAGGGTGGGCAGGAATGGAATGAGTCCCACAAGGGAGATGTGTACATCTAGCAAATCATTTTTTCCCTATTTTGGAAATTCTTGAGGATTTGTGTTGAACAACTTCAATGTTCAAGGGGGAAAAAAGTATTTTTAACCATCCTGGTACAGTCTGA
The DNA here is from genome assembly GCA_020086605.1 of Lanius collurio. Taxonomy (NCBI): domain Eukaryota; kingdom Metazoa; phylum Chordata; class Aves; order Passeriformes; family Laniidae; genus Lanius; species Lanius collurio. The sequence continues at coordinate 42,728,635 of JACBWW010000006.1, read as the reverse complement.
AGAACTTGGAGAGGGACAGGAGAAAGTTCAGCCACAAATAACATTTATAATATTGTACCAGGTGCTTGCAAAAATTCAAGGAGCAGATTTTGTACTGGAGTAAGAGTCTTTGTCATTTCTCTTCCCTCCAGCAGAAGTCAGGTACAACTTCCCTGGCAGAAATGCTGCGTCACGGCAGAGGAGGTCAGTTTACTTGTTATTAGAAAAGAGCTGATATAGAAGTATTTCACAGAACATGCTTTAATTAAAGCACAAAGAACAACTGACATAAAAGAGCTGATTTTAAGTCTAAGTTCTTTCTCTGTCTCAGTCCCAGAAACCCTGTACAATCCTAGGGAAAGCAAATCAAATTTCTTTTAACCAGACCCTCCTTAGAAAAAAAGCTGAGATAATGACCCTTCTTTGTGCCCCCTCCCACCTTTTGTGTGCTGTCGTTATAACAAGGACACAGCCTCATGACAGACTGTTAAGCATCCCCTCATCCTGCAAATCTCACCTCTGCCATCACAGGGAGCCTGCTTCTGGGGGTTTCCCTCCTCAGAGACTATAGCTGCTTGTGCAGTGCTCTTAACAAGGGGGTCCCAACCTCATTCGTGATCTCAAGGGCCCTAAGTAGAGAGACAGCCTTACCATTTCACAGGATGTCCCCTCTGAGGGTTGGTAGTTAAAGGTTTCTTTATTCACCACTGCCAGGAAGAAGATGATGTATAGTTTCATGGCTCTGCGGGTAAAAATAATTATGGTTAAATTTCATATGGGACACAGTGGTCAACACATGCAAAAGTTGGCACCTGGTCATCATCTGACATCAAGAAGAACACAAGCAGAGTGATAAATTAAGCCATTGCTGAGCATACATACAGCACTAAAGACCCACCTGTGTAGCTTTGCATCCCTTTCAGCCTGGTGGGGAGAGATTTATATGAGGACTTTATTCAAGTCCAAAGCATTTGATGGGTTTTCCCCAGTGTGATTTCAGCTATTGCCTAAATGATATCAAGGACACTCCACAAAGTCCAGATGTTCAAGCTGGGCAGGGTGTCTGGCATCATGGAGAAAGAAAACTACTGAAGACCAAGTTGTCTTCACACTCCCCATAGACGTAGCTCAGGTGCTTTCCACTGGGCTGAAGTTTTGGGGTGGCCTGTCCTGAGCAAAGCAAGTGGGTGCCACTCAGAAACAACCAGAAGTGGGAGAAGTTTTCATTTCCATCCATAACATCTTGTACTCCTCTTATCCCAGAGTGTCAAAGACCTTTTACGTGTATATCCTCATTGAGTTAATGCAAACAGCTCAAGGAGTGGACAGAGATTTTTCGTTTTCCAGGTAGGGACAGGTTTTTACATACATTTGACAGGAGATCATAGAACCATTTGTTCCACAGAATCACAGAATATGTAACTTTGGAAGGAACCCACAAAAATCATTGAGTCTAACTCCTGGTCCTGCACAGTACCACCCCTAAGAGTCACATCTTGACCCCAAGAGTGTTGTCCACTGTTCTCAGGCTTGGGTTGGAAAGGACTTTTAAATGTCATCTGGTGCAATGCCCCTGCCATGGACAAGGACAGATGCCTTACAGAGAGACATGTAAAATAGAATGGATTTGGGTGAAATAGAGAATTCATCAGAGTTTAACTGTTTGGAAAGCACTTCATAAAAGAGCACAGAACTGCAAAAGGAGCAAACAGAGGTGGGAGGCCTGTCACTGGAAAATGGGGGAAAAAGGGAACCAAAGCCAAGGGGAAGCATTCCTGCTTCCAACAGCTCCAAATGCAGCCCCGGTCCCATGCATAAACCACAGGCATCAATGTACTGTTGCTCGATGGCTTCCACCCACAGAGCATCGAAACACTGGAAACAAAAGAGATGGGATCATTCCCAGCTGATGGAGATCCCTCTGCTTAGCCACTTTGATGGATGCAGCTGATGGCCCTTGACAGCATTGACAGTCACTGAACAGCAATGCTAAGTTTCTGATGGGAATCTGCCCATTTCTCCCCTTCCCAACCAGAGCTGTGTATTAGGAATAGAGAAACTGGGGAGGATTAGACCACAGCTACTCTGTACAGTTTGCATATTCTTTCCATTTCACAAAAAAGCCCCAGTGATGGATGATGACCTGTGACCCCAAGGTGAAAGAACAGGTCTCAGTAATGGGATCAGAATTATGTTCCTACCCATTAAAACCAGACCAAGGATGTTAATTCTCTACCTTTGAATCAATATTTGAAAAATATGCTGAAATCATCATGGAAGGAGGAATTACTGGTGTCACCGTCTATAATGTTTCTGTTGTCCCTCTCTGTTCTTCATTCCCCATGCTTAGAGCAGTTGGCACCACTTCTATAATGTTTCTGTTGCCCCTCTCTGTTCTTCATTCCCCCTGCTTAGAGCAGTTGGCACCTCCTCTTGAGGAGGAGAAATCTATTTTTATCATTTGAGTATTAGTTTGCTGAGGTGGCAATAAAAGACGAATATACCAATGATTACAAGGCTTTTCTCTGAGCCCTTAAAGGGAAATCCTTTCTGTTCTGACACAATGAATGAAGCTGAGAATATGACCCACAACAGGCCACCACCCTGAGGAACAGCACGTGGCCAATGTGCTCTGCAAGGTCTGCCCTCGTCACATTGTCAGTGCAAGAAAAAGTCTCTTTGTCTCTTAAATAATACACCCAACACAATCTAGGGTCTTAACATACTTTGAAACTTCCTAAATTTTAGATTTATAAAGCAGCTGGGAAATTGATTTATTTGAACACAAAAAAAAATTATGTAATGGTTTGCCATGGAAGGCAAATCTGTAATAAGCAAGGATGCTGTCCTTTGAGGTGTTTCTAAGGTTTTTCTAAGGTCTTCCAAAGTGTTCCTCAAGGCGTCACATCCTGAAGCTCATCAAGGATGTGGTGCTCTCTTCCAGCATAAGACCACATAGACTGTCCTCACAGAACCATTTAGTTTGGAAAAGCCATCTAAGACCATCAACTCCAACCATTCTCCCAGCACTTCCAAGGCCACCACTATCCCATGTCCCCAAGTGCCACATTCACACGTCTGCTAAATCCATGCAGGGATGGGGATTCCACCACTGCCCTGGGCAGCCTGTGCCAGTGCTTAACCATGGTGGTGAAGAAATTTTTCCTAATATCCAAACTGAAACTCCCCTGCAACCTGAAGCTACTTCCTCTTGACCTGTCATGGTACAGCTCAACCTCCTTGCTCATGGAGATTCCCTTCCTAGGGTAGTTTTCAGTTCAGCTGTCCAGCTGAGGAGCTTTTCCTGCCTAGCTTTTCTCCGAACAACCTTTAGATCCCTCTTAGCAACCTCTAGTGTGACACATCAGTGCATTCCCCTCCTTTCTGCCCTCTGGGCAGGTCTCAGCATCCCCCAACCCTCTCTCAGTGCTAAGCTCAGGGTTTACAGGACCCCCATTCCCTTGCTGTGAGAGAGGAAGTCTAGTGACACTAAACCCTTCCTGCTGGCACTGATCTCTCAATCCACAGCTTACAAATATAGTTTTGGAGCAGCAGTGGCAACAACTCAACTTAAAGGAGCTTTTATTGCTTTGAGGCTTTCCCAGAGTTAAAGCTGCTTCATGATCAGTGCCAGTTTGCTCCCACTGACAGCTGTGATAGAAATCCTAGCATAACTCAGAGCAGGATTGAGCTCTGGACCCTATTTAAAGCCACAGCTTTCCATCACAGTGCTTCAAAACCACCCAGTGCCAACTCCAGCTGAAAAATACAGGAGGTTTCAATCAACACCAACCCCAAGGATTATTAGAATTTTGGTACAATAATTCTAGAAAAAGCGTACCCTAACTGTGCTAGCATGTACACTTAACAAATAGGAAAGGCAAAGAAGGCAGAGAAGACCAGTAATTTGCCCCAAGACACATTTCAAACCATGGAATAATAACAATTTATTCCCAGTTTCTACTTCAGAACAATGTTTGACTCCATCTCTATCACAATATTAATCTTGACACTACTTCATAGATGTTGTTTGCAGCTAATAAAGGCGGAACTTTCCAGATTTCCCCCAAATGTATTTTTTGTTACTGCTTAGACAATTAACGGAGATGGTCTCCTGTGCCAAGAAAAGTTAAATACAAGAGAAGACAGAACACAAATCAAACCCCCAGGGTCTGATCCTTTTCCACATAAGACTCTTTCCTGTTAAGTTAGAGCCTTCAGGGGTAAAAAGAGTGACTATTTCACATTTACCTTGTTTCAAGAGTTTCTTGCATCCCCAAACACCGCTTATCATCTCTTTAAAAAGCATATCTGGTTCTTCAAAATCAATTCAGTCCTAGTATCGATGCAATTATTCTTCAGCTTCATGTTCACCCATTCTAGGCACCTAGAGGCTCACTCGTAACTTCAGAATGAAGGCTTTTTCAGGGAAATAACCTTATTTGGGACAGTGTCTGCTTTAAATTATGTTGCTTGTCTTCCTCTCCACTCCTCTCCAGGCTCTTGCTGGGTCCTAGCCACCACTGTTCTCCAGACAGAATTGGCTACTGTGCAACATCCTGAAGCCCTTCCTTGGGGCAGGCATTGAGAAAGAGGGGGGTTTTTGCACGAGGAACTGTCAGGATCAAGCTGTGGGTTTGCTCAGGAGAATAAGTAACTTATTGGCAATGCCATTGTTTGCCTGTGTGCGTGGAGCATGACAGTGTGTTTACTTTGGGGTTTTGTGTCTGCAAGTTGCATTCCTGGAGAGTTGTAGCCTCCTGCACCTAAACCTCTCTCTGCATCTTTAGGTAAACAGTGCTTGAGGATTACATGTTTAAAACTCATGGCTGATAAATATAAACCCCAGAATCTGGAAACCTGTTCTGGAAGAAATAACTTTTTCTTTTTGCAGTCATCCCACTAATGAGAGTGTGACTACAGTCTGCTGTCAGGACAGGGGTCCACTGCTGGCTACAACACACTTCATGGGTTTTCATTGCATGAGGCAGGAATTAGGGATAAAGGCATCGATAAAGGCATTTTCAGGTAAGATGCAGAATTTTTGGTTGTGAGTACGTAGTGCTGAATATTCTGGATCTGCTGGGAAGAATTCCCACTGCAAAGGGGTGCTTTTGTCATGAAGAACATGATTTCAAGTTGCCCAAGTTCAGCTTTTTATTTATTATTTTGTGCTGCCCTCTAGAGCTGAAGTAGCTGGTTTCCTCACTTCCTTTCGCTAATTAAGTCTCGCTTCAGGAAAACTCTTCTCACACAGATTTCCCTGCTGTTTTCTTCCAGGGACACAAGCCTGAACTGCCACAAGACACATTTCCCATGGTTGAAATAACACACCAAAGAGTTGGGCTCTTAGTTTGCTTGGTAATGCATCCTGAAATGAGAGATATAAATCACTGAATTATAGAATCCCAGAATGGTTTGGTTTGGAAAGGACCTTAAAGTTCATCTAGTTCCAGTCCCCTTGACATCAGCAGGGACACATTTCACTAGACCAGGTTGCTTGTCTAGCTATAAAAATACTACGACAAGGTGACAGGGGAGGGCATGATTAGGTGCAATGGATATAAAAATACACATTAAGCTCTTAGGAGAATTGTCCACCAGTGAGATTATCACAACCTCAGACAAGTTCCCCTTGACTGGGCTCCCATCAGATTAGTTTTGGTCACCTTCCCCCAAGCATGTCATGTCTTGAGCTTTACTTTGCAGTGCTGTTTTTTGCTTCATCCCTTTGGAATGGTTCCTGGAGTCAAGGTCTCCATCTGCAATCCCCTTCAGGTAAGAAGGAAACTCATGTTGAAACCGGGGACCACTGTGATATCTAGAGATTTAAATGCCTTTTGGATGCTCTGGGTTTGGAGTCTGTCTTATCAGCAGCATGCAGTAGCACTCAAAAAGCACAGAAACCTTTGCAAGTCAAACCTCAAATATCTGAGGTCTCCAAGAATAATAAATACTTTTTTAGTAGCATATTTTGATCTGAAGTACAAATATCATGCCTGTAATTAAGAGCAGCAAGTGGCCAGGATGATGGCATCTTTCAATTTTTCTACACCTGGATGTTCAGAGCACTTTAGGAAGTTTGGATTTACAGGGATAAAAATAGCAGACATTTTGGTTCTGCTTTTTAAAAAGCCAGCTCTGTTCCTCAAGCTGTTTTACTGAGTAACCAGGTAGCTGTGCCAGCTGAACTGTAAAGAAGAGCCTGGACAGAAACAAATGCCAAAGCAGGAGGGAAGGGCATGCACTGATTCTACTGCTCAGGGCTTTGCTTCAACAAAAAGACGTTATTGGAGGACACCAGCTACACTGGGAAGGATCGGTGAGGTCCTTGCCTTCTTTGTCCTTTCCCAAAGGGGACCTGACAGCAAACAGTTTCAAAGCCTCCAACACATTTGACTGATTTCCCAAATTTTCAGTATTTTTGGCTTTGGGCTACTCAGAAGTTTACGCCTTAAAGTGGTGTTGAAACAGTAGCATGGTATTGGCTTGGTAAGACATGTCTGCAGGGCAAGTGTCACCTGCATCAGTTAGAGACTGGATCATAGAACCATAGAATGGCCACATTTGAAAGTGACCTTGAAGATCATCCAAGCCCCCTGACATAGGCTGGGACACCTTCCACTAGACCAGGTTGCTCAGAGCCCCAGCCAGCCTCATCTCCATCAGGCAGATTGGAGAATCAAACATTTTTGCCAACAAAATAGCAAGGGTTGTGCCATCCCAGTGATGCTAAAGGGTTTGTACCTGCAATTCTGTGAAATCCTGATTTTCCAGTGGTGTGTCAGTGGTCACTTCCTACTCAGTTTCTGTCAATGTCAGGTGAATTTCACCCTCTGTCACCTGAAGTGAGGGGCACCTCATCAGACCTCTCCTCTCCTCCAAATCCTTTCCACAGCATGGCCCAGAGCAAGAAGTAAAAGCAAATCCTAGCTACTGGCTCTCACCACCCAGTCTGTAAACTGCTGCAAGTTCCCAAGAGTTTCAGAGAAACAAGAAAATGTCTTGACGATTTTGTGTCTTTAACCTCCAGACTTTTGGAGTCTGTCCATCCATAATGCTGCTGCTTTCTAAGGCAAGGCTTTTGGTTGAGTTCTGTGTCAAGCTCTAGAAATCAAACTCTCCAGGGAAGTAAATGAAACAAGTTCCTGCCTTAGAAAGTGGATCTGAACTGTAAAAGCAGGAGTGGAACAAGCCTTTCTCCCTTTTGGCTAGAATAGCTCCCTGGTGATTCATCCCACAAGGGAGCTGGAGACAACATTAATATTAACCCCATTAAAAAATAAATAGCCAATGCCACAGGCTGAGGCACAGATCCAACTCCTGACACTCTACGACATCTCCAGAAACTGATTTTCCTGGGTTTGTTTTGCTCCTGCAATCTTCACTGTACTTGGTATCTCATAAGCAGATGCAGGCCTCAGTCTTTCTGGTGTCAAGTCCACATATCAAAATAGAGACTACTCCATCTCTTGTAAACCCAGCAAGGCTTTTCTCCTGTCTTTTTAAGCTGATGCTTTCCTTCTCTTTCTGTCCTCTCTTCATGTGCATCTTTATCAGGCATTCAGCCAACAGCATTTCCCCACCAAAAATTAACATTTCCAGTTATTGAGGTTTTAGCCAGGTCCCCTATTTTATTCACCTTTTGTCCTCCTATTTTCTCCAGGAAAGAAAATGTAAATGAACAAGAACTGAATGAAACCCACAAGACTGGAGGATTTGTGAGTGAGGGGATGCGTGAAGGGACAGAGGGAGATGGGAAATGAAAACTCTTACATCAGCAAAAAGTGACATGTACTGGCGTTTGCAGATTAAACTATCTAACCATGAAATACTCTCTCTGAAGAACAAAATTCACATTCAAGGACCAAGCCAGAATATTTTCTCACCTGTTTATAAAATATGCTTGTAATTCAACTATATTACTTTTTATAGACAGTGTGGTCAGTGTTTGGGAAAAGGTGTACTCATAAGTCCCAGTAGGAGACAAAATGAGGTGAGGAAAATTATTTCTGATAAATTTGATTCACATAATACTGATGTCCCTCCTTGAATCCACCCATCACTGTCTTAGTAAAAGGTCAAGTGCTGATACAGTCACTAAGACATAATCATCTGCTTTAAAAAGAGATGACTGGTTGTAAATTTTTGTTCTTGAAAACTAGAGGATTTCAGCATTTTAGAGTAATAAGTTTATTTTAAAGTTTAAATTATTGAGTCTTAGTAGAAAACCCAAATTACCACTATTGTGCAAAGCCAAATTATTGCTTCTATTTAAGGGAAGCATATTTGTCTTTTATCAAAAATATTTTTTTCCAAATTACAACTAGGCTTAGCCTTAAAAAATTTACTGTGACTTTTATATAAATTATTATTTTCTGAAACTTTATTACTTCCAATATTGCTTAAACATTCATTTTCATGATAAGAGCCCAGATGCAGCAAAGCCCTCTCTGTAAATCATCATTCACCAAGGTGACATTCAAGCTGTCAGGATCTTAAGAGCAGCAAAATAACCCTGCCATCTCACACCTCGTGCTCCAACAGGGAGAGCTCAGTGACAGCACAGATAGGAAGAAAAGCAGATGAGACAAACAGCATTTCACCTATTTTACCCAGGCACTGTGTGATTTGCCCAAGGCTATATTAGGATTCTGTGTCAGAAAGCTGGATGAGTGGCATTTAATTGGTGTATAATGCTGATCTCTGCAGCACTCCTGGTTTGGAAGACTATAATGCAGTAACAGCATAAATAGACTGAAGTCCTGTTAAGAAACAAAAAACCAATCTTCTCTCCATCTTATATTCCTGCAAACATGGAGAATAATAACAAAGATGGTGTATGACAACTGTACTGTTATAAACTAACTGGTGCCTCCTTAATGTAAATGATCTAACTCACACAGTGCAAGTCCCTGATGGATTAAATATACAACTGGGTGGACAGAGCCATCTACACAGCATGTTTAGCCAGTTCCTCAGGCTATTCATAAACACAGAACATTTTATTTATACAGTACCTTCCTCATCTGCGTTAGTTTTTAAGGCTGCAGCTCAAAGTCACCAGAACCCTCATCTCTCCTGCAGCTGAAAGCGCAATTTTTCAGCAGGCTCCCGGGTTCACACAAGTCTCCACATACCTGCTCTGTGGCTGGAGGAGGAGAAGGTTTCGTCTCTGCTTGCAGCCTTTTTTTTTCCCTGACTCTCCCAGCAGCCTTTCCAGCACAAGCCGAGGAAGAGTTTCCTTGGGGAAGTTGTACCTCTGTTGCATGCCAGCTGACTAAAACTCTGCAAGCGCTGAGAGAAGTTTGAAGTCACAGGGAAAAAAAATACTCCCCATAGACTAGTCCTTGAATTCATTCCTTTGCAGTCATGAGCTCTTATATATTCCCAGGCTCCCCAGAGCACGTGAATACATACCTCCGTAATAGTTTTAAAATGTGTGTGTCCTCTGCGCTTCTCTTTCTTTTCCATTTTGTTCATTCAGCCTTGGCTTATTTCCTGCCGTTTCTCAGCTGGTAATTATGCTTCTCTCGTATTGACACATGAAACAGTCTGTGAATACCACAAAAAAATCCCCTCCACAGGCTTTGGAGTCACGTGCTTGTCTCTCAAGTCATCCATGCCTGTCCCACAGCTGTCAGACTGGAGATTCTCAGGGGCTGTGGAAAATCAGGGGCACTGAGCTGGCTGCAAATCTTACATTTCAAGTCCATGCAGGATGGGGTACATAGGAAAAGGGTATATGGGAGTAGGGCGAGTGTGTCGTGTTTGGTGTCCCAACAGGTCAGTTGTGTCTCCGTGCACAGCAGTGGGATGGCCAAACACACCCTTGCAGGAAAGAATAAATTCAATTTAATGCTTGAATGGGTAATAACATAAGTACCTTCTAAAAGGGCTGTGGGGTGGATTTTTCTTTCTTTACATTGGGTGTGAAGCACCCTTTATTTCAGTTGCAATGCTTTTGTTTAAGTTGTTGGGGAACTTGCACATTGTCTGTGTTGTTTTCATCTGTTTCAACATATCTGGGCAGGTGTTCACTGGCTCTGCGTGACCGTTTGCAGCACTGTAAACCTCTGACAGGGTTTTGCCAGCTCTTCAGTGGATGTCTTAGGACCAAACTGAGTCTTGGCTTCACCAGCCAGGATAAGACCTCCCCTGGGCCACCCAGCTAGGGAGGTCCCACTGGCACCATGGATCAAAGAAAACATCCCAGGGACCACTGCAAACCTCCCACCTTCTCCCCTTCATGTACAAGAATCATCTCAACTGAGTGATCTCTCTCAGAGGAGAGGTTTGCCTTCAGCATTGTAGGTTTTATCTCCTTTTCACTTAGATATGCAACAATGGCCAAGAATTTTAATGAAAAAAAAATAGGTACTTGCTCCCTTCTCCCAGACAGCATCAATTCTGTCCCACTTTCCTGGATTTGCTTATTAAAATCAGGTAAAAGCTATGTCGTCTCATACCATGTGCCAAACAGCTTTGTAAATTCTGCTAAATATTTGCAGGGTCCAGCTTTGGCTTCTCTGCGACAGGTTTGTTCTCTTGTGGCACACCAGGTCCTGTGAGTCACAGTTACTTCAGACCTGTATCATACTGGGAGGTTCAAGATGAAGAAAACATCTACAGATGTGAAAAATGTGGTTTGTTAAATATCTCAGTAAGTACACTTTGCTCATGCTGTAATAAGATTGTAACAAGACTAATTAATTTAATAGCAACATGTGCATAATGGTAACAAATGAAACAATAATGGTTTTATTACTGCCTTGGCTATTGCTCATGTACAGGTGTAGCTGTATATGCATATTTTTTTATTATTGTTGTTGTTGTTGTTGTTGTTTCTACTATTATTATGGGCCAAAACTCAGCCCACAGTAGGTGATTTAGACAGATTGCCAAAGGGAGCTCACCAAGGAGCGAGGATATATTGTATCCCCTTCCTGTCACCACACCAGGACAACCTGATGGCCAACTTGATGTCACAGTAGCCAAGCCCGGAGGATGACTGTCAACCTTCTTCTTAGAGATGGAGGTCCAGTTGTATTTCCCAGGTGGTGCATGGATAGATAATAGGAAAATAGTCCATCACAGAAAGGATAGGGAGGCTCCCAACATGAAATTTAGGACTATATGGAAGCAGAGGGAATAATTTCCACGGATCCTGCTGCTGTCTTGTGTGTGTGCAGCGGAAACTTGGGTCAAGCTATGGTTTATTCCCAGTGATACCTGAGTGCAGATGGCTTTTCCAGTTACATCTCTCCCACTGAAGATATCTCTCCCAGGGAGTGATCCTTTGCCTGATCCACACAAACCTTGCCATTCTCTAGGGCAAGTTGGACATGTCCAGGTGTGTGACACTCCATTATCTACCTCTGGATGGTGACCCCAGAGCCCTGACATTATTGTTTCACTTTCTTTTAGAGTGCCCTGAGTAAGGTGGGGCCTTTGCAGTGTGCAAAGCTGCTCTAGAATAGTGTAGGAGGACTGTGTGGAGCACAAGCAGCTGAACCTGATCCAGGCCCTGAAGAAACCCCAAGGACTACATCCAACTTGGAGGAGACAATCTGGCTTGGTGGGGAAGGGTGCCCATGAGAGAGCTAACTCCCAATGTGATTGATGTGAGGAGCTGGGTTACCTGACAGCATTGATGTATCCATGCATATCCTATGAAAGAACCTGAGGACCCTAGGAGGGACACCTCACCCTGTAAACTTGTGGGGTCTTGCCTCCAAAACTGCTTACAAGCACCAGTCCTGCAGTAACTTCTGCTGCTACTAGGGCAGAAGGATGTGGCAATTGGCAAATGCCACTTCAAAACAAAAAGGCCACAGGTCAGTGCTGGTCACACAAAGTCAGTCCTCACCATCTCCTCCCCTTCCTCATGGAGTCTCATGGGATTCCCACTCTTCCATAGTAGAGGTGAACAGGCTTGGTTGGTGGGGCTGGCATGAAGACAAGCAGAAGTGAATGAACAGAAAGCAAAATTCCCAGCTGCTGAGGTGCTGCAAGACATCACTGCCACTACAAGCATCATTATCTTGAACTGATGTTAGTCTAGTTGCTTTCTAGAAATTACATTTTAAAAGGAAAAAAATAATGAGAAAAAGAAGACAAAAGAGAGAAGACAAGAAGAAAAGAACTGGCAGTTTTTAATCACTTGCAAAAGATTAGAGGTTGACCATTTGCTCACCTCACACTTAAAATAGGTTCTATCATGTCAACAGGATGCCCAACTCTAATTATAAATTATATTTCCCAAGACTAAACAAGGTTTAATATTTATGCTTTGTTTCCTCCTGCTCCAATTATAGCTTGTTCTTTTTGAAAAAAAAAAAAAACAAACCAAAACATGAGGAACAAGAGGTCCAAGAGATTTGCTCTGGCCCTTTTTTCTATTCCTACTGGTGTTGAGGGAAGTTTGATGCTGGGAATATGATGATGCATCACATGCTGGGATTTTGGCTTGTCTTGGTGCTGATGCTGGTGGTGAGGAGACCAGGGAAGTTGTCCTGGTCAGCTGTGACTCCTGTCCCTTAATTGTCTCATCGTATGGTACCTGCAGGTCTCTGATACTGTGTCTTCAGCTGAATTCAAAGAAGCTGCTCTTGGCATCTCCCTGGACTAGACTTGGCTCAGTCCCCTCTGGTCCCAGCCATAATCTTCCTCAGGTCCACCTCACCTCGGGCCATGAAGACATTGACCTTGCAAGTTGCAGACAGCTCCACATACAACTGCAAAAGAGACATACCTTAGCTAGCTCCAAATCAGCCAGCAGTGACCCAAGTAGCTGTGAAATTCATCCCAAAAGCAGGGTAAAAAACACGTCCAGTTCTCCTGGGACACTTCACACTTACCCAGCTAGATATGACCAGCTATGAAGCAGCAAGCTGTGCCCATGTTATGAATCAGTGTTTAAAGGATGAGCACGATTCTGGATATAGTTCTCGCTCATCTTGTCACTCTTAGGTGACAGGGTCCCCAGGCACTGCTTGATGCCCTGGTGGGTAATGACAAAAAATTAAGCAAGAATGCAATGTTCACGGTGCTCAAGACATTTGTAGAGTGCTTACGAATGTTGTACATCACTTGGAGTGGCAGATATTATGTAAACTCGTGGTGTAAGTAGGTACTACTGCAGGATAAAGATGAGGTGATAAGGGTCTTCTGCAGACTGAGAGACCACAGAAGATAATACAAATATGTTGGGAAAGAAACATTTCCCCAGATGTAGGGGTTGCTGGGGCATGCAGTGAGGCATAAGTGAAAAGGGAGAGGAAAAAACCTGTGGGCAAAACTCCCAGACAAGTAAACTCATATCATAGGAGCTTCAGAGTCTCATAATTTTTGGGGGGTTGAAAAGGGGCAAATGGAATTTATGTTTGAATTGTGAGGGGCCAAAACTGTCTCCAGGGCCCTCTGGTTTTATTTCCCATCCCCTGTGGACCTCAGACATACACCATTGCCCAGTAAGACTTGGAGGTATGGCTTGCAAGCAGAGTTGCCACGTGAACGTCTTGAGAAGAAGGAAATAAGGACAGAGAGCTCCCACCTGTCTTGCACTTGCCCTGCTAGCTCAGATGGTTGCATCCAACACAGATTTCAGGTGGTTTTGTCCACTACTATCTGCCCACCACTTTTTCTGCCCACTACAATCTCCAGGGACATCTTCGAGCCTTTGTTTGAACATCCCAAAGCTTAATCAGCAGGTTTAGGAAACTGTGCTCCATGGGACAAATCTGGTTTATCCTGAAATGCAAACCCAATGAGACTGATGTGGTTTCTATTGCAAATGTCTCTTATAACTCTGCTCTACTACTGCAATAGCAGGAGGATCTATGAAACAGGTGGTGCCAAAGAAGCAGCAGAACAATTTTCTCTGTTGTCTGTGCTAATGGGGTCAAAGATCATGTTTCACTCTAAACCTCCTGTTCCATTTAAAGTGTGAAATGTCATCCATTCTTCCTTCTCTTGGTTTCCTTTCAGGTAGGAGAATGGATGTCAGTCATGTCTGGCTTTTCAGTCCCTACTATTGACTCAGACCATATGAAATTCATTTTAAACTATTTATTGAAATAATCAATTTTCTCTTTTTGTTTCCCCTTCTTTCCACCTATTTCCTTTAGCTAGGTGGTGACTAACTGGGGGGAAGCTATAATGAAAGGATTACTGTCATTCTGTGTACAAGGCCTTGAAGCTGATGAAGACACTGGTAATTTTCAGATCATGCAGAAAAGGATTTCACTACAGTTGGTTGAGAGTGTGATTTTGCTCCTTCTAGGTTGGGTTTTTTTTGGCAAGCACTGAAAAGAAAAGAAGTTTGCAATCATAATCCTAGGGAGAGAAGAAATTGGTTAGAAATGTTCTGTTTTTGTCATGTTCCTTAAACCCTTTGATCCTTCCCATAACAAGCCTTTTTCCATCACTATGTCATCACTTTTTTTATATATATTTATAGCTCACAGGTGTGTTATTTCCAAAATGTCTCTGCTTCCTGCACAGTGTGTTAGCTTTTCTTGAATAATATAATTTCCACCCCCAATGACATATTCTGGAATTCTTTCCATGAAGAAAAAGGATTGAAACCCTGACTTAAACCTTGAGCATGGTCCTTGCTGTGCAGACAGTCTGTCATGTCAGTCCCTGTGTGCTCTGCTTCAGATGAACATACTGCAGGAGACAAAAAAGATGTGCACCATCCAACAACCCCTTTGGACCAAAGAATGAAGCTAGGGATACATTGGGAGACATAGGGGATGTTGGAGTTATTTCTGCGGACAGAGAGAGCAGACATAGTGCAACAATCTGAAGGAAACAATCCTACTCATCTATCTGATTTTTCCAAACACTGAAACTTAATTTGCTCCTGAACACCTTCTAGATTTCAGAGGTGGGATGCACTCAGCAAAAACTTCAGAGCCAGCACACAGTCTGCTTTTCCACTAGGGAGTTTAGTGCACTGGAATGGTGAAATACAGGGAACACAGAAGCACAGATAATTTTGCTCAGATACATATCACCAGCTCCCTGACAGGTAGAAGAAGTGATAGCAGCAGCTTTGAAGAACTGAGTAAATTCCTGGTCTCCTTTTTCTCTTAGCAATTTGTAACCCCAGAATGATGTCATAGGTGAAAAAAAAGTGATATCTGATCAAACATAGACGTGTACAAGGTTGGTATCTCTCAAAGGACCCACTGATTCTGATATCCTCCACAGCTCATGGAGGGAAATAGAAGCCTTTCTTGCTTGTGATTCATCTCATTCGCCAGCAGATGAGTCATCCAAAAGGAGCTCCAACTTTCTCCTGTGAACGAGGGAGTGGTGAATGACTAACACAGATTCAAAATTAAAGGAAATGAGTCCCTCTTTTAGTCAGGAAAGAGAGAATTTGGGGATTTTTTTTTTTTTTTTTTTTTTTTTTGGTGGTTGTGGGCATCCTTCCTACTGGTGTAAATCCCAGCTTTTCAGCCCTGGTTGGACATATCAATTCCCTAAAATCATTTCCAGGTTTCCTTGAGAGAAGCCATTTGGGGATGGTATCTCTGGATGTGTTGCAAATGTTTTAAGTGATTCTGCCATTCTGTTGCTGCTTTGAGAGTCTGACAGCCGTCATCCCACTGAGCAAAGCCCTGAACAGGATTCCTCCATGAAGAGCCTCAGTACCCTTGGAAAGCATATCCTCATATAAAAATGAAAAGATCTTTGTTAAGAAATTGGGATACAGTTTCTGGGGTTAGATTGTACACCCCTTTTCCTCCTCAGGTTAAAGGCACTGTGTTTTAGACAATGATCCTTACAGATCTCATGACCAATCCAGAAGGTCTGTCTATGCCATACCATAAGCACCTCCTGGATGAAGGGGTGTGCTTCTTTGGATTTGCTTTCTGGCATCATGATTACTGTATTTTTATCCTCTCCATGTAATGAATAAAAAGAAGACAAGCTCTTCTTTTCTCATTGGACATTCTCAAAAGGTCTCTCTAGCTGAGAGCACCCTTCACAACTTAATGGACGAAATTAGCTGTTCCCAGAACTCATGACTATGAGAATGGATAAACTTATCCTTGCTATGTTTAGATCTCAGTCATATTCAGCTCTCAGGTAAGACATAATAAGTGACCAGTCCTTTTACTGTACATAAGTGAATACCCATTTATGCCCAATGAAAAGTTGGTAGACGTACAGTTCCTACTGACTGCTCCCTTTCTCCAGACACACATACAACCCCCATGCTACCCATGAGATAGGTTTTAGCCACAGCACTGAGGAAGTTTCTCATCTTTCACTTTTGACATTTTTTGTAGTTAACCCATGATGAACCACTCTTAGCTCAGTCCATTTCTTCCTTGAAAAATGCAGAGAATTTCAAAACAAATAAACAAAACAAAAATAGCCATCAAACTGTGCCCTGTGAGGTTGTTTTTTGGGTTGAGATACAGGATAAAAACTTTTTAGAAGGGCCTGTTGCACTAGAACAAGGGGTAATGGTTTCAAATTAAGAGATGAATTATTTAGTTTAGATATTAAGAAAATGTTTTTTACAACGAGGTTGGTGAAACACTGTCACAGGTTGCCCAGAGAAGCGGTGGCTTCCACATCCCTGGAAGCGTTCTAGGCCAGGCTGGACAGGGCTCTGAGCAACCTGGTCTAGTTGAAGATGTCCCTGCTCATTTAAGGGGGAGTGAACTAGATGACTTTGGTTCCTTTGAAACCAAACCATATTCCATGATCCTATAATAAGAAAGTCATTGGAGATGATTAAAGAAAACAGTAGTGATTTTTTCTGGCCAATGAATGATTTGCTCATTCATATGCGCAGGGAACACATAGGACAACTGATTTTCACATTCTTTGCCTGCCCTCTCGTGGTGAATGGGTGCTTATTAAGTGCATACATACATACCTATTTCCATATACACATATGAATATATATGTATGCACTGACATATACAGCAAAAAACACTTTAGTCAGATTTGTACCTTGCACTTGATGTTACAGAAATGAGAAATAGTTAATTGTTTCATTGGCAATAGCTGTTCTTTTTAATGCTGAAGATTTTCCTGTGACTGGTTAAAATTTAGTTCAGATAAAATATTTCAGCATGAAAATAATAGGAGTATAGTGAAATATTTGTTCCAGCTTGGAAAGGTCAGGGAGGTCTCTGTGTGTCCCCTTCCTCTCTAAACATAAACTCTGCTGAAATTGGGTGAAATGTACAAAATCAAGAGCAAAATATTTCTCTAGGACCAGTTCTTATGGCAAATACAGGGCAGCATAAAAACAATTGCCGCAGCATGGATAATGATCCTACACAATGCCAGTATGGGATAGCAGAGGGGAACAGAAAGTTAAAGCTTGGAAAAGATACATTCATTCACCTTTGGTGGGGTTTGTTTTCAACTAATTTTCAACTCATTTCCCCTTATAACTGCAAAGAGCAGAGGGATTTGCCATGCAGCCCTTCATACCTCCTAGAAATGTGTCCAGCACCAGGGCGTGAGGTACTGAGGATAAATGTGTCCAACACTGCAGCTCCCATGACTTACATAAACATCAGAGGTACTGCCTAAACATGGTGTTCCAGCATTTTCTCTTCAGATGACCTACTACAGTGAGAAGGGCAACAAAGGTGATATTCATATTGATGGGCTTTGTCTATGTCCAGAGGAAAGTGAGCAAGAGTAACTTCTCATCAACATCTCAATGCGCCACTCAGTGAATTTATTATCATCCTGATTACATATTTACTTGGGATTTTGTTTTGAAGCCATGTACAGGGATCAGCACACTGTCTCTGGACTTGCATAGCCTTAGGCAACATGGAGATTATGTCCATAGTCTCAAGATCCCCAGGGACCATAGACACAACACGAAGCCTGCCAGAGTTGGAGAAGTGCTCAGACAACACTCTAAGGCACAAGGTGGAGTTCTTGGAATGGTCCTGTGCAGGGCTAGGAGATGGACTTGATCCATGTGGGTTCCTTCCAGCTCAGGATATTCTGTGATTCTAATCTGTGATTCCATATTGTTGAGGAGGATGAGATAGGAAAACCTTATAAATATGTTTGCTTGGAAAAAGATCCTGAAAATATGTAAGCAAAATAGAAATGAAGGCTATCTTTGAGCTGTAAGATACCAAGCTGTTAGTTACCGTACAACCAAAAAACAATGGGCTAGCCAGCTGGAGGAGAATCCCTCTTGATTGAACAATGTCCTTAGCAGAGAAGAGGATGCTTCAGCAAGCAGAAAAGTCTAGGGGTCAGAGAAACCCTGCCAGCGTGGCAGGGAAGACAGAAATAGTTTTAGAAAGTAGTTTTTAGGAGATAAAATGTAACACAATCACCTCCACAAAAGTAGGTTAAACAGAAGCTTTATTTCCATACAGTGCTCTCAGGATATGGTGCCAAGATTTCACAGACAACTCAAAAAAAAAGATTAGCAAGGAGTGCTTGTGCTCCTGTGAGGCTTCTTTTTGCAAACAGCCACAAGTCACATGCATTTGCATGTTCAGAGCCAAGCCTGAACTTCCTTTAAAATCAGAACTGTTTAGATTAACAGTTTTCAGGTTTGTTCTTTAAAGCAATAACGTACCAAAGCAGAGTTCACATGCAAGGGAGTATACCTCTGTCAAGAAGGACCTTGAGGTCCTGGTGGACAGTATGCTGTCCCTGAGCCAGCAGTGCCCTGAGGGCCACAGAGGCCAATGGGTGCATTGGGGTGCACTGGCCAATGGGCCAATAGGACAATCTCAGGGTGCATTAGGAAGAGAAAGCATTGCCAGCAGGTCAAGGGAGATGATCCTGCCCCTCTGCTCAGCCATATCTGGAGTTTTGGGCTCCTCAGGACAAGAGAGACATGGAGCTCCTGGAACGTGGAGGTTACAGAGATGATGAGGGGACTGGAGCATCTCTCTTACAAACAAAGGCTGAGGGTGCTGGGGTTGTTCAGCCTCAGGAAGAGATGACTGAGAGGGGCCCTCATCCATGTCTGTCAGTGACAGGGAGGGGTCAGAGCACGGACCAGGCTCTGCTCGCTGGTGCCCAGCAGTGGGACAAGAGGCAACAGGCAGAAGCTGATGCCCAGGAAATTCCTTCTGAACATGAGAAGAACTTCTTATCTGTGCAGTGACCAAGCACTAGAACAGATTGCTCAGAAAGGGTGTGGAGTTTCCCTCACTCAAGATATTCTGGAACAGTCTGGCCACAACCCTGTGCTGTGTGCTGTGGGATGACTCTGCTTGAGGAGAGAGGCTGGACCAGATGACTGACTGTGGTGCCTTCCAACATGGCCCATTCTGTGATTCTGTGTGTAAGCAAATTCTGCACCTGAGATTGGGCTGAGACAGGACTGTGTGCATGGAGTGGGGAATGAAAGGCTGGAGAGCAGATGTAGAAAGGGACCTGGGGTTTCTGGTCCATGGCCAGTTGAACATGAGCCAGCAGTGCCCTGGAAGCCAGGAGGGACATCCGTGTCCTGGGGGGCATCAGGCACAGCAACACCAGCTGGGCAAGGGAGGGGATTGTCCTGCTCTGCTCTGCACTGGAGCAGCCTCACCTCAAGTGCTGGGGGCAGTTTTGGGCATCATGAAATAAAAAAGACATTGTCATTAGAGACCATCTGAAGGAGAGCAACAAGGATGGTGAAGGGCCTTAAGGCTCCATATGAGGAGCAGCTGAGGTCTCTTGGTCTGTCCAGCCTGGAGGAGACTGAGGAGAGACCTCATTACAATCTTCAACACCCTCATGAAGGGCTGCAGAAGGTCAGGCATCAGTCTCCTTCCTCTTGTGACCAGTGACACAACTCAAGGGAATTGCATGAAGCTGAGTCATGGGAGATTTAGGTAGGATATCAGGAAAAAAGTTTTTCACTCAGGGTGGTCAGGCACTGAACAGGCTCCTCAGGGAATGGTCATGGCCCCAAGGCTGCCAGAGCTCAAGGACTGTTTGGACAACACTCTCAGGCACATGGTGGGATTTTTGGGGTGTCCTGCACAGGGCCAGGAGTCAGACTTGAGTGGATCCCTTCCAACTCAGGAAATTCTGTGATTTTATGATTTACAGTACCAGACTCATAGTTCATGGTTTAAGTCATTTGGTACTACAGCAGAACAAATATTCAATAAACCACGGTTATTAAAGACATTCATTTCAGTCCATCTGCAAACAGGTATTATTCTGCAATGTTCAGACATTGCTCCTGGTGAGTGAAGACCTCAAGGATGAAGCTTCAGCCATGCTGAGTTAGTTTGCTGCCTTCTCTTCCTGCTCACAGTTTTTTGACTAGAGTGGAGAAAATTTAGTTGGTTTCCTGCAGCATTTCAAGATTTTGAAATGTTATTTCAGTCCCAACTTTTGAACAAAAAAATAAATACAGGAGGAAATCAGATGTGGAGGTTGGCTCTAAGCAAACCATCTCCAGGGTTGCTTTGGAATCAGTGACTGTGATAGCCCAGAAGACAGGCAGCTGAGGTGTCTGTGAAACCAACTTTGAAAATCAGACCATTTTCCACTTGAAAACTGCAGAATATCCACAGCTGGGCAAATTTGAACAATAGCAAAAAAACCTTTAGTGCTTAATAAATACAGAATTTCAACCAACTGGAATTTCAAGCATCGTATTGTGGCTTCCATTTGGGCATCAGGCTTATGTGGATAATATAACATATTTCAGCATTGGCCCTTGGCCCTGTATCTGTTTTGGCTGAATGAACTCACGGAAGCTCCTGCTTCTCCCATTCAAGGCACCTGCCATGACCAACTCACATCAGTTCATATGTCCAATCTGGCCACCCTGAGCACTCTTGCCAGGCCTTGGAGCCCCTCATTTGTCATGGGACCTGCCTAATAACTCTCCCAACTTCTCCCTGGGTCCCCAGCAGATCTACATCACCTTACCCCTTCGTTCCCTGGTCACCCTCAACTCCCTGGACCCCAGTCATACCCCATTGCCTTCAAACTTGGGGTCCCCAGCTGCCCTCCATCTTCTCTATGGGAGATGAGTGTCTTGGAGTAAAACCAGACAGATTTGGTGTCACTCACCTCTGCTGGAAGCCAGGGCAGTTCCAGACCCCCCTACAGGCTCTGCCCAGCTGTGGGGTTTGCAAAGAATTGTGGGTATCACCCCCTACTTTGGGATACCGCCAAAGTAGGGAGGTGGGGGCATCTCAGCTGCTATATTTGGGTGCTGCAGGAATGGGGGGGTCCGGGGTGTCAGGCAGCTGCAGGGAAGAGGCAGGGGGGTGTGGGGGACTCCCAATTCAATTGGGGGACCCCCACACCAAATTTGTGGTTCCCCCCTTACCTGAGTACCTGGCCACAGAGCGGCTGACCAGGGTGAGGAGTGACTAGAAGGGAGGGAGAAAGGGAAGGAGAACACACTAAAAATTTGGGAGCCCTCACCTGTCTTTGTGGGGGATGTGGTGCGCGTGGGGAAGGGCAGCTGCTGTGGCAGCTCGTGCACCAGCTTGGGGAGACGCGGGGAGGGCATTTTGGGGGTATGGGGGGATTTGGGGGTCACACAAGCACAGCGCATCTCCATGTTCTCCAGGTGAAGTGAATCAATCTCCCTGGAAAGGGTGTGATGGGGGTGGGGACTCCCCCAACACAGCAGCTAAGAGGGATAATCTGGGACCATCTCACTCTGCAACACAGAGGGGCAGTCAGAGATAGGTGTGGAGCTTCATCCCCTCATCATCCTTACCCTCCTTACCTGGGGGTTTTGAGGGAAAAAATGCTTTAAATTGAGGGGAAAAGCTCCTTTAATATCTTTTTCTGTGTTTCAGTTGAGGGGAACATTCCTTTATTTGTTATTTTAAGGGTTTAAATGAGGAAAAGCTGCTTTCCACCTTATATTAAAGGTTTCAATTGACAGGGAATCCCAATTTTCCATTATTTTGCAGTTTATATGGAATGGCAAAGCCTTTTAGGGGTTTAAATTAAATGCTAATCCTCCTTTTTCATCATTTTGAGGGTTCAATGGAGGGTGAATCCCATTTTCTCTCATTTTTTAAAGATTTAAATGGAGAGAAACCTCTTTATGTTCATCTTTAAAATTTACATCAAGAAGAACCCTCCATTTTAAGGGACCTTCTCAGAACATAATCTTTCCAGTCCCTCACACCTTCATAAGGGAAAAAGATGCCCAAAAGCTGCAAAAACAGTGTTTTTTGAGGGAAAAGTGGTGGTGGGAGGGGGGAAAATTTGGGCAACTAAACTGAGTGGGGAGTTGCATTTTCTCTCCTTTTAGGGTTTAAACTGAGGTGGAATACTAAATTTTCACCCTTTTAAGGGTTTAAATTGAGGGAAAATTCCCCTTTTCCATTATCTGAGAGATTAGAATTCAGAGGAAACCCTTTTTTAAATTATTTTAGGGGCTTAAATTAAGGCAGCATGGTGGTGAGGGTGAAAGGGGTCTAAAATGGTAGGAAATGTGAATGTGTTGTGATGACCCAGAGGGGGGTGTCTCACCCAAATCCAGGGGTTCCTATGGCACTAGGGGGGCTGTCAAGCCCAACTTCCTGCTGACAGGTGAGCTGGGGGAAGATGTCTGGGGTGACCTGGGGGAATGTGGGTGTTGGAAGAGGGTAGAGAGAGTTTGGAAGGGTCTTGGGTGGCACAAGGGCATTTTGAGAGGACACTGAGTGGTTTTGGGGGAGTGGGAGGGAGGCTGGGAGGGCAGTGGGACTTGGAGGGGATGTGAGTGATGGAGTCTTGGGGTGGACTTGGGGGTGCACTGAGGGTTTTGCAGGACAGGTGTGGCCTGTGAGGAGGATGATGGGGCAGACTCTTCCATGGGAAGAGGCTTTAGCTTTTGGGGGTGAGGGGCTGCCTGGGCACACCTACTGGAAGGGAAAGGCTGATCTAAGTGGGTCTCTCAAGGATCAATGGAGAGATCATCTCACAGAGGTTTGGGGGAGCACCTTGCACCTGGATATGGAGATTATGTGTATCTCAAAGGAGATGCTGAGGGATGAGCCATGTTCCAAAGGAGCACATGGGAGATGTACAGTGCACCACTGAGGTGAGTCTGTGTGTGGGGTAGCAGGGAAGAAGCAGCTGGTCCCCCAGTCCCCGTTGTGGCACTTGCCCCACTCGACCTTCAGGTCCCCACTGCCTTCTACCTTCAGGTCCTGCCTCTGCCTTGGACCCTGGGGTCAAGGCTGGTCGAGGGAGCAGACCCTGAGGTTGAGGGCGGACAGGGACCCAGGATCAGGGGACCTGGTTGTCAAGGGGCAACTGGGGACTTGGTTTTTGAGGGAGACTGAGGGACACAGGGGCTGGGGATGGCAGAGGGAGGCTGGGGGCCTGGAAGTTGAAGAATGTGGAAGGTAGCTGGAGACCTGAGGATGGTGGATGGCCAGGAAATCCAGGAGTGCAGTCTGAGTACTCAGGATCAAGGGTGGCAGCGAGAGACCCCATGATTGAGGGTGGTTGGGTGACCTGAGGGTCAAATGCATTCAGGGACCTGGGGGGTTGAGGGTGGCAGAGGGCAGACAGGGACCTGCAAATCGAGGATGTCTGAGAGATACAGGAGTGGAGTGCGGTATAGGTACCCAGGATCAAGGGTGGTGGTGGAGTGGCTAGGGAGCCCAGGGTCCAGGGTGGTTGGGAGATGGCCAGGGATCTGGGAGTTGAGGGCAGCTAAGGTACCCAGGGATAGAGGATGGCAGAGGGTAGCTGGGGACCTGAGGGGCCAGAGTAGCCTGGGGACCCAGGAGTTGAGTGCAGACTGGGTATCTTGGGGTTGAGGGCAGCCAAGGGCAACTGGGGACCCCAGGGTTGAGGGCAGCTGGGGACCCCAGGGTCCAGGGAGGACATGGGACCCAAAGGACAAGGGTGATGGAGGGTGGCTGAGGACCCTGGGATCAAGGGCAGCTGGAGACCTGGAGTCAAGTGTGGCAGAGGGTGGTCGGGGGCCCAGGGGGCCAGGGTTTGAGGGTGGCTGCCAGACCTGGAGGTTGAGGGCAACCAAAGAACCCAGATCATGGGCAACCTAGGGACCTGAGGATTGAGGGCACACCAGGGTCAAGGTGATGGCAGAACTCATGGGTGAAGAGTGGCTGAGGACTCTGGAATCGTGGGAGACAAGGGACTCTGGGGTCAAGGACTGCTAGGGGACTCAGTGGTCGAAGGTGGCTGAGGACCCAGGGGTCAAGGGCAGCCAAAGTTCATGGGGGGCTGCAGAACCCAAGGGTGCCACATGAAGAGCCACTTCATCTTGTTTGTTTTGATGCACCCACTGGTGGCTTTATTTGATGTCCCTGGAGTCACAGTGCAAAATTCGTGAATTTAGGTTGCCCAGAGAGGTGGTAGATACCTCATCCCTTGAAATATTCAAGGCCAGTTTGCACAGGACTTGGAGCGTCTTGGTCTAGTGGAAGGTGTCCCTGCCTATGAAAAGTGTTCCTGATCATGGCAGGGGTCTTGGAATGAGATTAGCTTTAAAAGTCCTTTCCAACCCAAACCATGCTGTGATCCTCTGATTTACAATAGATATTGGGAAAAAATTCTTCCCTGTGAGGGTGGTGAGGCACAGGTTGCCCAGAGAAGCTGTGGCTGCCCCATCCCTGGAAATGTCAATATGCCAGGGGGTGGCAGTGTTAGAGCACAAAAGGAGGAGATTCTTCCATGCAAGTCGGGAGCCTGTGAAATCCTGGAGTTGGAATACCCAAAGATGTGAACATCCTGTATCCTACAGCCCAGCAGCTCTACAGAGAGTCCTGGGCCTCCAGCTGAATTTTATTTCTATGCATATCTCTGGGCAAAATGAGGAAATTAAAAAACATTGACTTCAACTTAAAATCTTTAGCTAAGCAAAAGGAAAAACAAAACAGCAAGTTCTGGGTTACTACTGCTTACAGATTTGTATGAGCTGGGATCTCCTTCATCTTGACTGGGTCCCATGGTTTCTCGTCAGCCTCAGTTTCACCATCTACCCAGCCTGGGTCCTTCAGATTAGTTGAACCATGAATCAACACACTGACACCCACTTCTCAACCCACTCCCCAGAAAATCCCCAGCCTTTCGTATAAATTTGGGGCTGCTCACCTGAACAGCATCCTGGAGGCTGTGTGCATGAGCTGCACAAGACTGACTGTGTTTGGGAATCACCAAGTCCTTCACCCCTTTGTAAGAGGATGCCATGTGCTGGTGCAAAGGAAAAACACAAGGACAATGGGGTAAGGAGGGTGTCATTGTCCCCCTGACCCTGTACCTCTCTCAGTTTTTGTGACTTGAGCTCTGGGGGTGATTTATATAAAATTCACATGCTGCAGGCAAATGCATTTTTATGGCATCCAAATGCAGATTAGATCCAGCCATGATACTCACCATATTCATAGCATATGCATTTATTAATCTTCCCTTATTCCACTATTTTATTAAGAATTGATTGTGCACACTTGGTAAAACTGGGGAGCTGAAGAGTGATACCATGTGTTTTATCTCCATAAAAAGAAATGAGCATTTTCCTACCCAAACTTTTGAAATTCAAAATCAATGGTATGGTAAGTGATTTTTTTAAACTGGGGCAAGCTGGAACCATTATTCCTGAGGCATTTGTTTCATCCTATATGGTATCATGCCCAGCTCTAGTGGGGAGGAGGATGGAGGGGAAAAGAAAAAATGAATGCAAAGCTGACATTTAAACTCCCCTCTACCTCCACACCCCTCCCGCCAAGGCAGGAGAAGGGGATGCCATACAAAACCAGTAATGGAATCTACTGAGGGAGAGAACAAGGGTCTGAGCAACCTGGTCTGGTGTAAGATGTCCCTGCTCATGGCAGTGGGTTGGCCTAAATGATATTTAACAGCCCCTTCTAACCCAGACCATTCTGTGATTCTATGTTTTCATGATTCTGTGATTCTAAAAACAGACATGCAGTCATGTTATTTTAATTTTAAGAAAAAATTAAATAAAGAGAGTAGAAGTTAATTCAGATAGCATCAATGTAAGATTTTTTTTTTTACATAAATTAATGCTTCACTGAATCTTTAACTCCAGTACTTATGTGAAAACGAAAGTATTTCCCAGCAAGTCATAATTAGGATAATGAAAACCCCTGCTGTACCCTGGGACATCCACAGAACACAGCGGTGTCCATGAGTTTACTTACAGCTGAACAAAAAAATGGCTCCAGGATGATGCCCTGCATCTGCAAAGCAGCCTGAAGCATAACCTTTCTCTACAGCCCAAGTCCCCTGGAGCTCCTTCACATGGCAGAGCTGCAAAATAAAATAGTTGAAAGGATTTAATCTCATTAGAAGTCCCACTGCAGGCTCTCTAGGACCCAGGCTACCTGATGCTCAGGCTCCCTGAGGCTTCAGCATGCTCCAGTCCTAGCTGTGCAAGCCTTGATGGTGCTTGTCCCTGGATATTAATTATTATGAAAAACATTCCTAAAACTCCAAAGATCTCCAAGCCACTGAGAGACCAATTTGCACTGTTTTTACTGGTATTGCCACCCAAGTGTAAAAATTAGTATTTCAAAACAAACATGTTTGGAAATACAGCTTCTCCCAAATGTTTACAGAAAAGATTTTTAATATGAGTGTCCAGGGACTCATCATGAAGGGCACCATGTCCACTCGGATGCAATCAGAAATCCAAGTGGGAAATTGCTCTTACAATCATAGGTATATTGGTTTTGCATGGCCTGGTTTTTGGCAGGGGGGGAAGCTGCTGGAAGCTTCCACCATGTCTGTCAGAGCCAATCCCTGATGGCTCTGAAGATAGACATGCTGCTGGCCAAGCCTGGGCCATTAGAGATGGTGGTAATGCCTCTGTGATGATAAAAATCACAAATCAAAACAAAGTGGGGTGTGGATGCAAAAAGGGCTAAAGCAGAGAAATTCTTCAGCTTTCTCTCACAGGTATGTGGGAAAGTCTTCTTTCACATGCAGCCTAAGGAAAACAGATAGGATGTTAAGTAAACTACTTTTCTGTCCTTACACCTGTTGTTTTTCACTGTATTGTTTTGGGAACACTAAGATGTGTTTTGGATATGGGTGTCTTGCTGTCTGACCTATCACTTTTGAGAGGTGGTGGGTCAAGAGGCCAGTCATGAATTTTCTCTAGCGAACTATGTTATGAAAGGTAGGTTTTTCATTAAACTTTGGCCATTCGATCCTAACCTAAGTCTGCAGTCTCCTTTTTGCCGCTGTCTGAGGTTTTTTTCTATTCAGAGAAGAGAAGGAGGTGAGAACACGTGAGGGAAAACAACGTGGAGACACCAAGGTCAGTGGAGAAGGAGGGGCAGGAGGTGCTCCAGGTGCCAGAGCCGAGATTCCTCTGCAGGCCGTGGCGATGACCATGGTGAAGCAGCTGTGCCCCTGTAGCCCGTGGGGATCCACAGGGGATGCAGAGATCCACTCACAGCCCATAGGGATCCACGGGGGATGCAGAGATCCCCCTGCAGCCCGTGGGGATCCACGGGGGATGCAGAGATCCCCCCTGCAGCCCATGGGAAGGTGCTCGTGCCAGAGAGGGCGGATGCCTGGAGAAGGCTGTGATCCACTGGAAGACCAGATGGAGAAAGAGGGCCCTGCTTCCAGGCTGGAGCAGCCTGTCCTTGGAGGACTGCAACCCATGGAAGAGTGACCAACGCCACAGCAGTTTTGGGAAGAGTGCTGCTTGTGAGATTGGAACCACACTGGAGAAGCTCACAGAGAACTGTCTCCTGTGGGAAGGGACCCCACAGCACAGCAGGGGAAGGACTTCTCTGCCCAAGTAGCAGAAGAAAACCACGTGTGATGAACTGACCAAAACCCCCCTGCCCTGTCTCCCAGTGCTGTTGGTGAGAAGGAGGGAAGGGTTGGGGGGCAGAAAAGGTGTTTTTAGAGGCTCGTTTTACTTCTCATTATCCTCCTATGACTCTGTTAGTAATAAATTCACTTTGTACCTTTAAGTCGAGCCTGTTTTGGCTGTGGGTTTTTTTTCCTCCCAGTCCTTATCTCAGCTAATGAGACCTTCATTCATTTTTCTCTCCTCTGCCTAACTGTGGTATGGCTGGGTGAGCAAGCAACTTTCATGGGTAACTGGCATTGGGCCAGTGTCAAACAACAACAATAGGATATAAAATCACTGAATTATTTGGGTTGGAAAAGCCCTCTGAGATCATCAAATTCAACTTTTCCTCCAGCACTGCCAAGCCCACCAACCCATGTGCCCAAGTGCCATGTCCATGTGACTTTTAAATCCCTCCAGGGATGGGGACTGCACCAGTACTCGGGGTAGACTATGCCAGGGCTGAACAGCCCTTTCCAAGAAGAAATTTTCCCCAATATCCAACCCAAGCCTTGGCACAACTTGAGGTTCTTTCCTCTTATCCTGTTGCTTGTAACCTGGGAGAAAAAACTGATCCCCACCTGGCTACAACATCAGAAGGACATGGACCTATTGGATCAGGTGTAGAAGAGGTCACAAAGATATTCTGAGGGCTGGAGCACCTCTACTCCAGAAGCAGGTAGGGAGAGCTGGAGGTGTTCAGCCTGGAGAAGTCTTCAGGGAGACCTTAGAGCCTCTTCCAGTACCTAAAGGGGCTCCAAAAGAGCTGGAGAGGGATTTTAGACAATGGTCTAGAGTGACAGGACAAGGGTTAATGGCTTCCCACTGCCAGAGGGCAGGTTTCCATCAAAGATGCCAGGTGGGAAGAAACAACCAATCTTCCTTCAGAGTTTCTCCATTGGCTTTGACACAACAGCCCACTTCCACTGCATGACAAAAGCTGGGTAGTGGAAATTCCTCTTTTACTGCTCCTGAGTATATGGTTGTTCCATCTCCATCTGCTGTGAGGGGCATTCAAAACTGTTGAGATGCTCCTTTGGGAAAATAACATGTGGGTTTAATAAAAGTGTGGGCTCAAGCCAAGAAAACCTCCCAGAGAGCATCTCTCGGGAGCAGGGCAGCATGCTCAAATGTGATTGGTATCAGCAGTAGCTGTGCCCATTGATTTATTGCAGGAGTTATGCACTTCCCACTAAGGATAACACTAAAGAAGGGGAAAAAACCCCATGTTAACTCCAAAGTACAGGTGACTAATTGCTGCGACTATTCAGTTAATAGGAAAATATTTTTCAGACAAATTAAGGGTTTCATTTTGATTTAATTTTTTCTATTGGGATTCAGGATGGAAAAATATGATTGTAATCCATGTCAACAGGCTCCAAGGGATGAGAATTTGACCTAATATGTCTGAAAACATCTTCAAATCCATCCTAATATTAAGGACTTTACATGCTGAGAATTTTATTTCAGCACATTAAATATCTTGGGTTTTTTAATAGCACAGAATTTTTTGTATAAATTATGTCCTCAAAGTTTACCAGTTTGGAAAAGTAATAATAAGGATGAGAAATGGAGAAGGTTAGATTAGATGAGAGGTAGAGAGTAAACAAAACATCAATTGCATTTAAATCTTGGGGTGGCAGAAAATCTATTTATTTGTAATATTAAATGGATCTCTCCCATATGGTTATGGAGAGGAGTTTCTAGGTGAAAGGTAAAACTATCTGAAAATTACCAGAGATTTAATAAAGTTCGGAAATTGCATGATATTAACCATTACTCAAAACTACCCATGACCATGCACAAAACATTTCCAAGTGAGCTTTATTCCCCCTCTCTTAAAGTGGGATAAGGAAACCAAGGAAAGGCATAAAACCTTAATTAAGCCTAATTTCTCCTTTTCTTTTTAACTTAAACCTAACAAATACAAGGGTGTTTTTTTCTTACAAACATTACCGTAGTTATGATTTACACACTGTTAGAGAAAAGAGATAAATTCTCAGGGAATTTGTGCCCATGAAAGGCCAGCAACTCTTTTGTGGCTTGAAGTTGTTGGAAGTTTTCACAATGCTGCTATATTTTTCTGCAGCAAGTAAGCATATTCCACAGGTTTTGAGAGAATAGTCCTTTCTGCATTAAACCTTTATGAGCAACAAAGAAACTATTTCTGTCGAGAAGGAAGAAAATCTTTGTACATCAAGAATTTTAAAAGCTCATAATGTAAAATAAATGGGAAAGTATGGCACACGCTGTCTTAACCTTCCTGGACAAATCCAAAAAGCATAACAAGTTTATATGAATAGTACAACTGTAGAGCAGCTTTACATAAAACAAGGATGTGAAAGGGCTAGAAGCTGCCACATGGTGTGTCCTTCTCCATCTGAGCTGAAGTCACTAGCTCATTTCTACTTTTTTTGTAAGTGTTTTTGAATGTCATGAAACATTTCTTACTATGGTAAAAGACATGATGCTGACCTCCATCAGCCAAAAGAAATACAGAGAAAATTATTATCATTAGTATTTTATGTACCAGGAGACAACATGGAAGCCAAAAGAAATTCTACATTTTCATCTGAAATTCAGCAACAACAGCAGAACACAAATGCAATGGCCATGGGAAATGCAGTGAGCTGCAAGTATCCAACCAGCAGCAGCTTGAGTATGAAAAATAGGACTTTGGGTAGCAAAGATTGTAATCTAGCAAAAAAAAAAAAAGAAGGCTGATGGACTGCTCCTGAGCCAATTCCCGGAATTCCCTTAGAGAAGACAGGTGGGCATTTCTAGAACATGGCTCATCTCCTCAGTGCAGAATTGGGCAAAGACCTTCATGGGCCCAAATGTGCCTTTTCCCCATGGACCAGAAAAGGAATCCCAAATGACCAGTCCCTATGGGGAGATTCTGAATAGAGAACACCAAAGCAAGGTGGGTCAAATCCTTGACTTTTGTGCCCAAAGCTGAAGAATGTACTATCTACAGAAAAACGCCAAATCTCCAACAGAGAATCCAAATCATTTTCACTATGAGTTAGAGACAAGAGGAGCTGAGCTCTGTCATGCTAAGTGCTCAGAGACCTGATCCAAAAAGTGTTTTCCTCACAGAAACTCTGCAAATGTCCTTAGGGAAATATCTTGAACATCAGCCTGTTTTATGAAATCATCATTGAATCACAGAACAATTTCGTTTGGGAGGGAGGTTTAAGATCATCCAATTCCACTCTCCTGCCATGGGCAGGGACACCTTCCACTAGACTAAGTTGCTCCAAGCCCCATCCAATCTGGTCTTGAACACTTCCAGGGATGGGACAGCCATAGCTTCTCTAGGCAACCTGTGCCAGGCCCTCACCACCCTCAAAGGAAAAAATTTCTTTGCAGTATCCAATCTAACCATGCCCTCTGTCACCATTAAACCATTCTCCTTGTCCAAAGTCCATCTCCAGCTCTCTCAGACCCCCTTTAGGCACCAGAAGGCTTATGTCCATTACCTTGCCACCCACAACCTTCCCTGTTACCCAGTCAACATGACAAGAAGAGTGAACATCCAGCTAGCAGTGAGCACCTGGATCCCTGCACTGCTAATACCTGTGTCCATCATCACACCAACCTCTTCACTAGCTTACAGACACAAGAACATGGGTCACCACTACTTTTGTGACCACCTGGCAGCTGGACAAGCCACATGCTTAGACTTCAGTGCCCATTTCCAGACATTGGGGTTCCCTATTGCTGTGACAGTGTTGGTCATCCCTCTGGCCTCATCACACTGTCATTTGTCCACATCATCCCTTGAAACCTTTATTTTACTTATTATATCACTCCTCTTATTAATTAAGACATCATCACCTTTCGAGTTCTGCATGGTTTCCCTGAACTAGGGTATATCCTGTTAATATATTTCAGCCTATTTCTGTGATTCTTTAAGTAGATCTGCTATAATATTTATAATTTTCTAGTTTGTCCTCTATCTTTTTGTGACTGAATCACCAATGCACTAAATAAAGCCATTAATGCACTATAAAAAGCTGAAAAACTACTAAACAAAGCCATGAATGCACTAAATAAAGCTTAACTAGAACATTACCATGTTTCTTTACACTTTCCCCCCTCCATGAAGGATGCATCATTTTAATTTCTCCATTTAAGACTTTCTGCAGTGACAGAAGTTCTTTTCTCTACAAATGACAGAGGTGACCCTGGACCTCATTGTTCCCAAGTAAGGAAACTACAAAATCACTTCACAGTACTGCAGAACTGTAGGGAAAGTAAAAGATAATTTAAAAGGGAGCAGGCATAGCTGGATTAAACCATTTCCCTGTGCAATACAGTGCTGTCAACCACTTCTTACATCCAACAGTGTGATTCACGGGCTCCTGTACTAGGAAAGCCAACACGAAGGAAAAGACAATAAACCACCATGAACCAACAACTGTCAACTGTCAACACTATCAAGCATCAGAAAGTGGGATTGTTCATCTAGCCTATTCAGTTCCTTTTCCTTCCAGAGCAGGCCATTAGTCTAATGGAAATCTCTACACTTTTGAGACATGCTCGGATTTTTCTGAGATTACCAGACTGAAATCTATGTCTTTCCCACAGGATCTTTTTAACAGAACCTTTCAAAGCTCAACAAAGGCATTGGGGTGTGCAACAGAGATATGGAGGTAGCCTTGTGATATCTCCTCACTTGTTCATTAATATTTTTAACTTGAGATGATGATTCAGCCCAGATTCAACCCACTGCTTCAACAGCCTGTGTAAGCCTAGAAGGATCTCTGTTCCCCATGCAGTAATATCACCCTCCTGTGATCAATCATCAATACTCTTAGCTGTCTCCAAGCAATGGACTTCCAGCCAAGGGTGTTGGAGAAGAAGACAGACAGATGTCTTGTCTATGACATGGACTCTCCTGCACTGTCCACTACCAAAAATGTACACATAGAGCGGAATTTATTGAAAAAAGGGATAAGAAAGAATTAATCTAAACATAGTGGTTGATTTGGGTGGAAGATGCTGGTTTTAAAAGGTCTATAGACTTTCACTGTTTCTTGTTGAGTTCCCAATGTACAGAGCATCTTCTCTATCACGAGCATGTGAGCAGGAGCTGTGTAAGAGTCACCAAAGGCAATGGCATGGCATCATCTTAGTTGTCTAGGCCACCATGCTCAGGTAGAGGCTCTTCTTCCACATGAAGAGGCACCATGGGATCCAGTCAGGGAACGAAAGACGCCCATGTGTTAGTTAGCTCATGAAAACTCAGCACTGATCCCCTGTTTGCAAGAGAGGAGACGTGCACAAATGTCAAAGGGCAGGCTTCTACCAGGGACCTTGCTGACACACTACCCAGCACACCATGCTCAGGTGCCTGATTCCATAGGACAAGGATGTCTCTAAGGAGATTTGAGAAATTCCAGGATTAGCCTGAGTTAGAGGTGCCATGCATCACAAATTCTCCCTTGGCCCCAGCTTTTGCAGACTGGCCTGTGCATCTGGAAGAGCTGATACCTCCTTGCAGCACAACAATATGGTTCAATCTAGTTTGATTGTTTTCAGGTTTTAGTTGAAATCAGTCCCCTAACAAAGTGTTCAACAATAAAGAACAGTTCATAATGACCAGCAAAATGTTCTTTTTGTGTTACTCTCACAGTTAAAAACTTAAGCCTTATTCCCACTTTGGTGTAATTCATTTCCCACCATAAGACCTTTTTCTATTTTTTGTCTGACACCAGATCCCTGTGCACCCATGTGAATTCACACATGATGATCCAGCTCTTCCATATGAAATGAGTGCCCAGAGGCTCAGACTAAAACATGCTTTCCTAACTTTTAATAATTCTCTGGATTTTTCTTCTAACCCTCTTTATGTTTTAACATCCTTTTTAAAGGATAACCATAAAAAACCCAGCATAATAATCCTATATTGGCTGCAGCATCATAAAACAGATTTTATCCTTATCCAGTGCTTCCAGCACTCTCCTGATACATACAGGATTGTTTGACTCCTCTCAACAAGTCAGTTCTCAGACACAAGTGCTCCTGAGGAAAAAGCCCTAAATACATTAATTTCAGCTGCTATTTGGATTACATGATGTCTCCAAGTGCCCCCAGGACAGGAAGCAGCCAGCGCATCAAATAGGGAGCTGTGCATCATGGAGGAGTCCAGGGAGTCCAACATCATGGAGGTGCTCATCCCAGAGGGGTGTCCCCCAAGCCATCAGGACATAGATTCATAGAACCATCCAGGCTGGAAAATCCTCTGAGACCACTGAGACCAAACATTCTCCCAGCACGGCCAAGCCACCACTAAACTGTGTTCCCAAGTGTCACATGCACACATCTAGTAAATCCCTTCAAGGATAGGGACTTCACTGCCCTGAGCAGCCTGTCCCGGGACCCAACAACAATTTCAGGGAAGAAATTTTCCCTAGTATCCAATCTTGCTTGCATGCCTTTTTCACCCACGGCTTGAAAACTCCACCCAAAACTCTGGGATGGGACGCTGGAAAAGGATTAAAAATTCGTTGTAAACCAGAAGGAGAGAGAACATGGCCTATGAAGAAATGGGGAGTGCTGTGCTCTTCCCATGGCTAGACACCAGGAAAGAAAACTAAGCCAAGGAGAAAGGATACATTTGGGTTTCCCCCAGTGCCAGCAAGGAGTTACCAGCTGCCATAAAAGTCTCATGATGGTTGTGGGGGAAAGCTCAGAACCACAAAGCAAAATGGGGAATCAGGCACTGAAGCCACAGGAGTGAGATGCTAAGACACCTCTGCAGCACCACTCCCCCCCTTTCAACACGCATGGGCAAAATAGGGTGAAAAAAAATAGAAAAATAACAATAAAAAGGACAATGACAAAAACAAAACAAACAAACAAACAAAAACAACACACAAAAAAATTAACATTGACTCAGCACATCTTAGAAGGTTGCCCAGGGCAGTGGTGAAGTCCCTGTTACTGGAGGATTTTAAAAGCCATGTGGATGTGGCACTTGGGGACATGGGACAGCAGTTGGCTTGGCAGTACTAGGGGAATTGTTGGATTCAATGGTCTCTCAGAGGGCTTTTCCAACCTTAAGGAATCTGTGATTCTCTGATTATAAGGGAATAAACCTCCCCCATACCACAGATGTCCCCCCTGGGTGCCTCACAGGGACTGTCTATAGGAGTTACACCAGGAAGCATCATTACAGTACATTTGTCTCTTGAAATTATTAATATAAAGCCATGGCTGGGACTTCTGTTCCCCCTTGTATGTTGCAGTATCCCTGGGACTTAGCCTCGAGAAGCAGGGGACCCTCCTAGGACTTCCTGAGAAGGAGAAGAGCCTGAAGTGAAGGGATGGCCCAGAGTGCAGCTGCTCATTGCCAGCATGACTACATGGCAGATTGTTTACATCACACTCATGTAAATCCACCAAGGAAGGGGTTTCTGATGCTTACAGTTTCAGAAGCAACCACTGGATGGCTGGAGATATACCCTGTGCCTCACACCACTGCCCACAACCTCATCCTGGGCCTTGAAAAGCAAGACATGGCACACCAGAAGCAACTGAGTTGGACAATAGGATTCATTTCAAAAGCAGCCTTGTAGAGACCTGGGTCAGAGACCACGGAATTAAGTGGATGCATCATATTCCCTGTCATGCACCAGTCTCTGGGAAAGTTGAATTGTACAATGGACTGTTAAAAACCACATTGAAAGCAATGGGTAGTGGGACCTTCAAACACTGGGATCTATATTTAGAGAAGGCCATGTGGTTAGCTAACAACTGACGCTTGACCAGTTGAGTTGGCCTTGCCCAATCAAAACCCCCACGAACCATAGAAAGGGATAAAGTCCCCATGGTGCATATGAGAAATGTGTTAGGGAAGACAGTTTGGATTAATCCTGCCTCGGTGAACTTGGTGGGTAAGGCAGGGGGATGGGGAAACACAGTGTGTACCTGCAGGGGAATCTGATTTTTCAGAACAGTCTGTAATGTTGAATTCTATAATACTGGTTGTTGAATGACACTATGTCACAACTGCTGTGGCCAATGATGATGAATTGCTCCAGATACACCAGCCGGGAGCTCCTGATGCATCAACCAGCACACCAGCCCTCCTGCCCTGGAAGACATCTAGGAGGGATAGAACCCACAGTCATGGACTGAATGAACTCAGTGGACATCTGGGAGGGATGGTCATGACTATGGAAATGATACCTGTGCTCTTGTATATTTATATATATATATATATATATATATATATATATGTCTGTGTATATAGCTGAAAGGTGTAGGATCTTGGCATGAGTGGTACAGAATTGGGCATGGCTAATGTCCAAATTTTTCCCAAAGGTGTGGAGAACGGATATTCTTGAATAATGTTCTAAAAGCCTAGAGCCATGTGGGCATGGCAAGGTTACTATTCTATACCACTCACATCATCACCAGAGTGCAGCTTCAGGGGGAAGGAAAAGGTGAACACACACCAGAAGTGGTGCCATTCTCTTCTTCTTCAGACAAGTTGCCACAACTGCCACTATAGACTTCCTCCTCTCCCACTGCTGCCTGTCCCTTCTCATCCCTCAGGAGAACACAGCTTCAAGCATCAAACACAGCCAGGTCCAGCAGAGCGCATGTGCCATAGGTGCCAGTGCTGGAAGCAGCCATGGGGAACAGAGCACCAGCAAACAGAACTGAACCAAGTTGAGCCAAGCTCAGCTGAATAGTGCCAGACACAGCCAAGCCCAGTGCACCAGTCAGAGCAGCGCAGCCTGGACAAGATGACTTAGGAGGTTTGTCTGTCATTGTTTTCCTTTGTCTCTGGCTCGGGGAAGGGGAACTGTGGCCAGCTGTGGAAACAACTGCCATCTTCACAGAATCACAAAACATTCTGAGTTGGAAGGAAGCCACAAGGATCATCGAGTCTGACTCCTGGCCCTGCACAGCACCATCCCAAAGAGTCACACCACATGCCTGAGTGCATTGTCCCAACTCTTCTTGAGCTCTGGCAGCCTGGGCCACTTCCCTGGGGACCCTGTTCCAGTGCCTGACCACCCCTTGGGTGAAGAACCTTTTCCTAATATTGAACCTAATCTTCCCCTGACACAACTTCATGCCCTTCCCTTGGCACCAAAGAGCAGAGATCAGTGCTTGCCCCTCCTCTTCCCCTCACAAGGAAGTTGTAACAGCAATGAGGTCTCCCCTCAGCCTCCTCCAGGCTGAACAGACCAAGTTCCCTCAGCTGCCCCTCATACAGCTTCCCCTTAATGCCCTTCACCATGTTTGTTACTCTCTTTTGGACTCTTTCTAACTATTAATGTCTTTCTTACATTGTGGTGCCCAAAACTGCACACAATATTCTTGTCATTGTCTCAGGAAAAACTGGATTTCCCTGCCAGGCTGTGGAAACACCCACCACCTTGTCTTTGTCTTGGCAGCCACATGGAACTGAATCAAGGTGGTGAACAACTTTGACATGTAAAGCACCTTCTTTCTTGTATACGCATGTTATTAATATTGTTGTTACTGTTCATTTCTCATCCCATTGCTGTTTGCTTTCAGTAAATTGTTATCTCTTCCCATAGTCTCTGCCTTTGCCTTTCTGTAACTGGAGGGGGGCAGGGGAGAGGAGGAATGGCTTATCTGGAGTTTAATTCCCAGCTGATTTTAAACCACCATATTATGTAAAAGAAGAAAATCCATTTTACATAGTTTTGAAACAGTCTTGCCCTTTTGCAGTGTGACCTGTTCATTCACTTTGAGGAACTGGATTTTTTCACCTGGAAGTGCTGCTGGCTGTTCAAAATGGAAACAAATACCTTAGTTGGTTCCTAACACCTGCGTGCAAGGGGAAGGTTAGAGCAGGGAGGGCTGAGAGGCCTGCAATCAATGCAGAACACCATCACAGAATGTAACTGCCAAGATGGGAAGCTAAATCCTTTTCTACTTCCCTCATTCATCACATTTGACAATATAATAACTTTCCCTAACAGCTAGAAACCATTACCAACTAATATTATTTGTTATCTGCAGCAATAGCATTATCCTAATATCCACCAGATCATGCAGCTGCCTTGTACAAGATATTGCATTTTCATAATGCATTTTCTGCTCCACACCTTCATCTCAGTTATATATGAAACAAACAAACAAAAAAAAATTAATTACACCAAGCTGAAGCTGCAGGCTCTGAGCACTGGTTTTCCAGGCATAACTGAACCTTGAGAGGCATTCTGTTGATGAATACAAACCTCAAATATTTACAATGCTTAACTATTAAATTAGCCAGAACAGCATTGCAAAATACCTTTTCTACCCAAGCACCAAATTTTCTTACATATTACTCCTTATTGCCCTTAAATTACTCCACCTCATCTTTGGGGATGTCAGCCCCTCTTCATCCTAGCAGCTCAGGCTCCTTCAATGGAGCCTACAAAAAGATGAAGAGAGACAATTTACAAGGGCCTGGAGTGACAGAACAAGGATGAACATCTTCATACTGCCATAGAGTAGGGTTAGATGGGATATTGGGAAGGAATTCTTCCCTGTAAGGGTGGGGAAGCCCTGGCACAGGTTGCCCAAAGAAGCTGTGGCTGGCCCATCCCTAGAAGTGTTCAAGGTCAGATTGGACAGGGCTTGGAGCAACCTGCTGCAGTGGAAGATGTCCCTGCCCATGGCAGGAGGCTGGACTTCATGATCTTGAAGGTGCCTGACAACCCAAACCTTTCTGTGATTCTGTAATTTTATTATTACCTTGCAGGAAAACCACGGTTTGTTTTTTTTATTCTCATTTCAAAATGAAAGAAAATTCAGAAATCAAATCAATGTATGTCTAGCTTTGCATCCATGTAAAAATAGTTGCACCCCAAGAGGCTTATAAGTGTCCACATTCATCTGAAGGTCTCCCCTTCCATCATGAGAGCCCTCTTCCCCTCAGCTTGCTACTGCTTCTTCATACCTGAGATTCCCTTCCATTGTCACAAGCTTCCACATCATGCAAATTATGTACACATGGGTGTGAAGCAAAGGTCAGATTGTTTTAAGCCATTATAACAAGTTGGAGGTTAGGGTTTTTCTTTTTTTTTTTATTTTTCTCTCACGGAATTTTTATACCATCTGTTGCCTAAGAGATGATAATGACAGTATTTAAGAGACAAAAGATGTATCCAAGGAGGAGGGGAAGGGGTACAGCTGGCTGCACTATCGTAGTTGAGGGGCATTCCCTTGGGAAGGGCAGAGATACTGTGAGATTTTGGCTGGGGGCTGAGAGGCTGGGCTCAGCTCCTCTCTCCCTCTCTCTCTCTTTCTCTCTTGGGATTGGAGTGGAGACAGGTGGGGTTTGGTGCCAGACTGCTGCTGCCTGAGGATTCACTGCCACTGCAGAGCTTTCGTCCTCCCACTGCTTCTCCTACCATGGGTGAGCCTTTGCTTGCAAGAGCGGTTGTTGAACTGGGACCTTATTAACACCCGACCTCACTGGAAAAGGACCCTCACCATCTAT
Organism: Lanius collurio; assembly: GCA_020086605.1. Classification (NCBI taxonomy): domain Eukaryota; kingdom Metazoa; phylum Chordata; class Aves; order Passeriformes; family Laniidae; genus Lanius; species Lanius collurio. The sequence goes on along the minus strand of JACBWW010000006.1, from coordinate 42,689,387 downwards.
TCGGGTGCCCATGGGGAAAACCTAGGACTCTTCCCCACTCCTCCCTCTGACGGAGCCTCTCCCAGCTGCTTGTGGGAACCAAGCTGCTGCTGCCGAGCCCTGCTATCTTCTGCCACTACTTTGGGTTTTTTGCTACACTTTAATCCGATACCCCATGTCTGTGCAACCCCCTCGCAGTTCCTGCTGCAGCTATGGAGTTTCTGCTAGATTTCGTTTGTCACCTCAGGGTCTGCTCCCCTCTGCTGTTCCAGCCTGCTGCTGCGAGATTCCTGCTACAGGACATCCAGAGGGGCACCGTGACCGGCTGCCCACCATGAGTTTGCAAAGGGAGCCCCTTCTCTCTCTCCCGCCGGCTGTGCCGCCATTAACCGTGTGGAGAGAGACAGCTGAGCTCGCACCACAGCGCCCCCTGCAGGCGCGGGGGAACCATCGCAGCCGCCCTGCCCGGCCAGGAGCCAACAGCGCCCCCTGCCGGCTGCGAGCAGAACTGCACCGAAGGGGAAAGTGCCTGCGGCTGAGAGAGGCTGGCACTGGGTTCTGGTTCTGTTGGTTGTTGCTGCCGGTGGTGCTGTTTGTTTGTCTTGTTACACATACTAGTAAAGAACCGTTATTCCTTTTCTTATATTTTTGCCTGAAAGCTCCTTAATTTCAAAGTTACAATAATTCAGACAGAAGGTGGTCATATTTTCCATTCCAGAAAGGTTCCCACCTTTCTTGGCAGATACTTGTCTTTTAAACCAAGACAGAGAGCATACAGAAGTCTGTCAACATTACTCCATCAATGTCAGACGTCTCTGTATGCAATTCCTCTCTGAATAATCCTTACTTTCTGTCTCTTACACACATAAAAAACCCAAAAGAGAACAAAGCTACCATGGGTTTTAAAAAGCCTCCTCTCAGTACCTGGTTAACAGAGATGTTGTTCACAAGGATAGAAAGTAAATGGAAGACAGTCAGGGTCTGATTTGAATCCCATGTAGTTTGCCATGCTTCTGGCAGAGAAGGAAAAGGAGCAAGGGTCAAAACTTCCCATGACACAAATATGAAGGGTAACAAAATTGATTTGGGAAGAGCTGCCGTGATCCTGCACAATAGAGCAGTCATGTGTTGGCTTTGATTTACACGAGGCATGCACTAACAAGTTGGAAATTAGGTGTTAATGCTCGGGAAAAGGCATGAAGATAACCATGGGAGCTCTCTGAAAACATCTGACTGTGGAGGTGGATCCTTGTCCCTGTCCCCAGGTCACGTGTGCCCCATATCTGTTGCTGATTGGGTGGTTTGGGTGCCTGGAGCTGGGGCGGGGGGAGAAGGTCAGAAGAGTCTGCTCCGGAACTCCGGCCATGCGGCTGGAGAAATAAAATCATCCTCGAATATCTACAAAAATACTGCTTCATCTGTCCTTCCAACCCCATCGTCGTCATATATATTGTTGCAAGATTCCCCTCACTGCAACAAATGGTGGAGAATGCTGGAAAATGATCCCTTGAGAAGATAATTCGTGAGTAACTCTGGATATTTCTTCCTACTTTAGTTTTGATGAACGATGGAGGATTCATGGAAGGACTCATGGCTGTCCGAACCACAAAGAGACATTTACCTTAAGTTAAAAAGGGTTCTGGAACAGCAATATGTAGACTTTAGCTTAATTCAAGCTCAGAAAGAGCTAAGACACTTTTTGGTATGGCTGTTTAAAAACTTCTTCTATGTTTCGTGGGATTTGATTCTTACCAAAGACTTTTGGAAGAATGTTTGGACACAGTTAATTTCTGAATCAAAAAATATTCTGATGCAAGATTATTTCCGTGAATATTACCTGATTACAGAGGCTGTTGAGCAATATCGGCTTTGTCCTGCTGCTGTATCAGCAGCGAACACGTGGCTGAGCAGCCCGCGCGTTGCAGGGGGCTCATCCGCCATCATGGGGACCGCGCGGCCCCGGCCGAGACCGCCCAGTGAGTTGCGGGCGGCGGCGAGAAAGCTCCCATGCGTGGGAGAGCCAGCAGTGAGGCCAGGCACAGCGGGAGACGAAGAGGTGGCGGGAGTAGAGCCAGAAGCAGCGCGGCGGCGCGGGCCCAGCGGTGTTCGCCCTGAGGCAGCGGTGAGGGCGGTGGCGGCCGAGGCGCATTCCGGCGATGGCCGCCCCGCGCCGTGTGGCGAGCGACAGTCCTCGCCTCACGCCGATAAGGGCGGCGGCGATTGTAGTAGTCGCTACGGCGACCGTTGTGAAACACGCCGAGTAGAGCCAGAGGAGTGTGGGGGCGTGAAGGGAGCCGTGCTAGCCCACGGCCACACAGCCGACCACAGCAGCGGCGGTGCCGGCGGTACGAAGCCGCGCACATGCAAACACCTCACAGGGCGCGGCCGTGCAGCCGCGCAAATGCCCGGACAGTGTGGAACAGTCACACGAAACTCGAGAGGGGGAGCGAGCATGGCACCAAATGTGGCTCCGCCCCACACACGATCCCGAGGAGTCGAGACCCCAAGACAGAAACGCGCTGGCGGCCCCGTCCCCGGTGGTCCCGGCTGCAGCGGCTCCGACGTGAGAAGAAGTGAAAGCAAGAAGAAAAGAACTCGAAAAAATGAAAAGGTTATCGCAACTAGGGTATTTGGAACTGTAAAGTGGTATAATGTAAAGAAAAATTACGGTTTCTTGTTGAAAGATGATACTAGAGAAAATATTTTTGGTCATAAATCTGCTATTGTAAGAAAGAACCCCAAAAGTGATGTTCCAAGCTTAGGAGAAGGAGAAAGAGTAGAATTCAAAATTGTGCAAGGAAGGAAGGGCCCACAGGCTGCATGTGTTACAGGTCCTGAGGGTGCCCCTGTGAAAGGTAGTAGATATGCTGGACAATATCCCCATAATCCCTGTTCTTTCCCCTATTCCACTTTCCCCTCTTATCCCATGTCCCTTTATCCCCCATATATGGCCAGCCCAAATTTCCCTTTCTGGCTTCCCTCACATAACCAGTCCTTTTCATTTGCCATTAATCCCTTTGCATTGCCAATGAGGGGGGTGGAAAGGAGGGAGGGAAGAAATTAACCATCATTTTCTAAGATTTCAACAGGTACAAAAGGAAAATCCCTTCCTCAGTTTCCATCTGAAGTGTGCTCATATCCTGTCTCCCTTCTGGTACTACAAAGAAAATGTTTGGACATTTCAAGATTCAAGACAGTGGCTTCCTTTCCTGTGAAATTGTTCTGTTGTTTATCCAACTATTTCCCCTGTTATTTTATTTAATAAGAAAGGGTGAATTGTGGAGGTGGATCCTTGTCCCTGTCCCCAGGTCACGTGTGCCCCATATCTGTTGCTGATTGGGTGGTTTGGGTGCCTGGAGCTGGGGCGGGGGGAGAAGGTCAGAAGAGTCTGCTCCGGAACTCCGGCCATGCGGCTGGAGAAATAAAATCATCCTCGAATATCTACAAAAATACTGCTTCATCTGTCCTTCCAACCCCATCGTCGTCATATATATTGTTGCAAGATTCCCCTCACTGCAACATCTGACCAGCACCCTTAACTGCCCCCAAAATGGAGCAGGGCTATCACCAGCACTGGGAGGCAAACAGAGCCAAAGCAAAAGCATCATCATTTCACACAGTGCCCTGAATCCCCAAATACTGTACCAACACTTTTATCGCTTTATCCCCCTCAAAAGTGATTATTTGGTTGTCCTGGGTTGCAGTATATTCTATTACCATCCTCATAAACTGTTGAATTCAGGTGGGCAGTGTTTCCTGGCTTCCTCCCTATCTTTCTGTTAACGATCCATCAATGCTCTGCCACATGACTCAGAGATAACTCCCTCCAGACTATCTTTCTGTTAATGGCCCATCAACACCTGGCCTCATGACTCATCATCCTATTGTGAGATGTTCCACCCAGGAAGAGGAACCAAGCACTCCATCCTGCATATAATCTGAGATTCTGAACAGCACAGACACCTTTCCACTGGATTCCCAGAGGACAGGAGCTACACAGCCACTGCTGGACCTTCCAAGGAGGAGCAGACCCTTTCTACAGGATCACCGCTTCAACAGAACCACATCCATCACTTCAGGAGGACTGCAGCCACTACTTCATATGACTACTACACCTCCACCCTGACTAACAGGATGTCAGGTTTGTATCCTGACTCTGTCAGTTCGAATTAGCATTTTTGGATTTTTTCCCTTTTTCTTTAACTTCCCTATTAAATTGTTATTCTGACTTGATGCCTCCCACTGGTTTGTTTTCAAACTAGTACATTGGTGTTCCCCCTGCCAAAAACCCATGCACAGAGGCTTTTCTCTGGCCCTGGCTGGCTCTGACCCTTCACATGTTGCTCCAGTTTTGCTCCTGCAGCCTCATGCCATGTTCATTGTGCTTTGTCTTTTCTGCTGCGTGTCACTGAAGGGCTCCTAAAAGGCTGATGTCACCCTGCAATTTTTGTCTTCCCTCCACTTCGCAACCATTCTCTTAACACCATTCCTTCAAGACTGTTACCTGAGGAGTCACAGGTGACCTAGGAAACTGTGAGCCTTCCTTCCAGGTAGTCTGTCAAGGAGAGAAGTCTCATGCCATGGGCAGAAAAAGGGCTGAGCTTGGCTACTGCCCAGCACCACGCCCCTGGGCGCAAGGAGACATGGCAGGCACATGTGATGCAGCGATTTCCATTTAAATGCTCTGATGGGAAGAATGATAATTTCAGCATTAACAGAGCCCTAATTTCTGGTATTCAGTTATGTGACAATGGGAAAGGCACAAGCTGAGGTCTGGGGGTGGCTGGGTACCAGTGGGAGTTCAGAGGAGAGTGCCCAGGTGGTAAAGGACAAGAGGTGGAATAGGACAAGATGAGATAGGAGAGGATAGGTGGCAGATGGGGGAGGGATGGTGACAGCTTGAAATGGGACAACAGTTTTGAGCTCCAGTTCATAGGATTACAGGATGACCCAGGTGGAAGGGATCTCAGGGGGTCTCAGTTTCAGCCTCCTCATCCACAGAGAGTCAGTCTGACCTGGTCAAACCAGATTACTCAGTGTTTTATCCATCTGGATCTTGAAGACCTCCAAGGATGGAGACAACACCTCAGGGCAACCTCCTGCAATGAGCTGAATCTTCCTTATTAGTGTGTCAGAAGTAGATGTCCGGAGGATGTAATTCCCATCCTTTAATGAAACTTCTGAACACCTTCCAGTGCTCTGCCTTTCCCTTCCCTCCTGAAGCACCTAGGAGGTGCCAATCTTTGGGACTACGGCCAGGTGCCTCTGCTCTCAAGTCCTGTGATCAATGAGTATGGGGGAAGGTTACATCGCTTTTCCTACATCAGTGACATCAGTGACTCCTGCTTCTACATCCCATTCCTTTGTTTTCTTTTCCCTCATTGAACAGCAGAAGAATTTTGAGTCTCCTTTCCACTTATCATACTTCTCTGATGGAGTTCTCTGCAAATCTACCAGCAGGCTGTGTTAGCTGCAGGCTGCTGAGAGAGATATTGCACAGTCCTGCTCTGGGTATGACTCCCTTGGGACTTCATTTAATGCACCTTTGCATCTTCATAATAAAGATCAACAACTGCTCTTTCTGTCTTTGTTTAATATTCACCTTATAGTGAATTTAAATTCTATGGCAAATCTAAATTCTACTGCCACAGTTTGCTTAAATAACACACCAAATAAAAAAAGCTTTAGCAATGCCAAAATGCACACCTCTGCTGTTTCTTTTCTGTTGAGAAACTCAGTTTCCATGTTTTCAAAGGAAAATAGTTTGCTCTGACATAATTTGATATTGGATATGATTGATGTGGTTGTTTTCAGAAACACCTTGGTTAAAAAAAAAAGTGTATTTGCTTTGATTTATATGAATGCTTTTGAAGCTTGTGAAGACTTTTGTCATTACTGTTCCTGCTTTCAACAGAGCTGAGATAAAATGTTATTTCTGTACCTTTGAGTGTGAATTATTTATAGTGACAGCCTGGCCAATGCCAGTGCACTGTGATTGCACTGGGTGAACAAAGTAAGGAGTGACATTCAGAGATGCTGCCTCTTGATAATAGTATGAAGCATTCAGATGAAAAAATTACTTATCAGCACTCACACAGTTTATAAATTGCTACAGTTTTGCTGAATTTACTCATAACCTACCATGACAAGGGGATAATTTATAACATTAATAATATAATAATAGTAATAATGTTGTGCTATTTGTTCGACAGAGAGGTGAGTCCCCATGCTTAAAATTACTTCAGCAATAGCATCTTTTTAGCCCTGCACAGTCTGCAAAAGCCAAAGCATTTAGAAAGCTGTCTTTCTGAGAGATAGCAAACCCTCCTCCTCTCTTCTACCACTAGAGCACCTAGGAACTATTCAAGGCGAAATGCTAACATGTCTTCCTCATTTCCATCTCCCTCCTTGAAGCCAGTCATGATTGTGTAGGGGCAACTTCTTGTTCTCCTCGTTGCTTGACGAAATCTGCAGATTACAAATGCCACCTGGACAGTCTCACTGTACACTCACTCTATCAGAAAGGGGCAATGCTGCCACTGAACAACACCATGCTGGGAGGAAAAGAACGCATCCAGCTCCAGGGCCCGCAGCACAAGAAGGACATGGAGCTGCAGGAGTGAGTCCAGAGGAGACCACAGAGACACTCTAACGGCTGAAGCCCCTCTGCTCTGGAGACAGGCTGGGAGAGCTGGGAGTGTTCAGCCTGGAGAGAAGGCTTGGGAGACCTTAGAGGCCCTGCCAGTGCCTAAAGGGGCTCCAGGAGAGCTGGAGAGGAACTTTGGACAAAGGCTTAGAGTGACAGGAGAAGGGAGATTGGCTTCCCACTGCCAGAGGGCCAGGTTAGATGGGACATTGGGAAAAAATTCTTGGCTGTGAGGGTGCTGAGGCCCTGGCACAGGTTGTCCAGAGAAGTTGTGGTTGTCCCATCCCTGGAAGTGTTCAAGGCTGGATGTATCTTAGAGCAACTGGGTCTAGTAGAAGGTGTCTCTGCCCATGGTAGGGGTGTTGGACTGGATGACCTTTTAAAGATCCCTTCCACCCCAAACTCTCCTGTGATTTTGGGAATGCCCTCCCCAGATCACCTATTAACCAACAAATTGCTACCTGCAATTAACATGCTGGATGTATAAACTGTAGAAGTCAATGAGCTCTACCCAGCCCCGGCCTGTCACACTTAGAGCAAATTTTAACCATGGATCTGCCCATGAACAGATAAATGCGCAAAGGGCACAAACAAGAAATATTTGGCCTCATTCAATTCTCCCTTTGAAGCAGTTTTTGTAGTATCAAGTGTAATGATTAAAATATGGTCTAAGCACATGCAAGAGCCTGCATCAGTGAGCTGATTTAGCATGGGCACTGCCAGGTAATCCCCTGGCTGCCAAGAAAACTCCATCTACAACTGTGCTCTGTCTCTGGATCTCTCTACTTTCATCCCGATTACCCATTATATTCATTAATTCTTCTCTAATGCATAATTGCTCTGTGTTCTTGTACTTAAGGGAAGTTCTGGATTAGTTTGAGTAACACCTCTTTGGACTTTTGCAACGTGTTGTAAGCTTTAAAGCTCCTGAACCTACGTCAATAACTGCAGAATCATTTGTTCACTTCCAGGAGGTTTCTGGTCTCTGGATCGTGCTTGTGCCCACTGGACACTATCCTAAAGCAACCCTACCCCTTTTTATTTTAAAGACAATACCTGCAATGAAACCATGATGCTATTTCAGTGGGGCGAGGAAACAAAGGAGGCTTCATAAAAGAAGAACAAAGTCCACTTGGTTAAATAAAAAACAGCTTATTCCACTGAGCCAGGGAGAAGATGCTACAAAGTTTCTAAAATATAACAGACAGAACCACAGTAGTTTGCAATAAGCTATAACAAAATGCTTGGTCTGAAAGAAATGGTCTGATGCTCGAATAATTTATTCTACTGGCTGTCTAGAGGCATGCTATTTTAATCTGATGGTAAAAATATTATAAAAACTGTATGCTTTTCTAATAAATGTTTCTGGCCTTATCACTGTCTGAGGATTGTGCTTTGCTCATTGATACGCCATAAATGGTGTCCGATTAACTGGGACACAAAATCTCTGAGATGATTCTGGACCAGCGGTGTATTCCCAACTGTACCAAAGGGTGGATTTCAAGAATCATCGAGGACACCCTTCTCATCGTGGGCAAAGGAGCAATTACAGGTCAGCCTTGCAAGCAGCTGGGGAAAAAATTAAATTTTATAGATAAACAAAAAACAAACAAACAAAAAAACCCAACAAACAAACAAAAAACCAACTCCCCCCCCCAAAAAGGGGAACAATATAAGTAAATTGGAAACCTTTCATAAAAACTGTTTATCATGCATCACAAGGGGGCAAGGTTATAGAATTCGAAAAAGAAAGCTTATTGAACTTCTTATGTGGGTGAAGGCTAACTGTCCATGGTATGAAGTAAAGGAATTGTACAACCTCGAAAACTGGAAGCGAGTGAGTGATGCTTTAAAGACTTATCAATCAGAGAACCAAGCAGTTAATGCTGATTGTTACATGGCGAATTGTTTATTCTGCACTACGATCTTTAGATGATTTGGATGAAATTGATCAGCCCGCACTAGATCTGTCAGCAGATACTTCTTCTGAATCAACACCACCACTTACACATCATGATCCAGTAGTTTTGCCAAAGGAGGAGGGAATTAATGAGGAGGAGCCATCGGGCAATCCCATAAATTTAAGACTGTAATTTACATCCTACTGTGAAACCACAACTGATGAAAGCTATGGCTGCAGCACCATCTAGTAACGCAGAGCTGTTAAAAACAGCAATTAAATCCTCAACGCTATGTGACTGATAATGAAGCTTTGCTGCCCTCTAAGCTAAAACACTTTTTAGACACTTGCCAAAAACAAGCGGTAGATCAAGGAGTTGTTGAATTGCTCAAAATTATGCCTGTAATTTATCATAACAGACATCCTGGTCATGAGTAAATTTCTTATGATAGAGCTAAGGAGTTAAAAAAGTCTATGAGTGAGAAAGGGCTGCAATCTTCCTATACGATGGGACTTACAGAGTCTATTGCAAAAAGCTATATAATGTTACCTGCTGATTCAAAAGCTTTATTTAAACTGGTTATGACACCAATACAGTATTCAGTTTGGTGGTCTGAATACCAAGACTTATGTCAAGAGCAGGCACTGGCAAATATAAACACTAGAAATGCTGAAATGGGAAGGGATGGGAACTTAAGCATCTATAAGGGATGAATTAAGAATGACCCCAGAAATATTTTACCAAGTGAGGGTGCTAGTTATGAAAGCTCTGAGAAGAGTACCGGATGTTAATAAGACTGAGCCTGGCTTTTCCACCATAAGGCAAGAACCCCAAGAGCCTTACATCACCTTTATTGATCGTTTGCAAGCAGCTGTGAATAGGCAAGCTGAATTACCAGCTGCAGCAGAAGCTTTATTGTAATCCTTAGCCTATGAAAATGCTAATCCTGACTGTCAAAAGGCAACTGATCCAATCAGAAACAAACCTGATACTACTATAACTGACTTTATCAAAACCTTTGCACATATTGGTACAGAACAATACAGAGCAGATTTGCTGGCAACTGCTTTAGCTCAACAGCTACAAGTAACTCAGGCAACAATTAAATGCTTTGACTGTGGAAAGTCCTGTGAGAAAGCCGTACCCAAAGATAGAGCAGAAGAATAAAAAACCTAGGAGGCTGTGCCCCAGATGCAAAAAAGGCTACTGGAGTAGCCAATACCATTCTAAATTCGACCAAAATGGAAGACCCCTGCCAAAGCAGGGAAACTTGAAGGCGGGCAAGGGATCTGGTGCCCCTCAACAAAACAGGATCCAGCCACAGCTAATCCTCACAGCTCCAGCCATATCAGGGAAATCCGAGGCAGTGCCAGCTTAGACTTGGCAGTTTCCACCACAACCACAATAAATGACACATCAGTTCACCTTATATCTGCAGGTTTAACTGGACTCCTTCCTTTTAAATGTCATGCATTACTACTTGAGAGATCATCATCATCTATAGGTAGACTTTTTATTTTAGCAGAAATCATCAACTCTGATTCTAGAGGTGAAATAAAAATCATGGCTGAGACTCCTAACCTACCTTGTACTATGCCAGCAGGATTGTGAATTGCTCAACTGATCCCACTTCCTATATTGCCAGATACAGAATCAATAATCTGTCAATGCTAACAGGGGTACTTGAGGTTTTGGGAGTACAGGTACTCCTAACATTTATTGGTCCAAACTTATTTCAGTGCAACAATATTTTCTAACCTGCATTGTAGATGGCAAGTCTTTTACAAGATTAATAGATACTGGACCAGACATAACCATCATCAGCAAATGTGAATGGCCACCCACATGGCCCTTGACAGCTCCAACAGTAATTGTCACAGGCACTGGAGGTCTGTAAATGCCACAGCAGTCATCAAAAGAACTCACGGTATATGGACCAGAAGGGAAACAAGCACAGCTCAAACTGTATGTACTTATTACTCCATGTACACCATGGGGAAGAGGTCTGTTGTCACAGTGGGGACTGATTTTGACAACAAATTTTTAAAAGGAGCCACTGATGTGCAGCCAAGACTTAAACTCACATGGAATATGAATACTCCTCTCTAGGTCTCTCAGTGGCCCCTCAAAAAAGACAAGCTGCAACAAGCACAAAAATTAGTCAAAAAACAATTGGATCTGTGAAATACAGTTCCTTCTACTAGCCCATGGAAGACCTCAATATTTGTGATTCCAAAAAGACTGGCAAATGGAGACTCTTACAAGATCTAAGAGCTATCAATTCAGTAATGACCCCGATGGGCGCACAACAACCCGGAATTCCTAATCCAGCAATGATCCCTGAAAATTTGGAATTGTTAATTTTTGACTTGAAAGATTGTTTTTTCACAATTGCATTACACCCTGATGATGCACCTCATTTTGCTTTTTCATTACCATCCTTGAACAACAGTGAACCTATGCAAACCTATTACCACAAGGAATGAACAAACAGTCCTACAGTATGCCAGTTTGTGCTAGCAAGTGCTTTACAACTGGTGCAGCAACAGTTTTCAAAGGTTTTGTTGTATCATTATATGGATGATATACTACTAGCAGCAGATGACCCTGTTGTACTGCAAAACTGTTTTGCCTTTTTGCACCTTTCTCTTGACAGATTTGGTCTTTGTGTTGCAGCAGATAATATTCAAAGTGTACCACCTTGGTTTCTATTATCTAAACAAAAAATTGTTCCTCAGTCCATTGTGATGAAGACCTCTATTGAAACACTAAATGATTTGCAAAAATAATTAGGAACTATTAATTGGCTCAGACCTACCTTTAATGTCTCCACTGATGAATTGTCACCCTTGTTTTATTTACTTAAAGGGGACACAGATTTAACATCTCACTAGCTAGATGCAGAAGCCTGTGAAGCATTGCAACTTGTAATAGATAAAATTCAGACCTCTTTTGTATCCAGACAAGCAGAATTACCACGGAGGCTTTTTCTTATCCTGGCTGAATTCCAGCCATATGCACTAATAGCACAGTGGTGTGATGATAAGCAACAGTTGTGGATGCTAGAATGGATATTTTTACCTCACACATTTTCAAAAACAATAACCACACTACTTAACATGATTGTTAGACTTGTTTCTACAAGACAAAAAAAATGCCAAATCCTGAGTGAGGAAGATCCTTCTCACATTCACATTCCTTTTTCTGCGACTTTTCAGGATATGTTCAGAGAATTGTTATCTTTACAGGCTGCCCTGACAGACTTCTAGAGAAACATTGTTAATTCTTTCCCTAAAAATAAACTCTTGCAATGTTTAAAAGATCTTTCTTTACAGCCAGTTTTCTAACACCATCACAGCCCCTGCCTGGAGCAAAGACAGTTTTCGTTAGCTCTGAGAAAACCCAGAAAGCTGTTGTTGCCTGGAAAAAAAATTCAGCAGGGGATTAAGAAAACTCGGTGATTTTTTCTGCCAAGATCAACACAGCTAGTTGAATTAGCAGCCTCTGTAGAGGCCTTTCGATTGCTCAAAAATGAGCCCTTTAACTTAATGTCAGATTCCTTGTATGTAATTAGTATTTTAAACCAAATTGAACATTCCTTTCTAAAAGAAGTACACAACAAAAAAATTTTATATTGTTATCTACTTTGTATAATTCAATGCAATGTTCAATGCAAGTCTCATTGTTTTTATGTTATACATCTTAAGTCTCATATGTCTTCACCTAGACCTCTGGTGGAAAGCAAGGCAGTTGCAGACACCCTAACTATGATGTCAACAGTTCCAAATCAGATTACACAGGCAACATTGTTGCATTAATTTTATCATTAGAGTACAAAAGCTTTGAGCAAACAATTTAATCTTACTCTTTCTCAAGCTAGAAAAATTGTTCATTCTTGCCCTGATTGTGCACACCTAACACCTTTACCTACTGTAGGTACAAATCCAAGAGCATTAGGTGTCTATGAAATTTAATAAATAGATGTTACACACATTTCCTCTTTTAACAGCTTAAAATATGTGCATGTATCAATTGACACATATTCCAAATTTTTTGTTACCTCCACTTGTAGGAGAACAGGTGTGGGCTGCGGGCAGCCTCAACTTTGAGAAGTTACAGCTGTATCTCTGCAGGTGTGTGTTGATTTCTGCAATAAGAAGCATGTGAGTGAACAGGAGAAAGGTATAAAAGGATGTGCTGTGGAGTAATAAAGGGCTGATGCCTGTTGATGCCTGTTGCCATCTTCAGTGTCAGTCTTTTGGCCACCATCAAATGGTGTCCCCAAAGTGATGGGATTGTGACTGCAGACCTAAGAACAGCCAGTAGTGGAGCCCAGTCAAGTAAGATAAGTGGAGAGTGAGAGCCTAGAAGTCCAGGTGATTTCTGGAAGCAGAAAGAGACACCTGACCCAAACTGAGCAACTGGGAACATAAACATGGGGTCTCAAATATCAACAGAAAAAAAATCCGTTTTGAACATTTTGTTGCAAGTGTTGCAGAGGAGAGCCATTAAATGTGAGGAGCAGGTGCTATGCAGCTTGCTCATTTGGTGCAAAAGAAATGGAGTGAGAACAAATGTACACACTGCTTTTTCTGTTGAAATGTGGGATGAAGCAGGGCAAGTGTTACAGCAGGCAGCTACAAAGGGGGATGAAATAGCCACAAGATTGCTAATAGAACAGGTGTGGACTGCGGGCAGCCTCAACTTTGATAAGTTACAGCTGTATCCCTGCAGATGTGTGTTGATTTCTGCAAAAAGAAGCATGTGAGTGATACAAGAGAAAGGTATAAAAGGTTGTGTTGTGGGGTAATAAAGGGCTGGTGCCCGCCATTGCCTGCCACCATCTTCTACATCAGTCTTTTGGCCATGGTCATCTGCTCATAAAGGAGTAAAGTCAAGAGATGTCATTAAACACATGTTACGAGCTATTGCTACTTTAGGAGTTCCTAAAGTATTGCAAACTAACAGTTCAACATATGTCTCACAATCAATGAACACCTTTTTGCATTCTTGAGGTATATGTCACTTAACTGGCACACCTCGTTCCTCAACAGGTCAAGATATTGTAGAATGCACATGCCCTTTTAAAGAACATGCTTCTTAAGCAAAAAAGGATGAATCCCCTTGGTATATCACCTCAGGAACAACTGGACAAAGCAACATTTGTTTTAAATTTCTTAAATATTTCCAGATTTGATAAAAAAACAGCAAGTGAAAGAAGGTTTTCCATGATGCTTTGGAAGATTCTCAACCACTTGTTTATTATAAAGATTTGCAGAGTAGACAATGTATAGGCCCTGTGCCTTTGCTAACATGAGTGCATGGTTATGGTTGTGTTTCTCTAGCCACAGGAATTCATTGGCTACCTGTGAAGAACATCAAACCTCCTGCAGAGGGAACAAAGACTTGAAGGCATCACAATTTTGGTTTGGCAATCAGTTACAATGGCTTTAGGCACAACATAATAGCCTTTTTTGTCATCCTCAGTGGATTCTCAAGGATGGTGAATGAAGCATGGGTCCCACAACTAAAGACCAATGTTTGGCTCACATTAGCTAAAGCAATTAACCAATCTACCCTTTGTACATCCATGACCAGTCCTAGTGATCCATTTCAAACATGTCTGCTTGGCATTCCTTTGATGAAGGATGAATGGAACAAGTTATACAACCAAACAGTTACACGTGATTGTACAACTCCAGGTAAGCATAGATCATCATGGTGTTTGGGATCATAGCAATCTAATGCTGACCAATCTGGGGGATGGTACCTGGGCAGTGCTAATGGAGGCATGAGAAAAGTAAGTGACTTTCCTGCTCTCTCACTACCGACCCAAGAGTTGGACATAATAGGTTCTATAAAAGCTCCTGTGTGTTTTTACTTTAATGATCTAAAAGCAGACAACACAGGAGTTGACATAAGTGGCATTGGCATTTACCATTATGCCTCTGCCTAGTGTAATCTTACTACTCCCTCAAATGTCACCACAAACATCAATGCAGTAAGTCTTCCTGATAACATATTTCTAATATGTGGCAACGAGCATGGAAAGGCATTCCAGGAAAAGCAGTGGGAGGTCCATGCACTTTAGGTTGTTTAACCATGTTTCATCCTAGTCTTGAAACATTAACTAATTGGACACTATGACATAAGCAAAATAAACATAATGCTGAGTCATTTGGCCCTGACTGTGACTCTAAGGACTCTAATTCTGGAATACTACAAAAATATTTTTTTAGTTCTTTAGTTGCCTCTATTGGTACTGCGCATGCCTTGAACACAATTAATAAACTAGGGTGTTGGCTTACAAAATAGAGTAAGGCTACTAGTAATGCTTTAACAGGATTGTTAACAGATGTCAATTCTGTATGTCATGCAACACTGCAAAACAGAGCAGCGATAGACTTTTTATAGTTAGCCCAGGGACACGGAGGTGAAGACTTCAAGGAAATGTGCTGTATGAACCTCAGTGACTTCTCCAAGTCCATTCACGAAAGAATCCAGGAACTGAAGGAGCTGTCTGGAGAACTGCAGCAAAACTAGGGATGGGATCCTTTTGGCTTGTTTTCTTAACTGGGAAGTTTAAATTTTGGACCTTGAGTCAAAGATGTAGTTGCCATAACAATAATGGGACTTGTAATGCTTTTGATGATTATGGCGTTTGCCATGTATCTTTTCTTATATTCAATGGCTTATCAATCAAAATGTAAAGCAAGTAATGTTAATGCATACACACACTGTAATAGCTTTACAACACTTGATAAATAAAAAAGGGGGAGTTAATGGGGCAAGAAAACAAAGGAGGCTTTGTAAAAGAAGAACAAAGTCCACTTGGTTAAATAAAAACAGCTTATTCCAATGAGCCAGGGAGAAGATGCTACAAAGTTTCTAAAATATAACAGACAGAACCACAGTAGTTTGCAATAAGCTATAACAAAATGCTTGGTCTGAAAGAAATGGTTTGATGCTTGAATCATTTATTCTATTGGCTGTCTAGAGGCATGTTACTTTAATCTGATGGTAAAAATATTATAAAAACTTTATGCTTTCCTAATAAATGTTTCTGGCCTTATCGCTGTCTGGGGACTGTGTTTTGCACACTGACACGTCACATCATGTCCATAAAAACCCACCTGAACTCAGTGAGTTTTAGTGATGTGGTAATAAAAATCACCATTCTGCACCAGTAATGACCTGTCCAAGCCACTGCCCTGGGAAAAGGAGGAATGATCTGTGCCTGATTGAAGCCACTCCATCAGGAACCAATGTGTTCCTCAATGCTATGGCATACACTTCAACTGTTCAATTGCTTCAAATATGACTGAAGTAAGCGTAAAGATAATTTTGACAGCCTACCTTTAAAACGCTTGCTTGAGAATACATACTATTGTTACTAAATGCTTCCTGGTAGCTAATTGTGACTGACCTGTCTCTTCACTCCCCTCTTGTTCTGAGTCCTAAGCAGCACATGACTTTCCATCTTCTTCTGTTTCTGGGTGAATGCACCAACAAGGTGCTGGTGCATCAGCCACAAAGTACTCAAAAATTACTGACACAGAAAACCCAATTAAATTACTGGAATGCATGAAAACAAATGGCATGCCCAGCTCTTTCATCTTGAGTAAGAAACTGTTTTTTGCATGAACAAAGCAGGGATAAGCATGGAGCCCAGGGTCGCTGCACACACCATGGGCTGCCAGGGATATCAGTACTCACTGTCTTCATAAAATCATACAATAACAGAAGGGTTTGGGTTAGAAGGGACTTTAAACCTTATCTAGTTCCATCCCCCTGCCATGAGCAGGGACATCTCCCACTACACCTGGTTGTTCCATGCACTGACCAACCTGGCCTCAAACACTTCCAGGCAGGGGACAGCCACAGCCTCTCTGGGCAACCTGGGACAGCCATAGCTTCTCTGGGCAACCTGTGCCAGTGCCTTACCACCCTCATAGCCAAGAATTTTTTCCCCCAAGATCCCATCTAACCCTGCCCTCTGGCAGTGTGAAGCCAATCCCATTGTCCTGTCACTCCAGGCCTTTGCCCTAAGTTCCTCTTTAGCTCTCTTGGAGCCCCTTTAGGCCCTGGCAGGGGCTCTAAGGTCTCCCAGAAGCCTTCTCTCCTCCAGGCTGAACACCCTCAGCTCTCCCAGCCTGTCTCCAGAGCAGAGGTGCTCTAGCCCTCAGAGCATCTCTGTGGCCTACTCAGGACTCACTCCAGCAGCTCCATGTCCTTCTTGTGTTGGGAGCCCTGGAGCTGGAGGCAGGTCTGCAAGGTGAGGTCTTCCAGGCGTGCAAGTACAGGAAGCTGCAGACCGTGGTTAGCACAGCAAGACAAGGACCAGGACAGGGCAGATGTCGTCTGCTCCCCACCCAGCCTGGACCCTGCAGGCCTTGGCCATCAGGCACCAGAATGCTGTCAGTCACATTAATTGTAACCAGGTCCACTTCCTGTTGTAAGCGTCCTGCATGTTAATCGCTCAGCTCACACACTGGCTCTTGGGAGATAAGTACGGAGCAAGAATATTTTCATGTGCTTTTACTAATTTTTACATGTATATGCTGATAAGTCTTTTGTCCCAGTGATATCTTATGTGAGGAAAAAATGTAACAGTTTAATCAGCCCATGTACTAATCAGTACATATTTGTCATGTAAATTGTTACAAGAATTCATTTTTCCCTTTCAGAGTCGTCTCTTGTATTTTTCCACTCATGAATACACACAGACAACACAGTTCATTTCTGATTTTGATACAACTGCCTGTAACAGAATAATTTCCATCTCATTTTTAGCTTTTATTCATTTTCATATATACAAGCCACTGGGGTTGGTTGGTTGTTTTTAAGATATAATAATTTATATTATGTAGTTTACAACTTGATATTTCTATTAAGCCTTTTTGACAGGATGAGGCCAGGTTGGAGAGAGCTTGGAACAACCAAGTCTAGTGGAAGGCGTCCCTGTCCATGGCAGCAGGGATGGAATGAGATGCTCTTTAAAGTCCCTTCCAACCTAAACCCTCACATGATTCTACTACAAATCACTTATTTCACTCACTTGCTGAACCTATCAGCTTGCTTCTGGGTTGGGGAGGGGGGATGTTTCTGTTCCTTTTTCCTTCTTTTGGGGGGAAATAAGCTTTCGGCATAGTAAAATAACTCAGAATTTACTGAACATTTCTTTTTTCAAATTCTATGTATTATACTGCCAAATCTTGTAAAAATATTTTTGAATAATTATATTTTATTGAATTAGCAAGATGTTTTTGAAAGAATTTTGAGTAATTATATTTTACTGAATATCCTATAAGGACACTCTTCTCTTTTAAGTAGAGAGGAGGCCAGTGATATCACTTAACATCCTTGCTAGCAGGATGCATTGCTGCTGCTTGCACACTTGACCTGTGGGTACCTACCTGGGTGCTCCCAGAGGAGAAATGGATGATGGTGGGGTTTTTCATCAAGAAAGTGGTTGGGTTTTTCCCCAAGAAAGGATCTCTTTGTTACCCAAGCCCATTATTTTCCAGCTGTAATTTAGGTGAGGCTTAACATTATTAAAACAAAGTTGTTCTGCATTTCTTTAATGTTCAAATATTCCTGCTGCTATTTTTTTTCCATTAGAAAGGAAAAGAAAGAGTTTGCGCTCTTCTTTTGAGGTGACCAACTGAAGCTGAAGCTTATTTTTTGTACATTCAAACAGATTTGAGGTGTAGTCCCAGGAATATCACTAGCTTCTTCCCTTTAACCCACACAGAAGATCAAGTTCCTGACAAGCCAGTGACCTACTTAAGGATGACTTTCCTGCTTGTATATGGCAGGGAAAATATTTCTTAGGAAAGCAGAGGTGCTGAGTTCTGCCAAAAGGGAAGGAGTTGATCAGTGGTGGTTTTAGTAGATTTCTCCTTCCAGGAGACATGGATTTCACAACATCAAATGCAAACATTAATTCCAAAAATAACTAATTTATAAGACAAAAAGTTGAAAATCTCTCTCCACTCTCCTGTGGCACAGAGGAGATGTATCTGGGTCTCCCAGACCACAAGTTATTCACTGCACACATCAAATAGCTGTACTTCCAAGGTCGTGTTCACATTGTGATCTGGGTAGGACAATAATGGAACTTCTGAGCCACACACTGTTGGGAGCTGGGGAAATGGTGTTGCATTACTGTACCAAGTTCAGGATGCTTCTGCAGGGTCAGTCCAAGAGTGCACCCAGCCCAGTCCCCCACCAGTCTCAGGTAGGTATCTCGAGAAGGGCATGAACAGAGAAGGAACATGGGGTACTTCCTACTAATACTGACACTACCTTCAATTATTTTCAACTCTTAATTACTCAGTTCCTGAGAAATAAATGGTTTCTATGCATTTTGTAACCCAGTTCAGTCTCCCCTTTGGTTTGTCTTGAACCTGGAACACAAGATCATCATTTTATGCTTGTTTTGAGAAAAAAAAGTCTTAAATGAAATTAATTAAATGAATGACTGAAGAGACTCAGTCACTGTTTCTCGCTAGTTTCATCCAGTCAATGTCCTTTCATAGCATCTGTCATGGAATCATTTAACTAATATAAATCTGCCTCTTTCTGCAGATTTGTAGGAACAGGATGCGTATCAGGTCTTATGAACAACTGTAGTGAGAAAAAAGCACAATGGCAGACAGGTGAATTGAAAACACTTAAGTATCCTTTGACTAGCAAAGTGTACAAAGTGCAAATTTGTCTCTCAAAAGCAGTCTCAGAAGTCAAGAACCATTCCTGGGTCAGCAGTACAGAGATTATCTTGGTTTTCATCCATGACTGTCCCCCCAGATCCTGCTCTGGCCACCCTCAGCTCTTCATAGCAGTGTTTGTTGTTTACTTGTACCATTTTTCTTCTTTGTTTCCTCAAATACTGTGAAAACCAACCTCCACAATGCAACAGTTCATCCTTCCTTGCATCCATCATTGCTACTGAATTTAGATTAAGTGGAGCCAGAGGGATCTTATTAAAAAAATGCATGCTCAGGTCTGTCACTTTGCTTTCCTTACAGATACCATGGAAATGGCACATTTTGTACAACACAGGCTGCACGTAGTCTTTTATAAACCCTACTTTTCAGACATTAACACAGGCAAAACTGTTTCACAGGTGGATATTTTTTTCTGACATCACTTCCAAGGTACCTGCACCTTCCCAGACAAGCATTATTGTAGATGACCAGATCTGTCTAGGTGTTAGTGTGGATGCTAAGGGAGAATATTGGGAATATTTGCAATCATCTGTCCTTTATTACTCCTGAGGGCCAGTAAGAAAATGTCGCGGTGCTATTGGATGGTAAAGTGCTGTGACCTTCCCAAAAGCGCCTCTAAGGAGGAAGCTGCTTAGTGCAGCCAGCATACTTGCGCACACACACACCGGATAGCTAGCAAAAACAGTCCAACAATGAATGAGCAGGAATGGTCTTCACATGGGGTTCTACAGGAGATATTTTAATTCATCCGCACTCATGCAAGGTTTCAGAGAAGTCTGGGGAGAACAATGGGGGGTCCAGGGTAAGGGAACCAGTCAAGAAACTCTGAGGGCATATCAGGTAACAAGGATTGTAGCAGCCAACGGAGACAACCAGAGGAGCAGAACTGGGGTACATTAAAATAACAGAACAGAGCATTCTGGGGGAAGCTTTTTCAGTCACCATAGGCTGGAAAGGAACCTAGGACTTATTCCACTGTAGGATTCCTTTTGTTCCTTGCTCAGCAGGCCCACCGGCCTCCACAAGTCCCCATTCTATATTAATTAAAAGGGCTTTTCTTAGGGATCTCAAAAGCAAAGTTTTTTAAGCAACTGAACACTCACAAAACAACATAAACTATTAAAAGAATCCATAACACAACTTTAAACAGGGAAGCTAAACACCTTGCAAGTCCTCAGTGTCTCAGCAAGTCCTCAAACCACTCAGGTGGTTTTTCTTTCTTCAAGTCCATGATTAAGTCTTTCAGCTTTTGGATGCTGGCATGGATGCTTTTGCTGTACGTTCTCCTTGGGCTGCACTACCAACCAAGCATCCACAGCCAATGTTGTCAAGAGAATCCAGAAGAAAGTGGTGAGGCAAGTGCTGGGCATCATGGGGTTCAGTGCTGGCATGGGCTTGGGTAGCTGCTTCTGTTGGGGTTTTCAAACAAGATTTTAAAAAAAAATTTGCAAAATTTCAGGTGGGAGGCCTTCCTTTCCCTCCGTCTTTGCATTTCCCTTTCTTTATTAATTAAAAGTCTGGGAAAAAGGGGGTGGTAGTAAGGTGACAGGGGTATGGGGTTACGTGGCTGAGAAAGGGGTACCAAGGAGTAAATAAAAGGGGAGTGCAATGCAACAGAAAGCATCCCAATGGGGTACTGGGGAGCATGGCCACAGGAAGGGCAAAGCAGAGGGGGTGGAGGTAGGGAACATTAGGTGGGGTAAAGCAGCAGAAGGATAAAGGGGGTAGGGATTGGCAATAATGATAATGTCTTGGTTGAAGTTCTGGTGACAGGACAGCGGGTCGGTGTCTGTAATGGAAATCTGCAACATCTCCAGGCTGCATTTCTTTGGTCTCTAGGTTGTTCTTAGTTGGTTTCTGGTGAGGTTGTGCCCATGGGGGCAGAGTTTGCTGAGCCGGTGTAAGGCTTGATACTCTTTCCTGGAAGCTACCTCGGGCCGGCAGGGATGCCCAGGGTGGCAAACGTCAGGAGGAAGTGTCAGATGGCATCTTTAGCCTTCTCTCTTGCGTGGGCTGAGGCAAACACTGCTCCTGAAAGGATGTAGCATGGGGCCATCTCATGCTCTGCCAGGCATTTCTTGAATCTTGCTGGTGGTGGTGTTGACAAGTCGGGCAATCTGATGGTGGGCACCCCACAAGTCCATGAGAGTCTTTGGCTACGAGGTGTTTTAGGCAGTCTTTTGGAAAATGTCCAGGCTTTCTACAGTTAAAGCACCTCCGCTTGTCCTTTGATGTTGCCACTTAGGCTACAGTCATCCCTCCTGAGACTGCTGTTGCTATTATGTGTTCAGTGGATGTCAGTTTGGCACAGGCTTTGATCATTTGTTCTATTCTAGGCTTAGGGTTGAGAAGGAGGGCCCTTAAAATTTTCTTACACTCTGAATTTGAGTTGGTCATTGCCAAACTACATAAAATCTCTTTGCAGGCTTCTGCATTCTCAACCTGCCCTCAATAGAACTCTTTAGAGGATCAATAAATTTAATAAAGGACTCTTCTGTGCCTTGTCTAACATGTGAAAAGTTGAGAGTGGGAGTGGCACCATCGGGGACCTGGAGCAGGGCTGCCTCTGCTACCCTTTTTATGTCTCTTGGGACAGCCTCAGGCATGATTTGGGCCTGGTTCTGGGGGTGCTCAGAGTCACCACTATGATGCTTGGCTGTCAAATGAGCCCTAGTACCATCTCCTTGATATGTTTGTAGGAGCCCTCTTAATTGTTTTTTCCACGTCCTTTCCCACAGCAAGAAAGTTACTGGCAATCTGTCAAGCTGTAATTGGAAGGATCTGAGGTCTCCTTTCCTTCTTCTTGGTCAACAAGTTATGTTCTTGGCATCAGTGTTCTCAAAGTCATTCGAGTAGTGCCGGCTTTTTGCTGTCTCCAGAGAGAAGGGTTCTAACTCCAAAATAGCATGCAACAAGAGGTTTAGAGGCTCACTTCTGCAGCACCTTGGGGCATGCCACAGGCACAGGCTGAGTACAGACCCACAAGGCAGTACAACCCAAAGTCAGGGCAGTTGTCCTGGGGGAAGTCTTCCCTCTGCTCTGGTCTACAGTGGGGATATTCAGACTCTTTGGAAACTCCTCTGTATTGGGTTTGTGTGACCAGGTTTTGATAGTAGAGAGGCTACAGGGGTTGCTTCTTCCTCCATCTCTGGCAGAGCCAATGCCAGCTGGCTCCAAGGCAGATCCATCACTGGCCAAGGCTGAGCCCATCAGCAACACCAGCAGCACCTCTCACACAAAGCATTCAAGAAAGTAAAGAATACTGGGCTACTTCAGCCAGACAGAGGAGAGAGAATATGTGAGTCCAATGGCCCTGCAGTGTCCAAGGTCAGTGCAGAAGGAGGGGCAAGGTGCCAGAGCTGAGATTCCCTGGCAGCCAACAGCTCAGCCCATGGTGAGGCAGCTGGGCCCCGGCAGCTCATGGAGGGCATGGGGGGGTAAAGATCCACCTGCAGCAGCTGGAGGACTCCATGCCAGTTGAGCCTTAACTGAACTCAAGAAGAGTGGAAAAAGAGGAGTACAGGGAAAGTGTTTTAAGATTTGTTTTTGATTCCTTATTATCCTACTCTGATTTGATTGATAATAAATTAAACCAATTTCCCCAAATCAAGTCTGTTTTGCCTGAGATGGTAATGAGTGAGTGATCTCTCTCTGCCCTTATTTGATCCATGAGCCTTTTGGTAGATTTTTGTCTCCCCTGTCCATCTGGGGAGAGGAGTGAGTGAGTGGTTTTATGGACCAAACCCTCACTGCATCCCATGAGAAGTTTTTAGCTGTTATAGACCATGAGTTAAAATGGAGAAATGCAGGAGCTGAGTAGTCCAGCCTGGACAGGGAAAATAAACGTGCAACTGAAGGAGTAATGAGTCTATCTTGCAGGAAAACCTGTAATTTTGAAACTGTATGAAGATGACAAATTCATTCTGAACATACTTGTGAATGTTGTCACGGCACAACTTTTACAAGAGCACGGCTGCTCTGCAATTAATAAAAGAGTACAAAAGTGTTTTCCAACTTCGAGGTGAAAACAGCTTGAGAAATGCAAAAAGCGCTCCTATTAAGCTGCAAAAAGACAGCTACAACTATATTTCACCTTCTATGTGCTGTCCATTCTTCCTTGCTGCCTTTGTAGCACCGCTTCCAACATGACCATAACCTCAGTGATGGACTGGGAAACTCCTACTGCCCCTCCCCTCACCAGCATAGCAAACACCACTGGATCAGTACAAGTCACACAGCCCACAGCAGCCCGTGACCAGGGGCATCAGACTGTCACCTTTGCACCCAAGAGGTTGAACATTACTAGAGTGGCAGCTAAAGCAAAGTAACATATCTATCTTAGGAGATGGATTTCATCCAGCCTGTCTCTGCTGCGCTATTCTGCTGAGGAACACAGGGCCACCTCATGATTTATTTTTCACACCACAAAGCACATGTTTTCTTTTAGGTGTGTGTCCATAAGGATTGTCACTGCACTTTTGGATGGGCCCCTCTGGATCACAACCTGGAAGAATTTGGAGGTAGTGCTGAGAGTGAAGCACCTCCCTCTTTGCAGAGTCAGCACAGTTTGCTGGGACCTCTCTGCACATCACACTGCCTATCTCAGCTTCATTTCTCCAAGAAGTTCTCCATCTATACTTTTGGACCACTTTAGGCTTTGTTCAGGCATCTCTTTGTCCCTTGCTGTTTGGCCATGTCAGGTTATTTATTTCCTCTTCTCTTGTCTTTTTTATCATTCCAGTTGTGCTTTTCTTGCGTGACTATCAGACTACTCCCCCAGCTGCAGATCAATTCCACTAAGCACAGAGGCCAAACAGCCAGCACATAGTTCATTAAGATGGTTTATGAGGAGTGTTGTTCTGAGCTCATCAAAACCTTGGGAAAATCTTCCTCTTCTCCTAACATGGATATCCGGCTGAGCTGCAATCTTGAGAGGACAGGACATACAGAGATATATTGCTGCCTTCCTATGCATTAGGTGTTGTAAGTCACTCAGCAGTGCACCACAAACCCACTGCACACAACAGCTGACATCCTTCCTCCTCTTCCTCAACCTTCTGCTCATTAATTTGTTTACCAACAAAAAACTATCACATCTTTCTGCTGTTTATTTGGCCATGCAAATGGCCAGTTGCTCAGGCAGGAACAGGTCCCCTAGCACTGCAAAACGACAACTGTTTTGGGCAGGTAAAAGTTTATAGATCAAATCAACCATTCTTCAGATATCAACCCATGGTGACATTTCACCTCTCTGTTCCCTTGGGAGGGAACCCAAGTGGCATTCCTTTGATTTTCACTCTATCACTTACTGAAAAATGTAAACAAATGTTGAAAAAAAACCTTTCAAATTGTGTGTGGAGGATAAATTCTCTCTTATCCTCTTACTCTTCTATGCATTTTTGCAGGTTAAATAGGTTTACAAGCTTGACTGAAAGAATATGGAAATATGGCTGGAGACAGGGAGAATGTTCAAAATCCCAGACTAGGAAATGAACTGTTAAAGAATACATTTAGCACAGGTAGCTCACTGTGCAAGCTGCAGGTTGAGTTCTACGTGGTGGGAAATGGCAGGAGCCTGAGGCCAGAGGCAGGTGAGCAGCCACTCAGAGACATGCCAGGATCCAATGACTCCAAAGGAAGACCCCAGACTATCACACATGGGATGGAAAATACTTTTGCTATTCAAAAAAAAGTAAATGAGAAAATGCTTTAAAGTTCTCTTGTGGTCTTCAGGAAGCAGAATCACAGAATCACAGGATGGCTTGGGTTGGAACAGACCTTATGGATTATCTCATTCCAAATTCCCTGGCATGGGCAGGGATACCTTACACTAGACCTGGTTGCTACAAGCCTCATCCAACATGGTCTTGAACACTTCCAGGGATGGGGCAACCACAGCTTCTCTGGGCAGTCTGTGCAGGGCCTGCCCACCCTCACAACCAAGAATTTTGTCCCAATATCCCATCTAACCCTGCTCTCTGTTAGTGTGAAGCTGTTATCCCTTACCCTGTCACTACATGACTTTGCAAATAGTCTCTCTCCATCTTATGTGTAGACTCCCTCTAGGTACTGAAAGAGGCTCTAAGGGTTCCCTGGAGCCTTCTCATCTCCAGGTTGAACACTCCAAATTCTCTCAGCCTTTACTCACAGGAGAGGTGCTCCACTCCTCTAATCATCTCCATGACCTCCTCTGGACTTGCTCCAACAAGTCCATGTTCTTCCTATGGTGGGACCCCAGAGCTGGATGAAGCTCTGCAGCTGGGTCTCACTTGAGTGGGGTAGAGGGGGAGAATTCGACCCTTCCCTTCTGCCCACAGGGCTTTGGATGCAGCCCAGCACACAGGAGTTTTCTGGGCTCTTAGCACACACAGCTTGGGCATGTTCAGCCTCTCACCCATCAGCACCCACAAGTCCTTCTCAGCAGGACTGTTCTCAAAACCATTCTTCACCCAGCCTAGATTTGTGCTTGGACTTGCCTCAACCCAGATGCAGCACCTTGAACTTGGTCTTGTTAAACCTCATGAGATTCCCAAGAGCCAGTTCTCAAGATGTCCACGTCCCTCTGGATGACACCTTATCCTTCATGTGGGTCACCTGCACCAGTCAGCTTGGTGTCATCTGCAAACTGGCCAAGGATCCACTCAATCCCTTTATCTGTGCTATTAATGAAGATATGAAATAGCACTGGTCCCAGTATAGGCCCCTGAGGGACACCACCAGTTTCTGATGTCCATCGGGACTGAGACACTGATCACCACCCTCTGGATGTGACCATGCCACCTATTCCTTATCCATCTCACAGTCCTGCAGAGAATTCTGGCACTTAATGCACTGCAATTAAGGTATAAAATGACTCTGCTTGTGTAGCAGACACTGTACATTACATATTGTTCTAGTAAAAAGGTAACAGTATGTCCAACCAAACTTCAGCTGTGCCAAAGGAAGGTGAAATATTTAGACTTTATTTTGGGAAAGGGACAACAAATGATAAATCTAGAAAGAACAGAGGCAATAATTGAGCTCCCATGGCCGGTCATAAAAAGCAGGTACAAGGTTTTCTTGAAGGTGTGGGGTTTTGCTAGCTGTGGATTCCAAGGTTGGGAGAACTGACTAAGTCTCTGACTAAAGCAACCAAGAATGAAGAGACAGAGAAAAGCTGGCCACAGCTGGACCCAGGTGCAGCAGAAGCACCAGACTCATTAAGTTGGTGGCAGCAGCAGCAACTCAAGCTCTAACACCACAACAAGCATAAGATGACTTACAAAGATGCAACATCCAGAATCCAGTGAGCCTCTACCTGATGATGGAGAACATCCCAATGTGAGCAATTAATGCACATTTCAAATAAACCACAGAATGATTTAACTGATGTTCCCTCACATTGCCCAGATACAGCTCTATTTGCAGATGGCTCATCCTACTAAGGACATCTTATTCCAACCCCCCTGCCATGGGACGGGGCACCTTCCACTAGAGCAGGTTGTTCCAAGCCCCGTCCAGGGATGAGACAGCCACAGTTTCTCTGGGAAATCTGTGCATGTTTCCTGCTCTTTCTGAATATTTCTCTCTCTAATTTAGATCTCTTTACCCTATATGATAGTCTTCAGAACAGATACAATCATGCTTTCCCCTTAACACAGTGATCCATGGGATATCAACTAAGGGACAGGATTTAACTTACTTTATACTTCTATTTTCTTGTAATTTTACATATTTGTGTCAGAGAACACATGATTCATCTGCATTCAGCTGAAGGTACCTAATATTTGGATTTTGAAAGATGCTATTGCCATACAGTCACAAACCATAAAATAGTTAGGGTTGCAAGGGACCTTAAAGTTTATCTCATTCCAAACCCCTGCTGTGGAGGGGGCAAGGAATTTCAAACATGAAGCATTGAAGATTCTACTGGGTGAAAAGCTGGATATGATCTAGCAAATGAGAGATTTGACTGTACCTGTGGTTCTGGCTGTGGCTTCTGACAGAGAACATTCTGCAGTTGCTTGATCATAGGCTTGTGTCATGTCTGCAAAAGAAAACATACCAAAAGGAAGGGGAACAGAAAGGAGAGAGGCTTCACAAGGGCCTGGAGCAACAGGGCAGGGGGAAAGCAGGTTTTTTGTTTAGGAATAACACATCCTGGTCTGGGATCCCCAGCACCAGAACACAGAGCTGGTGCTGCAAGTCCAGGGGAAGCCATGGAGGTGCTTCAGGGGCTGGAGCCCCTCTACTCTGGAGACAGACTGGGAGAGCTGGGGTGTTCAGACTGGAGAAGAGAAGGCTCCACAGAGAAGGAGCCTCTTCCAGTGCCTAACAGGACTCCAAGAAAGCAGGAGAGGGACTTTGGACAAGGGCCTGGAAGGACAGGAAAAGGGGAATGGCTTCCCACTGACAGAGGGCAGGGCTAGGTAGGATACTGGGACGAAATTCTTGGCTGTGAGGATAGGGAGGCCCTGCACAGACTGCCCAGAGAAGCTGTGGCTGCCCCATCCCTGGAAGTGTTCAAGGCCATGTTGGATGAGGCTTGTAGCAACCAGGTCTAGTGGAAGATGTCCATTCCAGGGGAATGGAACTGGATAAGCTTTGAGGTCCTGCCATCCCAGACCACCCCACCACGCGGGGCTCCCGCACTATCACACACAGCCCTTCTCGGTCACAGCGGCTCGCGGTCGCCTCAGCCCTGGTGACGTCACTGCCGCGCGGTAGCAGGTGACGCCACGAGCGCGCCGGACGGGTGGGCGTTGCTATGGAGGCGGCGGACGAGTGGTTACTGCAGTCGCTGCGACTGTGAGGGACCCCCGGACCCCCGGCACCTGCCACTGACCCGGGCACCGCCGACCTCATACCGCCCTCTCCCCGCAGGTACCGCGACCTGCACACCTTCGAGCTCCAGGCACCCACCCGCCTCATCGAATGGGCCCGCGGGAGCCGTGAGTGCGAGGCGGGGAGTGCTGAGGGGAGGAGAGGGACTGGGCTGGGGTCTGTCGGGGAGGGGTGGCTGTGCCTGGCCGGCGGAAAGAAGGAGGCCCAGGGGCCAGGCTGGGGCCCATGTGGAGGGAGAAGGGGGAAAGGAGAATATGGGGCTGGGCCAGGCTGGGGTCCCGGAGGGGAGGCCAAGGGGCAGGGCTAGGAGCCCAAAATGGGGTTAAGTGGCTGGAGCTGTACCAGGTTCAGCCTGAGTTCGAGGTCTGGGTCTGGGAGTCCATGGACTGTGCAGTAACTCGGGTTTGCCCCAGGGACGGTGGGCTGGGCAGGGGGGGGGCAGCCCTCACCGTGTTCCTGGCTCTTCACGCCCACCACCCCCCCCAAGGTGTCTGTGTAGCCGGCTATGGACAGTCTGACGGGAACGAGATCCTGCAGCTGATCCCACCGCCAACGCTGCTGACAAAGGAGACCCAGGTGGGTGTCGCAGCCATGGTGGCACCAGACCTCTCTGACCTACTTGGCCTGATACTTTCAGAGACCAAGCCAGGGCTTGGTGGCCTTCATGAGGTGTTACCTGTTGCTGTGACAAGGGCATGGCCAGGGACTGAGCAGCTTTGGTTGAAAGGTAAAGCACATAAGTCACTTGATTGTTGTCCAGTCATGTTATCTTGCAGCTGCTCTTCAGACAGCTTGGGTTGTGGACACTTCATTTCCAGGTGTGTGAATGAAAGCATTTCATAAGGAAAGAGGACACATGAGGGCAGTAAGGCAAGTGAAGAAGGGACTTGCTGAGCAGCTAGGCCTGGGGGACCACCCTGCAGAGCACCAAGGTTGGCCCTTGGGTGGGTGACCCCTGCACTAGAGTAGAAGGTGATGTTTGGTCACTGGGTAAGCAGAAGGCTCCTGAGCCAGATATGCATAGATGGCAACAAACACAGGCAGAGCTCTTGGCAGCAGCTTTCTCCAGATTTTTGTTCTATTTTGGGATCCTTCAGTCCTGTATCTCCCGTTGAAAAAGGCCATACTGGACAGAGAAGAGCTATACCAAGCAAGAGTGTGCCTTGTGTCTCTGTCATTTTCTGTGATAACTGAGCACAAGTTGTGCACCATTGTGTGAAGAAGTGACTTTGCCTCTGATTTCTAGGGCCTGTGTCCAGAGAGAGATTTCAAGGTAGAATGTGGTGGATTTTCAGAGCGCCCAGTATACAGCCTGAAATATGTGCCGGACACCAGGTATGACCACAAGGCCCTTCCCAGGGTGTATTGGAGAGGGGACTTAGCCCCTGAGAGCAAACTCCTTTTCCATGCCTGCTTCTCAATCCTGCCAGCTCTGAGACCAGTGTGAATCTGGCCAGTGACACACCAAGAGCTGCTGATGTTGCTGCTGCTTCACCAGTGATCCCTCCCTACCCCACTTCTGAGCAGCAGGGGCCGGTAGAGTTTTCCTGCTCTACCTTCCCTGTCTTCTGCATTTGGCACTGTGTGGAGGTGCTCAGCAGCAGAGTAGAACACTGGTGGCTGGTGCCACTGCTCTGCAAAACTCTATGTATGCAGGTTCAGAAGATTTTTTTTCCTGCTCTGGATTTAGACCAAACAAACACCTTTGGCTGATTTATATCCCTTGTTCAGTCTCTCCTACACAAGTCCCCACTGACTACTTTTGAGGCTGTCTGCATCATTCTTAGTCTAGTCCTTCTGGAAAATGGGATAACTAAATCACAGAATCATGGAATCATTTAGGTTGGAAAAGCCCTCTGAGACCACTGATTTCAGCCATTCCCCTAGCACTGCCAAGCCCACCACTAACCCATGTCCCCAACTACCAAACATGACTTTTAAATCTCTCCGGGGATGGCGACTCCACTCCTGCCCTGGGCAGCCTGTGCCAAGGCTGGACAACACTTTCAGGGAAGGAATTTTCCCAATATCCAACCTAAACATCCCCTGGTGCAACTTGAGGTCATTTCCTCTTGTCCTGTCCCTTGTTCTTTGGGAGCAGAGCCCAATCCCCACCTGGCTGCACTCTCCTGTCAGGCAGTCATAGAGAGCGAAAAGGTGCCCCCTGAGCCTTCTTTTCTTCAGGCTGAGCCCCCCCGGCTCCCTCAACCACTCCTCATCAGATCCTCATAAAATATCGTCATAAATGCTGTTGCCTGGGACTGTGTTTGCACAGGCTGTGTGAAGCGCCCTTGCACAAAGAGTTCTGGGATTATGGTCCTTCCAGCCACCACTCTCCTCCAATCAGAGGCAAGAGCTCCTGCTTACAGAAGCAGCAGACCAGTTTGTCCCAGGCTGGGGAAAACAAGGCTGTTCTCTGCTCCTGAGGGGTTTTGTGAGACTATTCTGTTTCCTCAGCTTGCTGGTAACGAGTGGCCCACCCGACAGCTCCCTCCAGGTCTGGCAGGTGTCAGCAGAGGACTCTGGTAAGGGTTTCTGAGCTCAAGTGGTTTCTCAATGTAGTTGTTGCATCATACATCTCTAGCTTTCCCTTCTACCTTTCTGACAAATGGGGAGAGGAGTGCCACTTCCATGTCCTGAGTGACCACCCTTGTGTGACACCAGCTGTAGAAGGGTACAAGACAAGGGTCTGCACTTTTGGTGGTTTCAACTTAATAGCACAAACCTCATCAGGGAATCAGTGTGTTTAGGCCTGTCACAGCAGCCTTGTACTGCATGTAGTTGGCACGGTGTCCCCCTAGTAACACCAATGGTTAGAAATAAAGGAGCTCCATCCATTGCTTTTTGGGATAGACCGTGATCCACCTTACTTCTTTCAAAAAGGATCACCATCATTGAGGGTGCTACTGGGAAATACCTGTAAACCACCAGAAAGGAAGTCATTAGAAGAAGAAAACTTCTTCATTGAACATAAACATCTTGATTCAGAAATTTTCATGCATTTTGCTTGGCTTTTGTCAGTCCTTGCTGAATGGGTTGGAAAGGGGTTTTGTCCTGGAAAGGGGGTTAGGCATAATTAGATTTGTTATTGGTTTTGTAGGTCAGTTTTTGCTTTGTTAGGCATTGTTGTGAAACAGCTTAATCTGATGGATTGCTTGACTCTCAATGTGTTTTACAGCTGTTTCTGTCTCTTCCTAATAGATATTATCAAATCTGTAAGCCCCATAGAAACAGAAAATGGCACTGGACAATCCTGGGCTAAAATTGCCACCATTTCAGCCAGAGCCCCATGGGTCCTTCACGGCTCAAGACTTGACAGAGTCCAAATTACAGAGGTTGAATCAAGGAAAAATGTCTACACAGCAGGTATTTAAGGCAAGCCTAATGTCTGATTTTTGGAAAGGTGGGGTTTGGGTAAAGCAATGCTAACTGCTTGGGTAGCAAACATTTCACTGAGCAGGTACTTTTGGACATGTGCAAGTGTTTATAAAGATATTTGCCACAAGTGTATTGTCTTGAGGAAAGAGGTGACAATGGTCAGGTCCATCTTCAGCTGCTTACCACTTGCATTACACTGATTTCTCACGATTCTGCCCCAAATCTTGGCACTACCATAGTGCTGTGGATAGTTTCAGTGTGGAGAACTGGGGTCACAGAGGGCTGGTGTGTGTGCTATCCCAAACAAGGAGGGTGACAGCCTGGTTACCAGACCTGGGTGCAGTTCTGGTTTCCTTGGGGATCTGAGGACTCTCCACCTTCACCTACACAGTGAGACTCAGTCCCCACAGAGCTGATCCCTGGGGAGGGAAGAGGGGATGTGTGTGTCCAGTGGCAGTATCACAGTGCTGAGGAAAAGGAAGGTCTGTTTGTCATTGTTCCTGTGCCACAGGGACTCACAGAATCTTGGGAGTGGTTTGGTTTGGAAGAGACATTTAAAGCTCATCTTATTCCAACCCCTTGCCATGAGCAGAGACATCTTCCACTAGACGAGGTTGCTCCAAGCCAACTTCCAGGCATGGGGCAGCCACAGCTTCTGTGGACAACATGTGTCAGGGCCTCCCCACCCTCACAGCCAAGAATTTCTGCCCAATATCCTATCTAATCCTGCCTTCTATCAGTTTGAACCCATACCCCCACATCCTGTCACTCCAGGCCCTTGTCCAAAGTCCCTCTCCAGCTCTCTTGAAGCCTGTTTAGGCACTGGAAGGGGCTTCTTCTCTGTGGAGCCTTCTCTTCTCCAGACTGAATACACCAAGCTCTCCCAGTCTGTGATCATGGCAGAGGGACTGTAGCCCTCAGAGGGTCTCCATGGCCTCCTCTAGACTATTCTAGCAGCTCCATGTCCTTTTGATGCTGGGGGCCTTGGAGCTGGACACATTACTCCTGAGCATACATCCTGCTTTCTTTCTCAGGCAATACTGCAGCGCAGAAATCTTGAAAATGCTCCTCATTGGACCTGAGACCTATCTCTCTTTTCCAGCTTCCGGAGGCAGCGAGGAGCTCAGCAGCCTGGCCTTCCTGGACTGCAACACGCTGCTTTTGTGCTGCACCGCAGGCCGGCTGTGCCTGGCTGACATCCGGCAGCCGCAGAGTCTCGTGGAGGCCGTGTCAGTGCCCTCGGTACCATGCAGTGAGCAGTGGTGCATGGGCACCAGACATGGAGCTCAGGGCTTGGAGCCGAGCTCCCAGCCCGTGGCTCGCCTCTCAAGCAGGGGGCTCCTAACCCTGACAGACCTCAGGAAAACGTCTGAGTTCTTAGCCTTGGCAAAGGCCAGAGTCCCCTCTCCTGGCTCAGGTGCAGAGTTCCTATGCATCTCCTGGTCTCCTGCTCTGGAAGGCTGCCTTGCCATTTCAGGTAGGTGCTTAGGGCAGACATCTTCTTTTCTGGGTGCTTTTTTGATTTATATTTTTGTCAAGGCCCAGTTCACTCCACCTAAAACCCCCTTGACAGGGTGGCTTTTCAGAGCTGCCCCTGGAGCCAGTGGAGATGCCAGCTAATTGTCCTGTGCAGCTGCCTCTTTCCAACAGCTCCAGAAGGGGGCTAGGTGGGGTCTGGGAGAGGCCTGCTGCCCTTCTGTCACATCAAAGGCCCCAGGCTAACCATAAGCACTGCCCTGATAGTGCCCGTGACAGCCTGGCTGCAGGCTATAGCATTGATAATGCCAACTGGGCAGCTAGGCTGCCTCTTGACCAGAGCCTTGCATGTTCATACTCATGAATCCACAAACCTTAGGGATTTGGTCCAGGCTCTCCCCAGCAGCTGTTTCTTTGAGACATGCTCCTCAGAGGCAGACCTGCTCTCTTCTCACAGCTTCTAGTAGGGCCATTTTACCTTGTTCCTGCTGGGAGATGATTGTGAGCCCAGCTGAACTACAGCAAAGCAATTAATTTCTGCACTCTCTAATTCCCTTTTATCCAAGGTTTTGATGGCACTGTGCATGTGTATGACACGCAGAGCTGGGACAGCTCCGGCAGGGAAGCAGAACCCATATTCGTTCACAAAGGCCATGCATTTGGCGGAGCAGGTGGCAGCAGGGACCCTCCCCTGGTCACTGTGCACACGTGGCATCTGCAGAAACCCAGAACTTTGTTATCAGCAGCAAGTGATGGTTCCCTGCATGTCTGGGACTGGGTTCAGCCCTGTGGGAAGGGCGGGTAAGTGGTGTTTTGGTGAGATGCGGCATTTCCTGCCTCTGCTCTGGAAGTTTGTGTTGGCTGCAGGGTGTCTGTTTGCCTGCAGACACTTGTTTGGAGACTGTTGCAGTGAGCAGAACCAATTGTAAAGTTTCTGTTTTAGTAATAGTAAAAATTTTGTCTGTAACTTGTTCTCCTGTGTACCAGCCTTCAGATGAGAGCTGTGCCTGTGGTTCTGACCGTGGCTGCTGGCAGAGAACATCCTGCTGTTGTTTGATCATAAGCTTGTGTCATGTCTGCAGAAAGGGAGAGGGTCAAAAAGGAGACTTGACAAGGGCCTGGAGTGTCAGGACAAGGAATGGCTTCACACTGACAGAGGGCAGGGTTAGATGGAATACTGGGAAGAAATTCTTCCTTGTGAGGGAGGGGAGACCCTGGCACAGGTTGTCCAGAGAAGCTGTTGCTGCCTCATCCCTGGATGTGTCAAAGGCCAGGTTGGATGGATCTTTCAGCAACCTGGTCTAATGGAAGGTGTCCCTGCCCATGGCAGGGAGTGGGAACTGGATGAGCTTTGAGGTCCCTTCCAAACCAAACCATTCTCCGATTTCATGAAAAAAACAGGAGTTTGAGGAAACAGGCTCTTCTGTGGGATATTTACCCACTGTATTCCAGGCCCAGAGCACCAAGGGGAAGCTGCACCCTGTGAGGGTTGTTGACATTTATCATGTGCACTTGTGTCATGAGCAGGGGCCTGGCCACCGCTCAGGAAGTTTCAGTGTAACCACTTGTGTTCCTGCTTGCAGCCTGCAAAAGGAACAGGAACAACCTTTCCTGCCCAAGCCTACGAAGCTCTGCCCCTCCCCCTCTAGATCCTGTGAGCGCCTGGTCTGAGACAAGGCATTGGTGTCCTTTGGCTCTTTTCCCACCAGCTGCAAGTTTAGATTTCATGGAACTGATGTGATTTCCTGGGCTGAGGAAGCAGCAGGCTATTCAACACCCTGCAGACTCTTGCAACACCCATACCAAGGTGTTAATTGAGAAGTAAAAACCTGCCTGCAAAGGGCTCCCTTCTGCTCTGGGTGTCAGCTGAGGAGAGGAGGGGTTGAAGACAGGTGAGGTGGGATGAAGACTGTACTTCAAGAGCACCCAGGGAGACTTTACACTGGGAATGTGCTGTAGTGACTCACTCTGTGTCATGGCAACAACTGTCTGCCTGGCAGGTGTGCCTGGAAACCTGCTCCATTCCCTCCCAGGACTAGCCATGTCCCAGGACTAGCTTTCACTCGTCCCAAAACTCTGCCCAGCAGCATGTGAAGCAGGGGCAGTATGTCCTGCCCAAGGCTGGAGATGTTGGTGCTTTATCACTTACTAAAGCTGTAGGTCTGTGTAACCACCATCAGTGAAGGGAAAAAGCCTGTTTGAGTCCTGGAGGAGCTGAGCTCTCACAGGAGTGCCTGAGCATCCTTTCCACTTCCCAGGGCCCACAGCAAAACCAATCCAGCTGAGCCAGAGCTGGACTGGGGGAAATGGGTTCTGACCAAGAGCCTGGGAGCATTTCTGCTCCAGTGCAGGCAGCAGGGAGGGCTCCTGGCTCTCTAGTCTCTCCATCTGCTATTGAGTCAGTTCCTTCCGGTTGTGGTAAAGCTGAGCATGCCCTTCCCCTGCACCAAGACCTGTGGGTTCCTGTGTTTAGGAGGTGGCCTTTCTTCCCCATGACTGGGACCTGTAACAGCCCCAGGAAGGGCAGTATGTAGTACATGAAGGGTTCCTAGAGAGGGATCCTGGAGCTCAGTGAATTTTCCTCAAGCACCCTGGGAGAAGGCGATTTGGCGATCTGGTGCAGACTCACATTGTGCGGCTCCTCCTTCCTGGTGGAAACACCCCCCAGAGGGAGGGTCTCACCTTGGAGGAGGTGGGCTCTTAGGAGGAGAGAAGACCACTGGAGCCTTCCCAGTACCCCAGCTACTTCTTCTTCACTGCCTCCTTTGCTGGGACATGTGGAGGAGCTGACCCCCTCCTACATCACAGTGATGCAGATAGTACAACCAGGACAGGAAACTGAATTGCTTGGCTTTCAAAATGGGGCTTAAGCAATAGCTCAGTTTGTACTCATCTAAACTTCCCTTTTTTATTCCTGAAATAGCTTAAGCCTTCTTGTCCAGCTGGAACCAGATTTGACAGGGAACTGGATATGTCAAAAATATTAAGAACTCGCAGATGCTGTGGGAAGGGATTATGCACACAGGAGAGATCTGAAGAGTTGCGGTAGGCAATAGGGACATTGCTCCCAGGAATGCACCACATGGAGCCTCTGTCAACGCCCATGTGGGATCAGAGTCTGGTTGTGTGACTGTAGGGACTTTGGCTTTGCTGAAGCCATGTTTGTCTTTGATGGGGAAGGTTGGGACAGCCTCTGGCACAAATGCTGACATCCATGAAGTGGACCAACTTAAGGACAGTCCCTCCCCACAATATCAGCATGGCAAGGGGAGCTCAAGCTGCATGGGACACAAATGTGTCCAACCTCTGCTCTCCCTGGGACTACAGAAAGGTCCTCCAGAAGGCCTGTCTTCACTGAGGCCACAGAGTTTTAACACTTGGGCAAGGTAACACAGTTGGGGACATACAATCATGGAATCATTCACGTTGGAAAAGCTCTTTAGGATCATAAGAGACCAATCTTTACCACACACAAGCCAAGCCCACCACTAAACCATGTATGTCAATTGCCACATCTACACATCTCTTAAATCTCTTCAGGGTTTGGGGACTCCACCACTGCCCTGGGCAGCCTGTCCCAAGGCTGGACAATCCTTTCAAGGAAGGAATTCTCCCTAACATCCAATCTAAACCTCTGCTGGCACAACTTGAGGCAGGGCTTCTCCTTCCTTGCCTGTGAGGGAACAAGCCACAGCCTTTCTGTAAGAGTCTCCAAATTCAGGCCGATAAATAAATGGAGGTGTTATTTGGCTCATCCCCCAGTCCTGGCTCCTGCTGCTCTCAAAGGGGATGAGAAGCTCCCTGCAGCATTAACAGATGTTTGGATGTGGCTCTTGGAGACATGGTTTAGTGGCCTTGGCAGAGCTGGGGGAACCATTGGACTCTATGATCTTAGGGGGTTTTTCCAACCTCCATGATTCTGTGATCCTTAAAACAATCAGCCCTGACCAGTTCCTCAGCAGGACACACACTGACATGGCTTGTTTAACAAGCAGCTTGTTAGTGCCCTGTGCTCATCAGGTACTGCATGGCCATGCATTTTCATTTCCAAAATAATGCCCAGTCCCTCCTTCATCTCCTCCTTGGTTCCTCTCTACATGTCTCTGCATGCCAGGGAGGCTCTCATCATCAGTGGGAGGGATGGGGTGGCATGAGCAGGGCAGGCCCTGCTGTTCCCTGGTCTTTGCACAGGAGAGGGAAAAAGTTCTCCTGTGAGGATGGTGATGCCCTGGCACAGGTTGCCCAAAGAAGCTGTGGCTGCCGCATCCCTGGAAGTGTTCCAAGGCCAGGTTGGATGGGGCTTGGAGCAACCTGGTCTAGTGGAAGGTGTCCCTTACCATGGCAGGGAGGTTAGAACTGGAGAAGCTTCAATGCCCCTTCCACCTCAAACCATTCCATGGTTCTGTGACTTTCTGCCTGTGCCAGCTCCCCTGTCCTTAGCCAGCAGAAGTGTCCAGGCATTGGAATGGCTTGTATTTTACTTTTTCTTTTTTTTTTCTGTGTTTAATAAACTAGAATAATTTATTCAACAGGACACAGAAACATCACAGACAGGGTGGAGAAACCAAAGCAGCAGGTATCAATGATCAGTACAAAGGAACCACTTTACAAAAAGAAGTACCA
This sequence comes from Lanius collurio, assembly GCA_020086605.1. Taxonomy (NCBI): domain Eukaryota; kingdom Metazoa; phylum Chordata; class Aves; order Passeriformes; family Laniidae; genus Lanius; species Lanius collurio. The sequence continues at coordinate 42,651,831 of JACBWW010000006.1, read as the reverse complement.
CGCTGCCCATCAGCTTTACCCAAAAATTATGGGGGGAGGGGGGTGGGCTCAGCTCAGCACCCCACAAACTGGGTGTGGGGGATGGAGCTAACCCCACAAAATGCTCTCAGATGACAATGCTGACCGCAACAGCACAATAAATAGTGGGAATGGCCTCTCTGTGAGTGGTGGGGGACCAGAGACCCTTGGGGGTGGGAGGGGGTCCAGGCACCACCAACCTGGGAGGTACAAGCATCTGCTGAAACACTGATTAGGGTGGCAAATGCCCTGCTTCTCCCCCACTCCCAAATAGATGCTAGATCCCATGCAGGTGGAGAGAAACATCAACCAGGAGGGCTTTGCAGCTTGGCAGGACAAAAGTATCCCTGGCAATATCCTGCTGGGGACAAGGCTATTCTGTCATAATCCTTCCATGGCTGTGAAGAGGCATTTGAGGCCTCTCCCAGAGCAAGCAGTGCATGGCCAATGGCACAGACCCCAGGGTTCCCTCTGCCACCTTTAACCTGGCCCCAGCAGCTTCCAGCTCTGAGCTGGTTTCCTCCAGGGAGATTATACTGCTGTGAAAATGAATGCAGCCGTGAGGACCCCTGGGTTGGCCACTTTGGGGGTACTTGGGGCACGAGAAGGGTGGGTGCTGCCCACCCACTTTGGAGCAGCTGGGGCAGGGGCCAAAGTCAAAGGCTCGTGCATCCCAGGGAGGGAACACATGCAGCAGGGCTGGACAGAGGGGGACTGGCCGTGGGTGAAAGGAGGGGACACCGAGGTGCACAGGCACCTTTTTCCATGAGAAGGCTGCCTAAAATAGACACCCCCCCCATTCTGCTGCACACTCCCCTCCCCTTAGCACACTGGTGTTGAGACTGGGCTTATATAAAACACATAAAAGAGGCAGCTCATAGGAAAGGGCTCTGGTAAGTGGCAGGGGGCTGGACAGGGACAGGGTTATAGTGAGCCCCACTGCCTCCCCTGGCCATGCCCTGCACGGGAAACAGCAGCTCTGGCAGCTGGATGAAGAGACAACACGGTACAGCTGGACGGTTATAGGTCCTGTGGCCATCGGGTGATCCGTAGGCTCCCGGTACAGGTAGAAAACAAAATTAATTAATTATAGAAAAGAGAAGCAGCCTAATGTAGGGGTGTCCCTGGGGCGGGGCAGCGAGCAGGGTGGGGCTCGCTTATCTGTCATTGAGCTGCGGGGAATTTGTCCGCTCCTCCTCATCTTCCTTGTCATCCTTCATGCCTTTGAGTCGCTGGCGGGCGAAGTCTTCGAACACAATGTCATCATCACTAGTGGAGACACAAGGGAGAGGAGTTTAGGTGGGGTATAAGGTGAAACATCCCCTGCCCTGCAAAGCTGTCCCAGCTTGCCCAGTGAACTCAACCTGCACTGCCATAACATTCCAGCAGTTCAGGGGGCCCCAAAACCCTGCACCCCTCAGCAAACAGCCTCAGTTTTCACAGCCTTATCAATACTTGCCCAATGTAACCAACAAAGAGCCCTCAAGCTCTCCAGCAGGTGCAGCATTACCAGGGCCATTGGCATTTCCCCCACTTTGGGGGAACTGCAGACCTGCAGGGAGTAGCTGGGTGGATAAAAAACCTCCCAAACATTATCACAAGCCCAGAGAACACCATGGTGACAACCTCCCCCACCCCCAACACGATCCCAGCAGGCTCTTACTGCAGTTTCTCCTGTTTTTTTGGAAAGCCATGCAGGGAAGGGCGAAGGAGGAGAGAAGAGAGAGGGGAACAGCACGCGTCATGCATTACAGGTGACATGCGTGGGGTTAATCACACGTGCCAATCCCATGGCACAGTGGATGTTAGCAGGATGGGGGGTGACATGAAACCGCCACATTTCCCATACCCACATGGAATGGCAGTAATAGGGGGAGGGGTGTATTTTAGTCTCTTACTTTGTATCAAGTTCTATCAGATTTGTATCTATGGGCGCTTCATTCTCTGGAACTGAACAAAGGGATGACACAGGGTTAGTCACAGGGTGGTGACTGCCATCCCACCGAGGTGGGTGACACCTTCCCCAGGATCATCTCTGCCCTCCTATCAGGGTGGGTGAGACCCCCCTGTGGTCATCACTGCCACCCCACTGGGGTGGCTGAGATTCCCCTGGGGTTGTCACCACTATTCCAGTGGGTGGATGCAAACCCCCCCAGAGTTTGACTAAATGGGGTGATGGGGGCACCCCCATGGTTTTAACACCGAGGCCCTGTGAACAGGGTCAACGGAAACCAAGAACCTCCCTCCCCACAGCCTCACTAGCTGCCTTTGCCCCCCACCCACCCCAGGGATGTAACCCAGGGCTGGACACTCACTGTCCCGGTGTACTGGTTCCTCCCTGGGTTTGGGATGCATCAGTGTGAAGGGCAGCTCCACTGCAACGTCACTGAAAGAGACACCAGAGTAAAGCATGGGCCTGCCTGCACTTTACATGCAGAGCAAGGTAAATTTGCTGGGGGGGAGCAGAGCAGCACCCCCCATTACAGCTGCTGTAGAGACCACAAAGCTGGGAAAACCCTTGTGTTATCCTCCATGGAGCTGCTCAGCAGCTCTCATGCCTCTTGGTTGAGCTTGGACCCCAGGGTGGAGGTCAGCACAGGCCCCCTGGAAAGTAGAGGGGCATCAGGAGGGAGAGCAGCATGGCAAAAATCTGTATTTAGAAGCTACTGAAGGGATCCAAATCCCTTGTCCTTAGGAGTGCCATGGGAATGGCAGGAGGTGCACCAAGTTTCCCAGTGCTCAGTGGGCATGGTGACATCAGGGCGTGACTGCCTGAGCACAGCCCCGAGTTGCCCCAGGGGCAGGTAGGACAGAACTCAGACAAAGAAGTGCCCCAAGGGAGGATGAGTGGTCCTGTGGTCCCCATAGGATCCTGTTGGAGGGGAGTGATGAGAGGATGAAGACCTGGAAAGCCCCAGAGACTCATGTCACCACATCCAGAGATGCTCAGCCCTATGAAACCACCTCTGTGTCTTGCTCACTCTCCCCAGCAGCACCCACAGGCCTCTCACTCCAGTACAAGGAGGAAGATGCAGGATTCAAACCCTGCCAGCATTCCCAGCCTCATTACCCCAGCCCCATCTCTGCCAGGCTTTTCGCTTTGGGTGAGAGCATCCCCAACACAGTGGAATCCCAAGGACAGGCATGGGGTCAGAGTGGTAGCACCCTGAAGGGCTGGGGGGTGCTATGGGGGGCTGCAGTGAGGATTGGGGGATGCTGGGGGGAGTGGAGTGTTACCTGGAGGCGAGGTCTCCCAGCAGGCTGGCATGAGTCAAAGGATACAACACATTAGTCACTGTCCCCTCCCAAGGACACACGACCCCCACACACATTTTGTCCCGCTTGTGCTGCTTAGTCCCATAGGAGCTTTAAGGGTGATGTGGCCCACCTGCAGCACAGACCAGTCCCAAGGTTAGAGAGGAGGTGCATCATGGTGAGGGGAGGTACCCAACACTCACCCTCCTCGTGACACCACCAGTTTCACCTTCACCTTGTAGGAGACAATGATGCCCAGGATCTCCTTGTTGGCTCCATCTCTTAACCTGGAGGAAGGGGTAGGTGGCCATCAGTGAGAGATTGGCCATGGGGACCAGCCCTCTGTCTTCCTGAAGGTCCCCCCCTGGGGTCTCCTCCACCCCAAGCATCACCCCTGGAGCAGGGGCTGGATGCCCACCAGGGCCAGGTCCTGCCCCCCGCTGCAGGGGGGACAGGAGCCCTGGGGGGTGGAGGGGCTCACAGCGTGCTAGAGGCCAAGTTGGTGTCTTCATGCTTGAGTTTCCCATCCAGCGCCAGCCCCCGCTTCTCCCGGTTGTTGGCAAGGAAGGGGGTCAGGGTGTAGACCTTGCAGAATGTCGAGCTTGGGGCCACCATGTCACTGGAGATGACAGCCACCATCAGAAAAGAGCCCCAGCTACCCACAGCTCCCACAGGCCACCCCAGATATCTCCATCTTAGCCTGGTGAACTTCTCCACATATTCCCATCCCTGCCCCAGCCTGATGAACATCTCCTTCCCAGGGGACGCAGAGGGTGGCATCCCCAAGATGCCACCAGGAAAAAGGTCTCAATCTCCCTGTTCCTCCCACCAGTCCCTGCTTGCCAAGTGCAACATCCCACTGGGGCTGCACTGGGGCAGAAGACCTCCAACATTCCTCCAAGACCCCCCGAGGTCTCCAGGGCTCCTCATGATGTCCCCAAGGAGTGCTCACTCAGCATCCTCCACAGCCACCGGGCACTTGTACTGGGCAGTGTTGAAGAGGCAGATGTCCGCATACTGGCGCACTGGAGTGAGACACAGAGAGATGGGGATCAGGGTGGGCCCCCACAGGGATGGGGACAGGGACACCAGTGGGGTGGGGGACATGGCCCTGCTCACCTGAGATCTTGATCTTCTTCACGGTCTTGTTGGTGTTGTTGGTGACATGCACATTGACACTGATGGGCTCCCCATGGTAGTAGATCTGCAGGGGAGCAAAGCAGGGGGGATGGTGAGATCCCCAGGGTCACCCCACCAGCGTGCACTCCCCAGTCCTTGCCCACCTCCTTGTCCAGGGATGCCTCAAGGTGCAGTGGCTTGTCTGACATGAGGAACTGCCGGGTGGTCTCTGCCATTGGCTGGGGGCCAGGTCTCTCTGGTGCGTACTGGACCTTACGGATCACCAGGCGCACTGAATTCCTGGGGGAAGACAGCAAGAGGGGAACTCAGGCTGCCCACAGGCTACCCTTCTTCTTGGCCCAAATCCCTCTTTCCTTCTGGTCTGCTGGGTCAGAAGGATGCCATGAAAGGTCTTGTCTGCATGCCCACCAGGGCTACAAGTGGGAAGCCCAATGGCAGGGCCAGGTTGCCCACAGCAAGTGTTGGGCTCCTTCCACAGTGGTGGGTATCTCCATCCCAGTCCCAAGATGTTCTCTGACCCATCCCTACCCTGGAGAACACCTCCCTCCCAGCCCCATCTTGGAGAGCACTCCCATCCCAGCCCCATCCTAGAAGACAACTCCATCCCATCCTGGAAAACATCTCATCCAAGCTGGGTAGCAAACTGGGGTGCCCTTTTCCTGCTGTCACCCCCAGGAGGATACCAGTTCCATCCAGGCTGGATGGATCCTCTCTGCTTACCTCTTGTGGATCTTCTCCTCCAGGTTCTCAGCACAGAAAGCTTTGACCTCATAGTCCACCCCACAGGCCTGAAAACCAGGAAGGCAGGAGGAGGCAGGGAAACCCCTTTGCACTCCCTAAAGAGGTGACCCCAGCAGTGCCCACTCATCACAGCCTGGTGGCAGGGGAATTTGGAGGGATCTTACCTTCCCCGTGTCCTCTGGGCCTGGCTGCAGTGTGACGGAGCAAGGCAAATTGGGGGGGATCTGGAGAGGAAAGGAGGGTGAGGAGCTTTTGGGGGAGCTACCAGCACTTCCCTTTCCTGTCCACAATGAAAAGAAGTAAATCCAGGAAGAATTTCCTCATTTTACGACTGCTTTTCCCAAATCCCAAAGTGTTACAAAAATACATTATTTTAGAGGGTTTTAATTAATGAGGGGAATTTTGAGAAATCAGGGCCATTTTTGAGGCCATAGGATTGAGCTCTGTAAAATCCTATGTCACAGAGCTCCAAAAGGAAGGGGTGACCACCATTGCCAAAGCTGAGACAGGGAAATTGGAGAAGCGGGTGCATGAAGCTACATCCCAGCCATTCCCTGCCAGAGCTGTCCAGTGCTGGCATGGATCCCCAGTGCCAGCATGGACCCCCCCAGTGTTGACACGGACTGGCAGTTTCCCTACTGATGGCTGCTTTCTGCTCACAAGTTTGAAGATCCACCACTAAAAGTTGTGTCTTGATCACAGATAGCAGCATCTCACCCCACAACCCCAGGGCCAGATGGGATCCTGATGTCCCCATAGCAGGGTTCACTGTCCCTTCAAGCACACCCTACCTCGAAGGTGAAGGGGTAGGCGTGCTCGCCCAGCTTCTTGATGAGCCGCTCCTGCAGCCGTGTTAGGGGCTTTTTGTCCTCAGGGACCGGGGGGAAGGCCTGGGAGTTGGCTACAAACAGGTCTTTGCGGAAGGTCAGCCCCAGAACATCCAAGTCCTCACGGCCATAGCGGAAGGCGCAGGTCAATGTCACAAAGACTGGAGAGGGTGACAAGGGGAGGTTGGTAGCAGGTGTGTGGGTCATGGAAGGGACCATCATGGCATGGGGACACCAAGTCAAGGTGGCATTCTGGCTCATGCCAGTCCCACCAGCACTGGGAAGTAGTGGTGGCTTGAGGACGTGCTTGAGAACACAGGGATTCAGCAGCCAGCTGTGCCTTGGGATGCCCACCACAGCACCCCCATTCTCCACAGGACAGGGAACCTGCCATGGGGACAGGGGGCTGGAAAATGTCACCAAAGGGCCCAGAGAAGCCAATGCCTGGGTAGGACTACATGAGGATGCCAGCATCACCCTGTGGCAGTGCCACTTCTGTGGCCTCAGGGATCCCAAAGGTAGACATTACCTTTTCTCTCCTTCAGGTATTCAGGATCCACCAGCACTACTCCATCTGCAAGGGAACAGCCGGGACAGAAATGTGTCACAGGGACAGGGGGACACACAGTGAGGGTCAGAGGACATGCTGGTAGGGTTAAGGGGGAATGTACAGGCAGGGTTTGGGGTGACACCAGCACAGCTGGGGGAGGACATGTTCCCCCTTTACACAGAGAGTCATCACCTCCAAGCTGCCAGCTGGGGCCTGGCAGGAACATGCTGCCAGCAGGGGACAGTCTACACCTACCACACCCAGGGCATATGCAAAACCACAGCGAGACATGAATATCATCCCAAATCAGTTTTCTGCTCCCCAAAATCCTTCCTCCCAGACACCCCAGCCCACCCTGGCATGCGTCTCCCTTCAACTGAGGTCCCCTTCCTGCCACCACATACCCACGGGGTCCACCACGTCGATGTGGTCCACGAAATCCCTCTTCCCAAGGTAGACAGTGAGCTGCAGGCAGGAACAGGGTGTCAGGGGTGCACAGAGCAGACCCCCAGGGTCCCCCATGTTGTCACCACCCAGTGGAGTCCGTATTCCTTATCATCCCCAGTGTCACCCTGTCCCTGTGGTACCCAAAATCAACACCATCCCATTCCAGGCAAAGCCTGAAACGTTTCCAGATGTCTCCAGAGCTGGAGGCACTTTGCATCTGGGCACCCTTGGATGTCACCCCAGGGGTCTCTAGCCCATTGTGTGGCAGGGATGAGCCCCCCAGTGTCACCCTCTCACTTCTCTCCTGATGGGGAAACTGAGGCACAGGGCAGACAGCTGCCTGGCAGAAGGTTTTCTTGCATCAGCTCCTGCTGCCAAACCAAAACCCCCACAGGCACAGTCACCTGCACCCAAGTACTCCAAAACCTGTCTGCTTGACCCCTGACCTTTGGAAAGCCCCCCCTAGCCCCACTGTGCCTCAGCTTCCCCTCCCACTGCTATGGTAGGATGCTGAGGCAGGCAGCAGTGTACAAGGTGGATCTGGGATTCAGGGACATGCCCATCCCCCACTCCCAGCCATGCTTGTGATCCCATGGTTTCCACCGCCATGTCCCCCTTACCTTCCCATTAGGACTGGCTTTCTTAAACACCCTGCAAAACAGCAAATGAGGGGTGAGTGCTGGAGCAGGGGGCACCCTTCACTCCTGAACCCCCCACTCTGCTCCTGGCTCCCTGCCCATGGAGCTGTCAAGCTTCCCCCCAGGAAGGATCCCTGGGGGAAGAAGCACCCACTGGCACAGTCCTGTTGGGTACCAGGTGCATCCAACCCTCAGCACCCAATGCCAGGACCCAGCTTTGGATGAGGGAGACATCAGGACTCCAGCCCACCCCTTCGCATGAGGATGGTGCCCAGAGACCACTGTGAAGGGCGGCAGCACCCCAGCACCCAGCTGGCTCTGTGGGACCATGGGGTCAAGGCACACAGGATGGGAGCATCTCATGGGATGAACCCACCTTATGATCACCTCACATCGACGCATCCCAAAGCCACTGGAGAGGCAAGAAAAGTCTGGGGTGCTCCTGCCCCAGGGCTTTCCATTCCCATTCCAAAACATGGGACTAGCCCCCAGACACTCCTCTCAGCTCCCAAAATCCCTCTGGAAGACTTCACAGAGAAATGGAAGAAAGGGTATGGGTCCAACATGCCACTGCTGGGAAATGCCAGAGCACTCCCAGCCTGTCTGCTGCAGGCAGGGAGCAAGCAGAGGCAGGTAGGGTGCCTGGCGCTGCCAGATTTTTTGGAGCCTGCCCTGGCACAAAGCCACCCATAATGGGTTCTCCTCGGATAATCCCTCCTTGCCTTTAAATTCCATTAAAACCATCCGGGAAGATTAGTAGTGGTTTTAGCTGGGAAAAAAAAAAAAACAAACAATTTCCCAGGGCAGCTGCTTGGCTCTGCCATAATGTCCTGGGCTGCTACGGGGTGATGGACCCTCAACCACACTAGGAGTAGCCCTCAGCCACCCCAGTGCCTGCAGCTGCCCACACCCAGCCAAGGGGCAGGCAGGGAAGGCAGCAGCCAGTGACTGCCAGCTTGGGGGTGACCACCACCCTGGCAATGGGGTAAGATGTATCAGGAGATGTGTGGGCACACCCCTCACTTGCATATCCCTGAAATCCTGTGTCCCTGCATCTCCATTTCCTTGCATATGTGTGTTCCTGCACTCCTGCATCCCTAAGTCTCCACATCCTCCTCTCTTGCAACCCATGGGGACCAGCACAGCCAAGCTTTGCTCAGGAAGCAGGATCTAGTCTGGATAAGGGGCTGAGGCCCCTCATTCCTTTGTCCCCAGGAACCCTCTGCCAGTCATATAAAATATTTGGGACATCCTTCTGGTTGTCCCAAGCCACTGGGAAGATCAGGGACATCCTGCTGGCCCTTTCTGTGTGGCTTTTCCCTGTGGGGGTTGGGGGATTGATTTTTCCTAGTCAAAATGGGAAAGCACTTCCATAGGAGGATGTTTGTCATGAGAGTTTGCTGGTGAGGGTGTGATCTTGCACTGGTGCAAGGAAAGATGGAATTAATGGGAATGCTGCTCCAATTAAAATCTGGGGGAAATAAAGGCTTCAACGTGCCATGGAAGGGCATCAGCATCCCACAATTTTTGGGGTTTGAAAGCCATGGGGGGATCAGTCTCCAGAGTCAGGAATGGAGGGGCAATAGATGCATCCTTCTGAGAGCCCAGAGCAACTAACAGCGGGATTTTAATGGGTAATTATTGAAGCGTTACATAAAAGCAGGATGAGGAGCATCCCCTGCCAGCCTGCCACCCCCCATCCCACAGACCAGCTCCCAAGGGAGAACCCAAAGAGGGTCCAGCATGCTGGATCACAACCTGAGGTGTGCTGGGAAGCCCCAGAAAAGGCAGCCAAGGCTGGAGGCTCAGTGGGTGCCACTGCCAGCCCCCTAGGACATGGGTGATGCTCCTGCCCAGCCCTGGGGATACTAACAGAGCTGCTAATGAACCCAGTGCAAGCGAGATCGATGGCAGGCACTGTGGGAAGCCATCTCTCACCACTCTATCTGGCACACACTCATGCTGGCTCCCTACTGGGACAGGAGCCCCACAGAGCCTGAGACCTGCCCAGCCCCACAATGCAGATGCAGAAGCCCCACATTATGGGTGCAGAAGCTCCACAGAATTCGAGACCCACACAGCCCCACACTGTGCATGCATGAGCACGGGGTGTCCTCATCTTGTGGGTGCAGCAGCCCTGCCTGGCCCCACACCATGGGTGCAGGAGCGCACATCTCCCCACATGTACATGCTGGAGGCCAGCTCTCTCCGGAAGCACCAGTGGGAGAAGGGAAGGGGCACATGGGAACACAGCAGTCAGTTGCTGCCAGTGGGGTGACCCTCGCCTACCACCAGATCTAGAGGGAAGAAAGGAGGAAGTGTGAAGCCTTCCCTCCCCCTCCAGCCCTTCCTGGTGTCGAAACACAGGAGACACAAGGCAGGAAGTGGCCTCCGCCACTGCCCATTAGGGGCTTGGGGCCTCAAACCATGGGCTGGCAGCCTCAGTGCTCTCCAAGTCCCTGTCATGCTGCAGCACAGCCAGAGCCCATCTCTCCTGACCTCTCCCTGCCACGGATCCCATCCCTTAATGAGCTCATTAGGCACCTAGCCAGGGCTAACGATGGCTTTATTGGGTGGCCAATAATTGAGTGGGGGACTGTTGGATCTCGGTTGGGAAGATTTATGAGGATTTGATTCCCCTGGCCATTGGAACAGGATCTGACGGCAACACCATTGATTGCCTTCGAACCTAGAGCAGAGAATTCAGGGGGTTTGCCAGCTCTCACGCTAACAAGGCTGGCTGGTGGATCTAATTAGCTAGAGCCATGTTAGAAGGGACCTCCGGGGATAACGGAACTGCCAGCAACCACATCATACACTTCAACATAACCCCGTGGTGGCGGCCAGAGGCTCCGTGCCAGCTGTGCCGGGATGAGCCTGGGGCACCATGCCAGCCGATCCCAAAGCAAGAGCATCCCACAGGCGCAACACTGCATCTTGCATTCCTGCTGCATCCATCTACCCCTGCCAGGCTCAGCAGCAGCATCCCCCAGCCAGGTCAGAACTCCACTGACTTCCTTGGCGAGGAAACACCTCAGCTGTGGGATGTGGGATGTGTCTGGATCCTGCTGTTATTACCAGAGTTTACTCTTCAAACAACATCCAGGAAGCAGGAGTCTCCTGTCTTGGGCAACCTCCCAGGGCTCTTTTTCTTCCCAGTGGAGATCCCTGTCCTGCTCCCAGATCCTATGGCTTCATCCAGGAGGATGAATGGGATGGTAGAGGGACTGAGCAGTGGGTCCAGTGGCAGGTCACCCCTCCTGGCAGCAAGATGCTATGGTGGAATGCCATGGAGGGGCTGGATGGGACTATGGAGCCAGAGGAAAGGTGCAAGAGGTGCTTAATGCCAACCAAGGTGTAGGCTCTGGTGTAGCAGGAGCACTGTAGCACTTCCCAGACACCAGGAAACCACCCTCAAGCCACAGGCTAGGAATCCCAGCAGCCAGGAATTCCAATAGCTGGGCATCCCGTGTGAGGATTGCAGCTACCCTAGCTGGGTGTGGAGTGGGAAGACCAGGGAAAGGTGATCAATGGTGCCAATAGCCATTAACTCAGATGTTTCTTCCAGCTCTTCCCACTGCAGGGCTTCGTGACTCCCAAGAAAAGTGGGGTGCTGCTGCAGGAATCAGCAGAAATGGGCTTTTGGGGTATCAGATATTAAATCAGCTCCCACAGCTGAACCTCCTGATCAAACCAAGTGGATTTGGGTTTGGAGATCCAAACTGGAGAGGAAGAGGGATTTGTCAGCCTAATTCTTCCCTCTCCCGGCTCCCTCTGTACACGCTGCGTAGGCAGAGAGAAGATCAGCTCATGCCTCTCCTGCCGGCACGACTGCTGATGGGAATGCCGCTCACCAAGCTCCCCCCGGCACCTGAAAACCTCTGGAGGCCAAACCAGCTGCATCCCAAGGACTGCACTCACCAGCTGGGGAAAAGCCAGTGGGTGCTCCAGGCCTCTGATCTGTGGGGCTGTCTGCCTGCTCCAGGAGTGCAACATGAATTCTCAAGAATGCAGGATAGTGAGTCAGGGGAAGTGGATGCTGTCAGCCACAGCTGGGGCACCAACACCCGGGCAGGCTGGCAGCAGCAACAGCCCCTTCCCAAAATGCTGGGTGAGTTCAACAGGAAACCACAACTCCCATCCTGCCACCCCAAAACACTGCAACGTTTCTGGAAGGTTCTGCCCAGGCAGGGCCAGACCCCCTCATCCTTCTCTCCTGCTGTGGCCATGGTGGGGGCAGCGGCTGCACTGAGGCCCCTTCATGCTGATGCCCAGTGAACATGGGAATGAGCAAGGGGAGGACAATGGTGTTGTAGGGTGAGCAGGAGCACCCTGAAATCCCTGGTCCTCCATGATTAATGGCCAAGGGGACAGAAAGGAATTGGGGTGAAGAAGGGGAGTATCAACCCCTTGACCACTCCGCTGCCACAGCCAGAGCCAGCTGGCGAGTAGGTGTCACAGGAGACCCCAGGCCTCCGTGCAAGGGCTGGCAGGGGTCACCAGCCTCTCCCTCAAATACCAACAGCCCCTTGCAGGATGGGCAGCCCAGTGGGTCCTGCCACACTCTGCACCTGGAGCCCTGGGGAGCACAGGGGGGGTCCCCAGCCACCTCGGCATAGGGGTCCCCAGAAGACAGCATCCCCATGGCAGCATTCCCATGGGATGAAGGCATCGCAGGCCCTCGTGTCCCCACGCTCCAGGGCTGGCACGTGCTCCCTGACACCCCCAGCTGTGCCGTATGCCGGGAGTGACATCAGGGCCTGGGTCCCCTGGGGTCACCGGCGTGACAACAGCCTCCCCCATCCCAAATCCATCCCGGCTCCAAATCTGATGGGGAGGGAGCAGTGACGCCCCCGATAACTCCACGGACCTTCGGCGGGACCCGCCAAACACCCGCCTACCACTCCCAGTCTCTGGGTCCTCACTACGCCCGGGGGGCACGGTATCCCAGCTGCGGGACGACCCCGAGGGACCCTCGGCAGCTCCAGCGCAGAGCACGGGCAGAGCCTGGCCCATCTCCCCGCCCCCCATCATGCCCCGGGATGTCCCCCCGGGATGCTCCGCTCTGTCCCAGTCCTCACTCACCGGGTGCCTTTGTCTCCCATGGCCCCGCCGATCCTGCGGGCTCAGCCGGGAAGCGCCGGCTGGGCTTGGAAAATTACTGGCTGGATGGTGGAGGCAGAAGCGGCGGGGCGGGCGCGGGGCCCGGTGCGGCCCTGCTCGGGCCCTCTCGGAACCGCTCGAAACGCTCAAGCAGGCTCGGAAACACTCGGAACCGCTCGGCTTGGCCGGGGCGGACGCCACGCCGGCCGGTTCGGGGCCGCTCGGAACCGCTCGGGCAGATTCGGAACCGCTCGGAGCCGCTCGGAGTCGTTCGGACACGCTCGGAGACGCTCGGCAGGGCTCGGCCCGTCCCGGTTCCGGTGCGGAGGCTGCCGCCGCCGCCGCTGCCGCCGCCGCCGCCTCCGCCTCCGCCTCCGCCCGCCTCTGAGCGGCGCGGCCCCGGGGCTGGGGGCGGCGGCGCGCGCGGGCCGCACGGGCGGGGAGAAGACACAGGGAGAGAATACGGGGAGAGGGCACGGGGCGGACACGGGGTGGGTGGGAAGGCGGCGAGGGGCAGGAGAGTGTGGGGCAGTGCGCGCGCGGGGACACACGAGCACGCGCGCACACACGCACACACATAGGCGGGAGCACGCGCGCGGCGCGGGGCGCCCCCCAGCGGTTGCATGTGGACATACAAGGGCGGGGGGAACCCCGTGTGTGATCATACAGAGACACGTGTTTGGTCATACAGAGACACGTGTGTGCGAACAGAGACCTGCGTGTGAGCGGAGACACGTGTGTGAACAGACCGAGACACGTGTGTGGACACAGACACGCCAGTGTGAGCACAGAGATGTCTGTGAACACAGAGATGCAACTTGCACATACATGCACACACATCTGCATACAACCGCCATGCATACACACATGAACTCACACATGCACACACAGATGTGCACACACACGCACACACACTTCCACGTGCACATACATGCATGCACAGACGTGTGTGCATGCATCCATGTGTGCACACAAACACGCGTGCACACACAACACAGAATATGCACACGCACACATCTGTGCACACACACCCCCCATGTGCACACACACGTACACACTCCATGTACACACACTTGCACACACGCCACCCCCGAGGTGTCGATCAGCTCTTCCAATGGAACCCAGCATTCCCTGCAGGAATATGTCCCCACACCCCAGTTGGCTGTGTCCCCCTCCCGATCGCCTCCTGCTGCAGAGCAGCCCATGAGGAACGGGCTTCAGGTGATTCCAGTGGTACCTCCATCCCCAGCTAGAGCATCTCCTCCCTATCCTGCCCCCATGGCCACTGTGGAGCCGACCAAGGGTGGACACATGCTGTCTTCTCTACCCCACCTGCACCCCACCCACGGGACATCTTTACCCCATCCTTGGGGACACCTGCACCCCACCTTAGGGATGATCTGGGACAAAAGGACAGAAAGCAATAATGGGCCAAGGCTGCGGTGAGGGTCTGGAGCAGTGGCTGTGATACCCTAACACATTCAGGAAGGGATGTCACCCAAGGGCACGGAGCCATCAGTGGCAGAGGCAGAAGTGGAGCAGCTCCTGGCTGGGGACCGTAAGGCCTGCTCTGGAACAAGTTTGGAGGATTAAAGGATTTAATCCCTGGATTTGATCCGGCACTTGGAGCAGGATGGGGACATTTGGTAGTTTGGGCAGGTTTTCACCCCAAATTTGACAGCTTATGGAGCTCCAGCATGTGCCAGCACCAAAGCCTCTGGGGACTTTTCCTCTGGGTATCAAATGCCACAGCCCAGGATGAAGCTGTCAGATTGGGCTGGGATAAAAGTGCTGCATTGATCTTGGGTAATAAATTGCTCCTTAGCAGGATGGCGGGAATGAAAACCACAGCCCCGATGTGAGGATGACGGGCAGACCAGGGCGTGCCCTCTGGGGCTGTGCAAGGATGGCCATGGGAGCCAGAGGAGCAGCTGGATTCTGCCCCAGTCCCAGCTCAGGAACAGAGGGGTCCCAACACAGGCCTCATTCCGCATCCCAGCCTAGGATCCTGCTGCAGTCCCAGCCCAAGCTGGATTGTGCCCCAGGCCTAGCTCCCCCTGCTACCAGGCTGGATGGGTGCCAGCATGGTTCTTGTCCAGGCATGAGGGAGTCCCAACCTGGCAGATGGGGATGGAAAGAGCATCCCAGGATATCGGAGCATCCTGGGATTCTGGAACACTTCAGGATTGAACAGGGCACAGAGAGAGTACCAGAGCAGCTGGAGGAGCCAGAGCACTCAGAGGAGATCAGTGAATCCTGGGGCACTGGAGCATTCCATGGGAGTGGAACATCCAGGGAGAGGCTGGAGCTTCCTGAGGGGTCACAGCTACACAGCTCAAGCTGGATTCCCCCCCTCCCAAGGGTGATTTGGGGGTTCATAAGTCTTAATTGGAGCTCCCCAGTCCCCAACAAGGCCACCCACCAACCTGTCACGGGGAGGTTGACATATGAAATTTATTTAGGAAAACAAAAACCCACCAAAAAAAAGAGAAATAATAAAGAAGGAGGAGGAGAAGAAACAATCGGGGAAGGAGGAGGAAGAGGAAGAGGAGAAGAAGGAGGAGGAAGAGGAGAAGGAGAATAAGAAAAGCTGGAGGAGAAAAGGAAGAAAGAGAAGCCATCTCCTCCTCAGGCTCCATTGAAGTCCAGAACAACCAGTGCCGCAAGACAGAAGAACAGAAAAGCTGGAGGAGGTTTGCACACTCACACACGCCTGTGCACACTCATGGGTGAGCTGCACTGGGTGCTAGTTGCACTCCAGAGTATCCAGAGGGGTATATACAGAGGCAGGAGCTGGGAAAGCATTGACTACCTACACACACCAGCAGCAGGGGCTGGAAAAGTGGGATACAGCTGGGAAATGGGCATCCCTGTGTGCCCCCATCATGGTGTGGTACCCAGGATGCAGAACCCATGTGCAGGACAGCCCCACATCTATTGGATGGAGAGATCCCTGCATCGTCAGGCATGTCTGGATCAGCACTGGGATGCAGGGACTGTGTTTGAACAGTTGTACCTACTGGCACGTTGGTGCCAGGGCTGTGCCAGCATCACAACAGGGATAGAGCTGCTGTCCTCTTGCAGCTTGGGGGTTTGCTGCCTTCTGGGACCATATCTACCCACTATGACAGTGTGGGGAGGGGGAGAAAGGCTTAAGAGGAAAAGCCATGGGCCAGCAGACAGACTCGGTCACCAGGTGGGTCCCACCAGGGTTCGGGCAAAGCATCTCACTAAAGGCATCTCCAAGTAGGTAAGGCAAAAGGAATTCAGGTCACTTCATCCACGTGGAGCAGCTCAGCATTGGGGTCTCCCATTGCTCCTGCAGAGACATGCTTCAGGTATCCCAAGAACACAGGCAAGTCATTGCCAACAGACTAGCCAAGGAGTGAAGCAGCCACTGTGTAGCCCAAATCCAGGAGGGACCTGCTGTGGTACCATTTGGGATGATGCCATGGGATACTGCAGAGGAGTGGGGATGGGGTGGGAAATGGCCCCATGTCCACTCTTGATCCCATTGCGACCAACACCAATGCCAGCAGTGTCAGAAGTTTCCCATGCTGCTCCCATCGCCTTTCCCTGCTGTGGTGGTGGACTCATCCAGCTCCCATAAGCTGGACAATGCAGCCTGGGGCCTCAGTGCACTCTAATCCCTCAAGGCTGAGCACTCATCCTCAGCCCCAGCCCCCTCTTCAGCTCTGCCCCAGCAGGATGAGCTGCTCACCGCAGTTCCTCTGCTCATAGGTGTTTCAAGTGGCTTTGGTTAGGGTGACAGAGCCCTGGGTTACACACAGCTGGTCACACCCTGGAGGCTGGTGGAGCCCCTGGGACTGAGGGGATCCATATGGGTTGGGTTGTGGGACTGAAGAGACCACAGGAAGGCCAGCAGGGTCCATGCACAGTGGTCTGTAGGACAGGAGGAACCAGAGGAGAGCATCGAGGTCCATGCATGGTGGTCTGCATGACCAGAAAAACCACAGGAGGTTGGTGGGGTGCATGCGTGGCAGTCAGGACAAGAAGGGAGTGGTGGGAGACCACCAGGATCCATGTATGACCAGATCAACCATGGTAGACCAACAGCATCCATGCATGGTGCCAAGTAGGACCGGAGGGACCACAGGAAAAAGTCAGGGTCCATGCATGGTGGTCTGCAGGACCAGAGGGATCCCAAAATATCAGCAGGATCCATGCACAGAAGTTGGTATGGCAGGAGTTGTGAAGCCACTGTGAGCTAGGGATGTTCACAACACAGGGAAGCTGTTTGCAGTGAGGAGGCTCCCAGGTGGACACCACAGAGGAACACCTACATAATGGGAATACAGCAAGGACACAAATGGGACCAGATGGACCCCCTGTGGAGCACAGCCTCCCCTGTGTATGCAAACCACCAGCAGGAACCCACAGCCTTCGCATGTGTGTAGCCCTTGCAGGGGATGTGTAGTTGCATGGGACTGGGCTGTGTGAGAGATATGAGCCCTTCCATGGGTGAGTGGGTCCAGGGGTCCTAGGGAGGTGGGACTTTTAGCCAACAGCTGCTCAGCAGCTGCTGGGAAGAGACTGGAGCTGGTTCTCTAGTGTGGAACCCAGCAGGGGATGCAGGCATATCCACATGGCCATGGCCATCCCACTCTGGTGTCTCTTCCCTCCTCCCAGCTGGAGCCAACTTTCTTCAATGAACCTGATCCGTGGTACGTGGCAACACCCCTCATACACTCTGCAGCCACCCCCCAGCTCTCCCACTGCCCCTCACCATCCTGGCCCACACCATCCCCCTCTGTCCTGCTGACCCACGCACACCCCTGTCATGGTGACCGACCCCTCTACAGGTGCTTCCACCAAGGACATTATTCCTCCTGTTACCCCGTGGGGACAGGACCTGCAGTCTTAAGGCAGCTTAAAGCACATCCATCCCCCAGCCCCATTGTGTCCCTTGGTGCTCCCAGCCATGAAGGCAATGTCCCAGGGACCACCGGGCAGACAGGACACCTGAAAACCTGCCCCGGCGGGAGGAGACAGTCACCCAGTGGTGGGGAAGGACTGGTAGTGGGTGCTGGCAGCACACAGCCCTTGCCGTGGTAGTCCAGAGTCACTGATATTTCCCCCCAAACCTCCTCCCCATAGGCTGGGGGATGAGGCTTGGGGATCCTCCCGGCCCAGCCGTGGCTGTGGCCCTCCCATCGCCTCCATCACTCAGCCTCAGCCTCAGGGGGCTGCCCTGCTTCAGGTTCCAGGCAGCCATTGAGCTGGGGGTCAGGGGCCTGTGGGTCATATTCCTCATCCAGAAAGTCCAGGGAGTTGTTACTGGGCAACCCCCGGATGGTGAATTTGTGGGAGACCTTGGTCCACTGCTCCCGGTTGCTGGCCACCCGCTCGTAGAGCTCTGCCGCCTTGGGGAAGAGGTCCTGCAGCAATCTGGGGAGTGGGGGATGCACTCCATCAGCACAGGGCTGCACCCCCTTACTTCAGTGCAACCCCCTTAGTTGAGTGCAACCCCATCCCCACTGCTTGGAAGCTCCCCAACATGTGCAAGACTCTCCCCCAAACAGCACCCCCATCCCACCCTAAGGGAGGTGGGGGTGGCAGGGGGTCCTCCCCACCCCCGCACCAGCACTGAGGCTCACTTGTAGATGGGCATGGCAATGTGCTCCATGAAGCTGATCTGCAGCTCGGGGATGTAGGCTTTCTCCCGGTCCATCATCTCCAGTGGGCTGTTCCCCATGGCTTTCTCCTGCACGCATGGTGAGGCGGGGTCAGTGCCAGTGGCACTTCCTCCCATTTCCAGGCAACACCTCTCTGCTCACTGCCCATGCCCCCCATCCCATTGGTGCCTGCCAGGAGCACTGGCCAAGCCCAACCCTGCCAGGTGGTACCTACCAGGTCACCCTGGGAGAAGAACTCTTTGTAGATCAGCTCCTGCAAGAGACAGGCATCAGCAAGGGGGGTGCAGCCTGGGATGATCTCCCATCCCCCCTGCCCTCCAGACTCCTCTCCATGGCTCTGAATCAAGCAGGGACTTGGTCCTGGCATGGAGGGACTTATGCATGGTCCAGGGTCCTGCATGGAGGGACCTCCTCCATGAGGAGCGGGCGTGTCCCTAGTGCCTGGGGACATGCAGGTAGCCTGGGCAGGTTGTGAGATGGCATTCAGGGGGCTTATCTCCATGGTGTGGCACTCACTGCAATCTTCCTGGTGGTCTTCCAGCCCTTGGTTTGGTCAGAGAGGTCACAGGAGGTCATGAGCAGGCAGAGCAGCAGGCTGCGGTGCTGTTTGTTCTTGGGGTCATATCCCACTGTGGGCAGAGTGTGGGGCAGGGGTTAGGATGGGGAGCTCAGGACAGAGCTTCATAGCCCCCATCGTGCCACACATGAGGACTTTGGGGACAGCCAGGACCTGCTGTATCACGTCCCAGCCCTTATCACCCCCAACATTGGAACTCCCTGTGCCACCTTCCCAGCCTTGGTGGGATGAGTTCCTACCACCCCTCAAATCCCAATCCCAGTCTCCATCCCAGGAGATTCACCTTCTGCCATCTTCTGGAGATCCTTGAAGATACGGAGGTGGTGGGCCAAGTCAGTGGCCAAGATGATGTCCCTCATCAAGTCCAGCATGCGCTGGTAGTCCTGTGGGCAGGTCAGCTGCCATGACCAGCTCTGTGCCCCTGCCAGCTCCCACATCCCCTAGGATCCAGGGATGGGGAGCAGGGGGTCTGGCAAGGATGCAGGGGCTCAGAACGGGCAGGGGGTGGCCTGAGAGGGGTGTTAAGGTAGGGGGCTCACCTTTCGGGAGAAGTGGTCAAAGATGTTGCAGCCTTGGCTGTTGAGGATAGCAATGGCTTGGGCAAAGTGATGCCTCTGTGGGAAAAGCCAGGACCATGAAAGCAGGCAGGGATGCTGCCATGGATGCTGCCATGGATGCTGCCATGCAGCCAGAACCCAGGAGAGATGGGCAGTGAGCTATTTGGGGGATCTTACCTCCATGACAGAGCCCTCTGAACTGTAGAGCGCAGCCAGGACTGATTTCTGCAAGGCAGAGAAGCTGGAATGATGGAGCTATGGGGGTGAAGACCCCCACAGCTCTGTCCCTGTCCCCATACCCCCCCTTGCCCATCTCAGCTCTGGGCTTGGCTCACCGAGGCCACCTGGAAGGAGTTATTGGTGCCTCTGTGGTCCAGGTCATGGCACATGCAGGAGATGAAGAGGGCAAAGATCTCGATGTCTCTGGGGAGGTGGAGGAGGGAAACTGAGGCAGGCAGGAGAGCAGGGAGCACCCCAGCCAAGCCTGGGGATGGAGAACAGGGAAAGGGATAGCACCTGGCCTTACTCCAGGTAGTTAACGAGCTCCAGGTTCTTATAGAGCAGGTAGCAGAAGTGGGAGACAGAGAAGGCGTGCATCCAGTTGTGGTAGGGAGGGTCACGGTACCCCTTCTTCACCATCAGGCAGAACCTGGACAGGGGGGCAAAGCCATGCAAGGAGGTCTCACCCCACAGGGACCTCCACCTGGCCAAGTGTCCACCAGGTAGGCGCAGGGATGGGGATAGGGATGAGGATGAGCAAGGGGAGAGGGATGGGGACAGGGAAAGTGGGCAGTCATCTGGATGAGGATGAGGATAGGGACAGGGATGAGGATATGGACAGAGGACAGAGAAGGTGGACAGTGATGAGGATGTGGATGGGGACAGAGATGGGGAAGGAGACAGAGGGGATGGGGAAGAAGAAGGGAATGAGGAAAGTGGATGGTGATGTGGGTGGGGATGGAGATAAGGATGGGGACAAGGATAGTGGACAGGGATGGGAACTCACCTTGTGAGTGTCTGACGGTCCATCTTGTAGTTGTTGATGAAATTCATGTCCTGCAGCATGCTCAGGATGGCCTGCAGAGGAGACAGAGTGGGTGGCAGGGAGTGACAATGCCCAGTAAGGTCCCCCACAAGACACTCCTGCCCCTTCCCAGCAGGAAGATGCTCAGGGGTGCGGCCACATCCCTTCACCCCAACACCTCAGCATCCCAGTGTTGGGGTATATGACCTGACCAAGGCCAGGCAGGGGATGGTGGCAGTTGTCCACTGCTGTTGAGAGTTGTCCCCATGGTCCTCACCATAGAGGTGTCATCCTCGGGCAGTGAGCGTGGCGTGTAGGTGAAGCTGGCAAAGTTGGGGTCAATGGTGGACACGGGCTGGATGCCCTCGCTCAGCAGTTTGGTGTACTCATCATCTGACACCTGCAGAAGCCGTAGCCAGTGGCCTACACTGAGACCAGGTCTCCAGGTGTCCCAAAGGCCACATGAACCACAGTGAGAGCAGAGAGCCCTGGAGTATCACCACCACCCAACTGCGCAACCGTCTTGGGGTAAAGTGTAGGTGCTCCATGCTGGCAGTGGGGGTCCCATCCCTGTCCCCATCCCTGTCCCTGTCTTCATGCTACCTCACCTTCATGTGGTACATCATCATCTCATTGGCCAGGTGGCTTCGGTACTGTGCCTCATTCACCTTCTTGTACAGCAGGGACTGTAGGGCAGGATCAGGTTATGGAAGTGCTGGGGGTGAGCAGACACCCTCCAACAGCCCCAAGCCCACCCGGGCACCACAGCACATCCTTATGCCCATGAATTCCCTTCCCATCCTATGGCCACCACCACTTGTCCCCAAGGAACGGGGACCCCACACACACATCCCCCCATCCCCATTCCTCTGTGCTGTGGCAGAGCTGGGACCCCACCTTGTGTGACCCCCTCCAAGTGGAGGACCCCCCAGCACATACATGGGCGATGCTGATGCCGCAGTAGATGGAGAAGGCAGTGGCCAGGTCCTCGTCGAACTTGCTGAACCAAGGGCCATTGATCTTGTTGACCAGCTCTGCCACCCCAATGACCTCTGGAGCAGAGGGGGGACAGCAGGGGTATCAGGCCTTTGTGTTGGGGACAGGGTCATGTCTGTGAGCTGAGGACAGCACAGTGTCCATGGGCTTAGGGCAGGGTTGTGCCCAAGTAGCAGGGACAGTGCTGTGCCTGTGGCTTGGGGACAGGAAAACACCCACATTCTGGGGACAATGCTGTGCCCAGGGGCTAGGACAGGCTCATGCCCAGGGACAGTATTGTGCTCAGGTGTTGGCAGACAGGATCATGCCCAGATGGAGGATACATGATCATGCCCATGTGCTCAAGGACAGTGCTGTGCCCATGGGCTGGGACAGAATCATGGCCATGGGCTGGAGACAGTGTCTGTGGGGGGACAGGATCATGCCCAGGGACCATGATGAGCCCATGAGCTAGGACAAGATCATGTCCGTGCGCTGGGGTCAGTGATGTGTTTGTCTGTGGGGGGACACAATCACACCCAGGAACTGTGCCCTTGGGCCAGAAGACAGCACTGAACCCAAGGGATAGGACAGGACCATGCCCACATTTATGGGACAGAATGGTGCCCTGATGCTTGGGACAGGACTGTGACCATGGGATTGGGACAGGGTCATGCCCACGTGCTGTGGCGTGTTCTGTCTACAGGCTGGGGACAGAATGCTGCCCATGAGCTGGGAACAGAACGGTGCCTATGGGCTGGTGTCAAAATGGTGTTCACATGCTGGGGACAGTACTGTGCCCACAGACTGAGCCAGGACTGTGCCCCTGTGCTTGAACAGGATTCGTGCCCACAGGCAAGGGATGATGCTGTGCCTGTGCCTGCATGCTGAGGACAGTGTCATGTCCACATGACACCACAACCAAACCACCACATGCTGACTGAGGCACCTCCTGTGTCAGACCTGTGCCCCCCTCACGCCCTCACCCTGGCTCTCATTCTTGATGGGGAAGCAAAGGATGTTGCGGGTGCGGAAGCCGGTGCTGTCATCCACCCCACGGTAGAAGAGTGGGTGCGAGTAGGCATCCTTGATGTTCAGGATCTTGCCGGTGGTGGCCACGTGCCCAGCGATGCCCTGGTCTGCCGGAATGCGGATCTCATAGCTCTGCAGGCAGGGGAAGAGGATCACCAGTAAGGCCTCGGGGGAGGGACACAACCCTAGGCCCCTCAACTCCATCCTGTGCCCACCTCGTCATCCACCACTCCACCGTCGAACACCTTGGCCACCAGCTCATGGCTGAGCCGGTCCAGCAGGAACACAGAGCATCTGCAAGACACACCGCTGCCATTCACACCCACAGGCCCGCTTAGTGTCCCCTCTGTGTCCCCTCACCCGTGTGCCCCACCACTACCACTCACATCTCAGCATTGCTAAGGTTCCGGGCCTCCGTAATGATCTCCTGCAGCAGGACAGAGACATCATCTGCAGGGAAAGCAGTGAATGGTCAGGGACCCCCAGACAGGCAGCACTGCTCCCTCATCTCCCACTCATGCAATGAAAGGAGGGGCTTTAGCTCAGGGACCTGGCAGGAGGTCTAGGGGGCACAGAGGGATGGATGCTGTGTGGGGCATGTGCACGTGTGAGCAGCACATGTGTGTGCAGCAGTGCACACACACAGCTGCACATGTGCACACGTGCTCTGTGGTCATGCCACATGCATGCATGCATGCAGCCATGCAGCATCAGTGCATGCCAGGTTCTGTGCCAGCTCGTATCACCCTTCTGTGACCATTCCCCAACAAGAGGACAAGGTTCTCCCCTGGCTGGGGACAAAGACCCCAGTGCCACCACCCTCTGGGGCTGGGGGCAGGAGGTGGTCATCCATTCCCCATTCCGCTCCCTCACCATGGGTGCTCTCCCATGCACCTACCCAAGTGGGTGAAGAGGTTTTTGGCCACCTGCAGCAGGGCCTGAGGGGACAGAGAGGATACCATCAGAGACTAGTGCAAGATGGGGCACACACACGCATGTGACACAGCCCTGCACATGCTCACCTGGCACTCGCACTTGAGCTTCTGTTCCTTCTGGAAGGCCAGGGTGCTAGTGAGCACCGTGGAGGTGTAGCAGAAGCAGTGCTGGATCTTGTGCTCATCCGTGTCTGTGTAGCTGGCGGGGGCACACCTCAGTTCTCTGTCCCCATTTGCCACCCCCCTTCTCCACACCAACAATGCTCCGGCACCCCAAAAGTGAGGGGAAGCAGCACCACAGAGAGTCCCAGCCAAAATGCTGCTCACCTCTCCCCACTCAGTTTGTTGAAGGCGCAGGCCAGTGCCACCACCTGGGAGGTGGCCCGGCTAATGACAGGGACACAGAGCATGGAGGTGACCTCGCAGCCCAACATGCTGCTCAGCTGCTTGTGCTCCTCCTGCAGGGAGAGGTGAGATGGGGCTGGAACCAGCATGCCTGGCCTCCCCAGGAAGCCCCATGGGACACTGGGGTGACACCCATGTCCCCAGGTGTGGGAGGGACACAGCTGGTACCCACCTCACTGATGTCCTTCAAGGTGATGGGCTTCTTATCCTCCACCACCTGCCCAAGGCGCCCAAAGGTGAGCTGCGGGGAGAGGGGACATGTTAGCATGTGGCTCCCATTGCCCACTCCCCTGACCTCCCAATCCCTCATCACTCCCCCTTGCTCACCGAAAAGCTGATTTCCTCATCCAGGACACGGTCCCCTACCACCTGGAAGAGATGGGGAGAAGGGGATGCCCCATAAGGATGACACCATGTCAGGGGGCGTCATGTAATACTCTGTGGGGGTCAGGCTTGGGGGACTGGCCCAGTGGCACCTACCTGGCAGAAGAGCTGGTGGTTGTCCTCAGAGACGAGCAGGAGGCAGCAGCACAGAGACTGAGTCTCCTGCTTCAGCTGAGGAGTAAGGGGATGGTCAGCACCCCAGCCTGCCCCGAGCACTCCCTAGGTAGGATCCAGCCCCTCCTCTGCCTCCCTGTGTCCAGGGCACCCACACATGCCACAGGAAACCAGGTGCCCCTCTCCAGAACCTCCTTCCTGTGACTTAGCAGGTTCACTCTGGAGGCTACTGATGGCAAGGGCAAGGCTATTTACTCTGGACACTACTGAGGGTCGTACTGAGGTACAGAATGATAGAGGGCAGGAGAGAAACCAGTACGTTCTCTCACAGAGTTTTTGTGGTGAGGGTGGCACTCCAGTCACTACTGATGATTTCATAGCTGATGCTTGAGGCTTTTCTCAGCTTCGGGGAATTTTCTTGCTTTGAAATGAAACGGGGCTCCCTGGTGTGTCCTGGGGCTGGGGGCAGATGGGGGCAGGGGGCTGGTGGAGCAACTACTCACATAGTTGATGACCTTGAGCTGCAGTGAGGCGGCATCCAGGTCATACAGCTCACCTGTATGAGGGTCACAATGCTGTGAGGGTCTGAGCATGGTTTCACCCTGTCCACACCCCCTCCCCTTCCCAGTGTCCCTCCACTCACCACAGAGCTGTAGGATCTTGCAGTCCAGGTCACTATAGCTGCTGTCAGGTGCCTTCTCGGGCTTGGCCAGAGAGGTCTGGGAGGAGCTGGTGGAGAGGCTGACCTGGGGCCAAGGCTGCAACTTCTGCAGGGCTTGCAGGCGTCGGAATGCCACCAGGGCCTGCAAAGTGGGATAGAAAGGACAAGGAACAGCAGGGCTTGGGGAAAGGGTGGTATGTCCCCAGGTGGCAGGTCCCACAGTTTGGAAGGAGTCACTCACATGTCTCTCTAACACACGCAGGTTCTGCTCATCTGAGTCACTCAGCTGGCCACAGTGTACCTGGAGCAGGAGTGATGTTAGGACCATCAAGTCCAGGCCCTCTCCCTGTCCCCAGAGCCTTGCCCATGTTCACACACTCACCAGGATGACGCATACCACGGCCCCACTGTTCTTGTCCACCAGTGGGATGATGAGCACTGCAAGCAAGAGTGTCAGTCCCAGGTGGGCCCCAGGGGCAGCCCAGAGCTCTTGGGATGCATGTCTGTATTATGTCCTGATGTGTCATGACCCACCCAGCCAGCCATCTTTCCATCTTCCCATCCATCCATTATCCATCTGCCCACCTCCGTGCTTACTTGTCCCTGAGAACACCCCTCAGTCCCAGTACCCACCTGTCCCTCATGCCTCCTGTCTATGCATCCATCGCTCACCCACATGCTGTTGTCTCAGCCACTGCATCTGACCACCCATGGACCAACCATCCATCCATCCATCCATCCATCCATCCATCCATCCATCCATCCATCCATCCATCCATCCATCCATCCATCCATCCATCCATCCATCTTCTCACACCTCCATCCCCATCCCTACACCTACCGACCACCCAGCCCTGTGCCCATACCCTCATATATGTCCCCCAAGACCACCCTTCCCACAGCTCACACCTTGTGTGCCAGGGGCCAGGGGTGCTGCCAGGGGTCCCAGATGCTGGCCAGGGAGCTCGGCAGGGAGCAGCCCCCCACATTCCAGCCGCTTCTGCTTCTGCACAGCATCTCTGTGGGGACAGGGACACTTTTGAGCACCCCTCGGGGAGGGCACCTAGAAAGGAAAACCCCAGGAAGGGGCAACCCCCTGGGCAGAGACACCCACGGGATGAGGACAGGCTCAAGGACTGTGCAGTACATGTGCATACATGTGTCCCTGCACACATGCACAGCCCCTGGGCACAAATGTGTGTCTTCCTGAACATACACATAGCCCCTGTGCACGTGTGCACATCCAGGATGAAGACAAGGATGTGAAAGGGGATGGGGACATGGATGGAGATGGAATGAGGATGGAGATGTGAAGAGAGATGGGAACCCTCCTGCCTTCCATATACACGCCTGTTCATGCATACCAGCTGAGCCACACGCATGTGCCCATGCCCAGGGCTAGGGAGATGGCCGAGCTCACCTGAGCTTCCCGTTGGGCGGCAGCTCATGGGGGGGGTCATCACAGAGCAGCCGTGTGTCCCCATCCAGCAGGTAGATATAGACATGCTCCTGGGGGAGGGGACAGCACATGCATGTGCATAAACATGTGCATACCCGCATTTGCACATGCACACATTCACAAATGCACCCCTACACACACACAGAGTCACGCACAGGTGTGCACACTCACCTGCACAAGTGTGCACCACTCACACCCAGCCATGGCCGGGGGGGCCCCATGGAATGGCACTGGCACAATGCCCAGCCACTACCAGAACCAGGGTCACCAGGATCAGGGCCACCAGCAGCCCCAAGGTCACCAGCAACCTGGGGCCACCATGAGCACCAGGGCCACCACCAGCACCCTGGTGGTGACAGGTGGCCCATAAAGAGGGAGAATTCTGCAATGGGCTGGGGATAAGGAGACCCCACCCCAGGTTGAACCCCAGCATCAACCAGCAGAGAATCCACCCTCCAGTTCCTCCAGGGCTCCCATCAACCCAGGGGGTCTCAGCAACTCCACAATCCCCACCCACCCAGGAGGATGCTCTGCTCTCCATTCCTCCCAACACCCCTGGGGGATGCAGATGCACCCCCACCTACCACAGAAGGCAGCAGGGTGACAAGGGCATGGCGGAGGGCATCACGCAGGGTGGTGGCATCAAGTGCAGCGCCTAGGCTCAGCAGAGCATCCTGCAGAGAGAGAAGAGTAGAACAGGGGGTCACTGGGGACCAATACCATGTGCAGGGGCACTGTGGCACCACCCTCCCTTACCCCTGCCACAGCACAGGTCCTCTTGCCACCAGACCCCTTGCAGTGGCCTCCAGTCTGCCTGGTGCCTTTTTTGGGGGCCAAACCCTCCTGTTTTGGTCAATGACCACCATGTGGGGAAGTGGAAGGTCCCCAAAAAGGGAGAGGAGACTTTGGCACTGAGCCACACTGCCCTCAGTGCTAGCCATGCCATAAAGCACCAGTGGGAAGAGAAATGGGGCAAGGAGATGGATAAAAGCTTATCTGGGGATTACAACCCCATGGAGGGACAGAGGTGTTGGGATGGACACATGGAAAAGCAGGGGGCACATTGGGCTCTGTGGTGCAACTCTCCCAGCTCTGCTCCTGCCTCCAGCCTTTGTCTAGGAGACTGGGAAAAGGATGATGTTATGATAGAAATAGTAGATGCTCTGAATCAGACACTGCATGATGGTGTTGAGATTTGCTCTTCCTCTGGTCCCAGCTTTGCCAGTTGGCTCATGCTCCATTCCTAATAACCAGACCTGGGGACTGTCATGCACCTCAAGACCCCATCCAGGACAGCAGTCCCACGCAGGGCCATGCCACCCACCCACCTCGGGAGCATACTCGGCCATGGGGCCAGATCCAAGTGGCACTGGGAGCGTGGCTGGTGGTGAGGGTGCTTCCAGCTGAAGATATCGGCACTGAATGTTATTCCAACAGGGCCGCATCTCCAGTCACTTACTCACACTGGAGACACATGCACTGTAGAATACAGCCAGGCCTCAGCCAGGTAGATGTCCTGCCATCCCTCTGTCCCACCAGATCCTCCACAGTGGCCCTCTAGGGCAGGGGAAGATGGGGCAGGGCCTGAATGGGTCCCTTGGGTCTGCTTGGGGCATCAAATGCTGGTGGCATTCTTGGTGTGGGGACAGTCAGGTGACAGCTGGACATGGGTGGAGGCTTTAATAGGGCTGGGAATACAGCTCCATCCCTGAAACAGTGAGAGGAAATCTGCAGGAACTAAAAGAAGATATTCCCAAGACAAGGACACAGCAGCAGAAGCTGGAAGGATGGTTTGCAGCCTAGGAAGAAGGTAGGGAGAGTGAGGGTGGGCTGGGAAGGACATCACACTCATTCCACTTATACCACTCATCCCACTAAACTGCTTCTCCCACTCCTCCTGCTCATCCCACTCAGCCTACTCACTATATTAATCCAGTTCATCCAGCTCATCCCATCTAATGGCTCATTCCACTCAGCTGCTTGTCCCACTCATCCTGCACATCCCACTCATCCCACTCACCTTGCTTGTTCCATTCATCCAGCTCAGCCCACTCATCCCACTCAATGGCTCATCCCATTCAATGGCCTGTCCCACTCCTTCCACTTGTCCCACTCATGCTGCATATCCCACTTGCTCATCCCACTAATTCCATTTGTCCCACTCATCCCACTCCCAGTCCAGATCCTCCAGCCCAGAGCAGAGAGTTACCCCAACACCCTCCCCACCATCACTCTCTGTCCCTCAGCCCTGGGGGGATGCTGCAGACCCACTCTGGGGGCTCTGCTGGGACACAGCCAGGGCCTAGAACCAGCACATCCAGAGTCACCACCATAGCCACATCCCGGTTATTGCCATAAACAGCCTTTCCCTTTTCTGTGGAGTCCCCAGTGTCCTACTCCCAGCAATCCACATCATCCAGGAACTACCCCAGTTTGGGTGAGGGCTTTTCCAAATCCATCGCTACTCCACAGATATTGGGGTGTTTGGATGAGGCTGCAATGGCACATGCATCCCCAGCACCAGTGGAGAGATGAAACCATCAGCCACCCCATTCCTGTCACCAGGAATGTCACTGGGACCCACCAAGCCAGACTCACACAGCCCTGTACCTGCACCCAGTGGGGCAGGGGACAAAAACTCTCCCAGGCAGAGCTCCCAGCACCTGCTCTGCTTCTCAGCTTCCATGGAGGGCAGAGCTATGGTAACACTTCCCAAGTGGGCACAGTGGGTTAATTAACTTCTCTGAAACAGGAGGCAACACTGAGGGATTGCAATTCCCAGCTCCTGGAGCAGACTCCAACACCCTCATCCCAGGCACTGTGCACCCAACAGCTCCGGAGGGAAATGCTGTCTGGAGATGGGCATGGAGACAAAGCTTTGGGTACAGATCCAAGGACAGGGTGTGGGCAGGGGACACAGCATGGCATCACTGACAGCCCCAGGAGTTGAGGGATGCTGCTCCTGCAGAGCAAATGAACAGCACCCTGTCCCTGTCCTGTCCCCATGGTGCGCACAAGTGGCCCCATGAGACTCCCACTCGAGGACTGTTGTCACCTTTTCTCTGGCCTGAGAGGACAGGGATACTGCTCTCACCCTGCCAGACTCCTGAGCTGACTGGGTGACCCACGGGACCTCAATGCTGGCAGGAATTTTGCCAGCTCCCCTTGGCCAGCACCCCACAGTGCAGTGCAACACCAGAGCCGTATCTGCCTCAATATTCCTACTGGAGCTGGTGGAACATTAATGACATTGTTCATCTCCTTAGAGTAAGGGTTTGTCTCAGCTCCAACATGGACCCCCCCACTCAAGCAAAGCCAAATCCTGCCATAGGCCAGCCTTCAGAGTACTGCCTGCTCTCTCTCTCATGGAAAATGGCCCTTTTTTTTTCCCTGCTATTTTTCCCCTCATTTTCCCTTTGGATAGCTGCAGCAGCATCCTGTCCCGAGACATGTGGTGGTGAGCACCCCCAGCACAGGCTTCCCAGACCCCATCCAAAAGGCTTTCACAGATCCTGCTGGGATGTAAAAGC
Organism: Lanius collurio; assembly: GCA_020086605.1. Lineage (NCBI taxonomy): Eukaryota > Metazoa > Chordata > Aves > Passeriformes > Laniidae > Lanius > Lanius collurio. The sequence continues at coordinate 42,621,802 of JACBWW010000006.1, read as the reverse complement.
AGCTTTTTCCACCAGAGGTAATTCACCAGCAGTGAAAACATGACTTTTTTCAAGAGTATCAGCTACATCTGTCCCCATCTCCCCCTCACCAGCTGTGGAAGCTTCGTTTGTCCCCCTTGGCACCCTCAGCTTCTCTGGATGTTTATGAAATAAAGAAATCCCATCTTGGACAGCTTCCTCTCCAGAAAGGTTCATTTTACACCTGCCATGTGGAGGGTGGGGGCCTGGAGGGGGAGAACACTCACCTCACATGGTCTCAGGTCTATGAGCTTGCACCCCTTCTCCTGGCCTTGCTCCTGGGAGATGAATGGAGGCCCCCCAAGGGTGAAGAGGAGGCCCTGACAGCAGGCAGAGGCTGGATCCACTGCGGTGACGCACCCACAGGGATGCTCAGCCCTGTAGAGGGTACCTAGAACTTGGGGTCTCTCTCTAGGTGGGGACACACCTGGGCACTTGGCAAGTAAAGTTTGCTGAGGCAGAGCTCAAAACTGGGACGTGCCAGCCACTGGATTCCTCTTCAACCATGGGAAAAGGCACAGAGAGCCAGGCAGCAATACCCGGTGCCTGGGAGCATCCTACTCCCAGAGGAGAGCTGAGCAGGGCTGCAGATCCATCACCCTGCCTTGCAAAGGGATGCTGGGCTGGGGAGGCCCCAGATGGATCTTGCCAGTGCTGCCACAGCACCCATGGGTGCTGATTCTGCAGAGGGATGCTGGCAGCACCCCAGGCTTCTGTGGCAGACTCCTGCCACAACCCTCCCCAAGGAACCTTGAGGAAATGAATCATCTCCCTGTCGAGCTTCCATCTCAGCTTTGCTGTAAAAATTCCAAGTAAATGATCTGCCAGAGGTGACCCCTTGAGCTTGAGACATCCATGACGCAGTGAGCCCTCAGAGCTCACTTGGCTCCTGCCCTCCAATGGGACTTTATCCATTTGGGAACACAAGGAAAATGTGCCCAATTAATTTTGGCAGTGGATTAGTCTATTAGCCCCTGCCTGAGCAATCACCTTTGGGATGGAGCTGGACATCGCTCCGTCTGGACAACTTCACCCCCAGTTGTGGGCCCCAAATCAAATTAGAGCATTCGAGATGCTGAGTGCGCAGCTCTTGAAGCCTGTCGGCAGCACATCCCAGTACCCACATCCCATGCAGATGCTTCCCAATGAATTTCCAGGCTCAGGTTGCAAAGGGATTGGGATGCTTGGGAGCACAGAACACATCAAGGAGGGGTCTGGGCCAGAGCAAAGGACCCCCCTGCAGCCTGTCTCACCAGCCCCTATATCTCCCACAGGAGGTTTACAGACTTCAAGGACAGAGGAGCTGGTCCCCAAGGAATTCCCTACGGAGCAGAGCCCTGGATGAGGAGGGTGACCATGTGGTCACCTCATTGCAAGGCTGAGAGCCAGGGCTGGAGGCTTAGGGCTCCCTCCCATTGTGGACTCTTCAGATAGGATGCATTTTTAGCTAGTAGCCTCTGGATTTTGTTACATCTGATGGGCAAAAAGCAAAATCCCATTTGGATTCATGGGAGGCAGCCTACCTCACAGCCCCTCACCACTCCCCGTGTCCCACCCACAGAGTGCCTGGGTATGTGTCCCCGTCCAAGGGCTCCATGCCCGCCCCAACCCTGCAGGCACAGACACCCACCCCCTCTCCCATACCCCAGCTCTGTCTTTTCCTAGACCTTTCCCCTTTCCAGGGGAAGTGATGGGGAAACTTTCTCCCCTCTGGCCTCCCCTTCAAGGACGAAGATATTGCTCCAGGACCCCCTTTTGCCCCCACCCATCGCACTCAGAGTTGTTTCCAAGTGCATGGGGACAGATGTCCCTGCCTTTGTCACCTCTCCAATGTATGGCTTGCAGGGTGACAGCACCACGGGGAGCAGCTGATCCCCCTAGGCCCCCCAAGCCGAGCCACAGCTGCCAGCAAACACCCAGCCTGCGCCCGCACCGCCCTGCCCAAGCATTTGCCGAGCAATCTGGCAGCGTTAAAAATATCCCAAAATATCTCTGAGCTGTGATTCATCCTCCTCTCCCACCTCCGGCAAAGCTGAGCCCCCCAGCCCCACTCCCCTCCCGGGGGGCTGCTCCCCCCGGCAGTGCAGCCCCGTGCTCCAGCCGTGGCGGTTAAATATAGCCGAGCTCTGGCTGTGTGTTGGCAACGCAGGGCTGACAACAAGCGGGCAGGGCGAGGCAAGGCCAAGCAGGGCCAGGCAGGGCCAAGCAGGGCCAGGCAGGGCCAGGCAGGAGATCACCAGCTTCTGACACTGGGGTGTGAGCTACAGAGCAGGGAAGCAGCTCCTGAAGGCAGCAGCTTACAGCTTTGCTGTCATCAGCTGTACTGTGGGCAGAGTGACACTGTTAAATCCCTGTCACCCTGTCCCTGTCCCCCACACTGCTCTTTCCCCCAGGCCCAAAGCTACCATTTCCCAGGGAATCCTCTCCATAGACCTGGGGAAATAGAGGCAGCATCCCTGTTCCCACCTCTGCAGTAGCATCCCTGGATACTCTTCAGCTCTGCCACAGGCTGAGTGACACTGACATCCTCGTCACCCTGTCCTTGTTGCCCCCCACACTGCTCCCAGCTCCTTCCCTCTGCTTCACAGCCACAATTTCCCAGGGAATCCTCTCCATAGGGGTGAGAAAACAGAGGAAGTATCCCTAATTCCCCAAAGCAGAACCCCTGATAACCCTCCAGCAGTGTCCCTGGAGCAAAGTCCAGGGCAACAGAGGATGGAGGGATGGATGGAGGGTAGAGCTGGCAGCTCTGCCCAACTCCAGCCGGGAAACCATCCATCCATTTCCTCCCAGCACCGCTCTCAGTCCCAAATTACATTGGTATAATCTAATCAGGCAGCAACAACCTGTAACACGGTAGCTCCTTAATTACCTCATCTTGTCCAGGGGGATAATGAGGGCAAACGGGAAGGAAACACTTCTGGGATATTTCTTGTCTCCTCATGGTCATTTGCCTGGGGTTCTGTTGCAACGTATGGATGGGTAGCAAGGGCTGGGGTGCAGGACTCCGTCATGGACCCACTCTGGCACCCAGCGATCCAGGCTGAGGCTTCCAAGGGCTAGAGGATACAAGTCTGTGGAATCAGCCATCCCAAAAAAGCATGCAAGGAGCCCTGCATGCCTGTGCATACTTCAGTTTCCCTTTCTGTGGAGGTTCCTTACCTCAGTTTCCCCACCTGCAAAGGGACATGGTTGTGCAAGATCTGCTTAGAATGGCACTAGAGTTTGGTCCAGGTGGAATGAGCCATGCTGAGCCCAGTGTCTCCCCAAAGCTCAGTGCATCCCTCACCCCATCCTCCTCCTCCTCACCCATCCATCAGCCTCACTGGAGCCTGGCAGGCTCACACTGCACAGGGCATTTGCACAGACTCTTTGCACGTGGAGTTTCTACAGCCTGGAACCAGCAGATACCACTCCCTGAGGACCCCGCACATTCTGAGTGGGATGTTTTGCTGAGCCAAGCAAATTTCCCAAACTCTGGCAGCTCACAAGCCCTTGGGGTGCTCCTAGTCTGTCCCCCCACATCCTGGCCTGGCCTCCCGGGGCCAAGAGAACAGGACTGGAGTCAAGGTTGCTTCCTGTTGATGTCCCTTTGTTGGGCAGGACAAATCGGGACAGCAGCCACACTCCTCAAGGATTTCCGTCCCCAGAACATCGTGGCCTTCTTGGAACAGCCGGCTCGGCCACTAGCCTAATGATCTGTCACTAATTTGTCACTAATTAGTTCACTGTTCTAAGAAAGAAGGTGGTGAGGGCTGGAGCTTTTACTGTCCCTTGCCTCTAACCCATGTCAGAGAGGGGGACATGGACCCCACTCAGCCCCATGTCACCTGTCCCTACCCGTGTCAGGGAGGCACACATGGACCCTCCTACTGCAGCTGCAGGGAAACTGCTCCATGTTTAGGAGAATCCGTGGTATGTGGGTGCCTTCACCCCAAAGGACAGAGACATCCTGGCACCCAGCTGGCACCAAGCCTTGGGTGCTGACACTGGCAGTGCTGGGAGGGAGCTGGTATGATGTGCATTCCTGGGACATGGCATTACTGCAAATATTTCCCTGGCACACAGTCCCCTTCACATCCACTCTGGCCACCTGGCTGGGTTTCCAGGACTTTCCCAGATGTTTTCTGGTGGATTAGCCATGCAGGAGTCTCTGTGCCTGGCCCTACTTGGGAGCATCATGTCAAAGCTCTGGGGATGCAGCCAGAGAGGGGCTCGGGGCACATCTAGGTTCCATGGGGGGATAGGAATCAGTGGAATGGGAAGGGAGATAGCAATGTTCCCACATCCATCCCTGCATCCCCTCCTTGTATGGCTGGCACTAATGGGATCTGCACAGTGATTAGGGACTTCATTTATCAGCCTCTGATGGGATCTGTGAAAATTGAATTCCTGGCCATCTGCAGCTGGGGAGGAATTTGATTTGGGGCAGAGCTCCAGACCAGGGTGTGGGGGGCTGGGGGCTGGCAGAGCTGCCCCCCCCAGGGAGTTCCACCCTGTCTATACAGGGCCTGCTCTTATTTTCCATGTGTAAGAGGGTTCGGTGGTGGGATGCAGCTCTTAATTGCTGCGAAGGGGTCTAGGAATTGTGGGGGTCTCGCTACTCAGATGGGGAAATTGAGGCATGGCCAGGAGAAGCCCAAAGCCCATGACATGTCGGAAAGGATCACAGTACTAGTGTATAACGGGTCAGCATCCAGCCAGGGTGGTTCCAAAGCTGTGGCCAGGGCATCCAAAGGTGCCAGACACCCTGCATCTGCCAGAGCCGGGCCAGAAGCAGTGATCTCTCCTGCACCAAGAGGAGGGAGACCCAGGAGCTAGCTCTGCTTTCTGGCATTTTCCACCCCACAGCTCCCTTGGGCAGGTCCCCATCATTCTCTCCCCCACACTCATGGAGTGGCCAGGGTGGGGTTGCAATGGGATTCAGCTGCAAAGGTCCCTGGCCAGTCCCCAAATCCATGGACTCAGCTCCCAGAGGGTCACCCTTCAGACCCAGGCTTGCAGGGGATCCCAGTCCATCACCTCCCTGCCAAATGTCACAGCTCAACTCCAAAAAGCCAAGGTCACCCACAGGGCCTATCCCAGTCACAGGGAAGATGCCACAATGTAATCCTGTAACAGGAGCATCCTGATCCCAGCTTCTCACTGCCCAGGGTGCAGCAGGACTAACCCACTCCAATTCCTTCTGCTTGGGGTGCAGCAGGAACACCTCTATCCCAACCTCCCCTGCCTGGGGCGCAGCAGGGCACTCCCCCCTCAGACCTCCCTTCCCAGGTGATGTCACGGGGCATAGGAGCTCTGGAACCTATATCCCAAAGCCCACTGCCCCTCAAAAATCAGCACCAGGGCACTGCAGTGCCAGCACAGGCTGATTCCACACCCACAAGCAGTCACTCCTTGAGACACCCACACCTTTGGTCTGTGGGGACCACTTGGCTGGGAAACACTGGTGTGCACCCACCCATCCCAGTTTGGGGGTCTCGCTCTACCACCCGATCCTGCTGAGGGTGGGAGGAAGCCAGCCCTGCTGCATGTAATGGAAAGAAGCCGCCACAGCCCTTTCCTCCCCTTTATTGCCCTGCTGATGTGTTTGTGTCCGCCAGAGGAAACACAAGGACAAACGCCCGCATACGCATGTCCCCTCACTGCTCTCAACAGGTCCTCGGCCCTCTGAATACAGCTGGTCCCACACAGGGGGAAACTGAGGCAGGAGCAGCCCCGTAATGTTGACTGAGGCTCCCCGATCCATGGCAGGTCGGTAAAGGTGTCCGAGTGTAGTCCCCCACAGCCCCCTTGCAATCCCTGAGGACAGTGGGGGCCCCTAACCCCTCCTGCTTCTCCAGGCTGTGAACATGTATCAATTAGGGTTTGATTCATGATCCAGTCTGCAGGTAATTACATTGGAGCTGGTGGCAGGGAGGGAGAGGAGGAACAGACATTCTCAGCCTCATCACACTGCAGGGTGTTGGGGGTAATAATGCCCCAAGCCCTATATATCCCCTATATGCTCTCCAAGGCTCAGGGATGGGAGTTCCAGATGCAGCCAGCACCCAGGACACCAATGGCAACTGGGGTCCAGTGGTATTTTGGGGGCGATGAGCTATTCCTCACTCACCCTGGGCTGGGATGTGCTGGAGAAGGGGCAAGATCCATCCCCGCCACTCACTCCTCATACATCCTGGGTCCCATCCCATTGCCACTGTGGCCTCACACATCAGGGATGACTGAAGGTGCATCTCTGTCCCACCATGTGATCCACTCCTCCTCCTCCTCAGTGCCACCCCAGTACTAGTGGTCTGGGTTAAAACCAGTCTGCCCACCACCACCCCATCTGTGTGGGTTTTGTACTCCTCAGGCTGGGAGTTGGCTCCCTTCCTCCCACACCCCCTTGGGGGGTTGTGTCCAGGGTTCAGAGCCTGCCCAGCTGCCAGCTCCTAGGTCAGGCCCAGCTGGGTTCTGGAGGCTGGGACCAAGAGGGATCACAGGGAGCCCCATATCACTGCATTGGGCAGTGAGGAGTCTCACATCCCAGCCCCATGCTGAGTGGCAGTTCTGATGTCCTCAAGCCCCCACCTTCCCATCCGGAGGGGGAGGGGGGGCTCATTTCCCTCCCACTTGGGGCACACTGGCCCTGCTCAGCTCCTTTCTCTCTGTCAGCAGCTTTCGGCAATTTCCCAGACAGCGTTTCCTTCCCTTCGTTTCCCATCTTGAATCTCTGGGTCCTCGCTCCTGTCTTGAAGCCATCGCCCCCTGGAGCCCCCCAAGCCCCCCAAGTAGCTGTACCCCCAGAGGAACCAAGGCCACACTTCTCACATCCAGAACCATTGGCACACCGGTCAGGGATCCATCCAGGCAAACAGTCTCAAGAGAGGAAGAACCCCCCTCAAGTCACCCCCTCCCCAAATTTGGGTGTGCTCGAAGGCGCAGGAGCAGGAAGGACCAAGTGTTTTCTGACCCACATACTGGGATGCAGTTTCCATCTCCCCAAAATGTGCAGTTGGTGCAAGCAGGGTGGGGACTCAAAGCTGGGGGTGCTGACGGGGCTCCCTCCTTCCCAGCACACCCACCCCGAGGTCTGGCCGCAGGATGGAATACACAGCCGAGCTCTTGGGGCTCCACAAGGGGACACAGAGAAGGGGGGACTCCAACTCCCCTGGACAAACGGAACCCCAGACAATCCCAAGCACATTGCACCCCCAAAGAGCCCAGGACAGAACTGACCCCATGCCCGAGGCCACCGATCCCTTGGGACCCCCTGGGTACCCCTTTCCCTGGGGTCGCTCACAGTGTCCTGGAGAGTCCCCATAGCGCGGCCCGGCTCCTGGTGCGGCTGTGGGAGGGCGTGGGGGTCCCCCCGGGACCGGGCCGTCCCCCCCTCCCCCCCGGTCCAGCCCATTTCCTCCCGGGATCCCGCTGGGATCCGCACCCCCCCCAACCCGCTGCCTCCTTCCTACGTGAAGTCCAGCGTGTCCCCAAGCCTCAGGTGGGGGGCACCGTCGCCCCCGCCCCGGGAGCCCTATTTGTACCTCAGTTTCCCTATCGGGCTCTCCCCGTGGGATTCAGAGCCCCCCACCGAAAAGGGGGAGACAAGTGGGTGCAAATGTGCACGGGAAAGCCCCCTCCGCCCCTGGTGCGGGAAGGCATGGGGAGTCCAGCAACCCCCTGTCCCATGGCCCCCTACCCTTTACAGCGCCGAGCACAGCGAGTCGGGAGCGCCGGCTCCCAACCCTACCCCACAGCATAAACACCATAAACACGAGGACCCCCACCACCCCCGGGACCGAGTGGGAAGGGAGGCTGTGGTAAGGGGGATCCCGGGTGGGAGAGGAGGTGGGTCGCGTGTCGTGGTTTGGGAGGGGAGGAGGGTTGAGGGTCCCGGATGGCAGGAAAGGTGCTTGGGGTGGGGGTCCCCAGAAGCAGGGCAGGTGAATCGAGTGTCCCAGGTGCAGCGGACGTAGGTCAGGGTCCCGGGTAGGAGCGGAGGCGAGTCTGAGTTCCCGGGTGGGAGGGGAGGTGGGTTGAGGGTCGCAAGTGGAACGAGAGATAGCTGGGATGGGGGTCCCGAATGGGAGGGAACGCGGTTGGGGTTGGAAATCCAGGTTGAGAAGAGAAGGGTCCCGAGTGGGAGGGGGATGCTGGGGACCCCTCGGGGTGGAGGTCCCGACGTCCCTACCTGTAGCGCCTCGGGGCCGGGAGCGGCGTCCCCCGCCCGCAGGAACCCGCGGCTGAAAAAGCGAAGGAGCGCGATGAGGAGCCGTGGCACCATCCCGGCACCATCCCGGCACCATCCCGGTCCCGCGCACCCCCGCACCGCCCGCAGGCTGCGGGCACGCCCCCGCCGCGACACGCCCCGTCACGATACGTCCGATCACGACACGCCCCGCACCTGCTGTGCGGGGCAGCGGCTCCGCGGGGTTCTAAGAAGCGAGGATGGGCGGGGGAATGTGGGGTGGCGAGGGGGTTGGACATCACTCTCCAACATGAGGTGGGGGTCCCCGGTGTGGGGCGGGGATCGAGAGGATGGTCTCGATGTGGGAAGTCAGTCGGGATATCACTCTCCCGTAGGAGGTCATGGTGGGAGTCCTAGTGTGGGGTGGTGAAGGGGGAACCCGGGGTGGGGCGGGGGTGCCCATGTGGGGAGAGGATCAGGGCATCGCTCCCCAGTTTGGGTGGCCTCTCTCTGGGGCGCGGGGCTGGCAGTGGTCTCCTATGGGGCGGGTACTGGGTATGCCCTCATGGGTCTGGCATCTGGGGGCCAACAATCCCCCTCCTTGTTAAACCCTCCCCTCGTGAGGATCGGGCCACGAGTTGTCCCCTTGCCCCTTCTTTCTGAGGCGTGTTTCACCTCCCAGTCCGCTCTCCCACCCCGTGCAGTCTCCAGATAAAGCGACCCCTGCCCCCTTAAAGGCTGCATCTCATGTTTGGGTTGGGGCGGTCTTCCCCTCATCCTCCCTGATGGAGGGGGCCGAAATCTCACCCTATCTCTTGCCCTGGGGTAATTCTGATGCAGGGCTCAGTACAGAAAGTCTTCCCTGCCCCTCATCCCGTAGGATACTGAAGGAGTCCTACCTTGGGTAGGGAGAAAACCCCATCTTGGGGACCCCTCATAGGGTCTGTTCGCCCCCACCTTCCTATAACCCGCCACTGCCCTCAGTGAGGAGTGACACCTCCTCCCCTTCCCTCCCCCTCCCCCCCACCAGAGGCAAGTGCCAGGATTTGGGGATGCTGCCCATACCCCAATGGCCCCAGAATCCACATGGAGGATCGACGTGCTCAGCCGTCATGCGATAGCCACATGCCACGCGGTGAGAGGGACACCGGCAGCGCGACAGTCTCCATCCTCTGGGCAGAGGAGGAAGCTTTGGTCTGGGGTAGAATGGCCTGCTCTTCCTCCATATCCCGGGACTCCCCTGTCCCAGGTAATCCCGTGTCCCTGCACCCCGGTATCCTTGCCCCTCCACGTCCCTGTGTCCCTGCAGTCCTGTGTCCCACTCCCTTGTACCCAGGCACTACCGTGTCCCTGCACCTCTGTGTCTCTGTCCCCAGGGTGCTCTTCAGGGACAGGGTGCTCTGGGGTTTGGCTGGTGGCTCGTAAGGACTCGACCTTCTCGCATTGTCTCGCAACCCTCGTTAGGACAGGTCGTGACAAGGAAATGCCACCTCGAGGCGGGGGCCAAGCGGGGGAGGGTTTAGGGACACTCTGCATGCTGCACCCTCCATCTCGCTCCCTGAATCCTGACCCCCGGGATGCCGGGCCGGGGGTCCCAGAGGAGCATCAGGGTGGCCAGTGGAGCCGCAGGGCCATCTAGTGGCCAGAGCCACCGGGGCCCCCCGCTGAATGGTCCCAGGCACCCTGCCGCAGCAGCGCCCGTCTCAGGGCGGTCTGGCCCCTGGGGGTGACATAGGGCGACGGGCATCTCTCCCCAGCGGTGGCACAGGATCATGAGTACCTCAAACCAATGCAGCCCTCCGGGGCAGCATCTCACAGTGCCCAGCGTCCTGATTAGAACACCACCAGAGCAGCCAGATGCCCAAGATCAGGGCATGGAATCAATCCCCCGCTATGGGTTCATCCTGTTGCAGGGACCAAGTGTCACTCCAGCCTGGACAGGTCCTGCTGGCACGGATGCGCGCCTGGGGGTCCATGAATAAAGCAGATGCCCGGTGGGAATTGCAGATTCCCAGTGCGGCCGGCAGTGGGAACACCCCAAGGAGCCGAGTGCTGGCAGGATCCATGACAAACCTGGCACATTCCTGTCCCCAGAGCCACCCACAGAGCAGCTCACAGCCAGCACAGCTGCCCAGGGAACACAGAGCCATTGCACAAGGGCACAAGGACACAGCACGGAGCTGTCCCCAGTGCTCGCCCAGGGGTGTCTGGGGGCACGGGGTGGGACAAAGGAGTGCAGGGACACAAGAGCTGCAGGAACATAGAGGAGGCTGGGGGCAGGTGGTGGCACTGAGGGGTATAGGCACAAAGGCCTGAGGACAGAGAGTGAGACAGAGGTATAGGGACACAGGGAAATGGGACACAGGTGCAGGGACATAGGGGTGGAGGGACACAGGAGCAGGGACACAGGGACATGGCAGTGCAGAGACACAAAAGCACGTGGAGACAGGGGAGTGGGACACAGGTGCAGGGACACACAGGTGCAGGGACTTGTGCTGCAGTACTGCCGTTGCATCCATGCATCATTGCTCATCTCCCAATCAGGTTGTTAATGACCCGGGGTAACTATGAGCTGCTCCCTGGCTCTTCTGTGTGCCCCAGGAATGGCATCCCTTGGATGGGAACATCACAGCAGTCAGATGGACACACACAGCCTCAGAATTCGGCCCTGGAGATGCTGAGGAATAACTGTAGGTGCTGAGGAGAGGCAGCAGTGTGCGCTTCCAACTCTAGTGTTCCCTTGTTCCCAGCCTGGGGTGGATCAATTGGCCCTGCATACTGTCTCTTCCTGGGAACTTGGGGAGCAGCCACCCCGCATCCCATCTGGAGGGTGTCTGATGGCATCAATGGGAGCAAAGTTCACGCAGGCAAGTAAATATTAACCCTTATTCCATGGTAATGGAATGTTCCACACCAAAGACACTGAGATAAACCCCACTCCAGCTTTTCCCTGGGAGGTGCTGGCAGCAAATGGTATCAAATGCCCAAAACGGAAGGATTTGGGGGGGCTAAGGCACCAAGATGAGCCTTCACACTCTGTATAACCTTGAAATCCTGTTTCTCTCCGCCCCTAGCAACTGCAGCAGCCTGCCCCCAGAGCAGCATCTATGGGGATGCTGGATATACTGGGGGCACTGGGATGGGAGGAGAGTGGGGCAGGAGGCAGCATGGCAGGCTGTTCCCAGCTGCGCCAGCACTGCTGTGAGTCATGTAGGATCAGCAATGCTCCATTAAACTGTGGCACCAGGATGGACCCAGGGCCAGATCCTGGCTAGGGTCCTGCCCATGGAACAGAGATGATTGAGACTGAACTGAGCTTGGGGGACATGGCCACTAATGGACCTGCTGATATGTGAATGAATTGGGGTGTTATTACTCTGGAGCTGCTAATCCAAGGTACACTGACAGCTCTAAATCCCATCAGAAATCAATCCATCTGCTCTTCCGCTCTGCAGTAATCCCCACAATGGCACCTGATCGATATCCCATTTACTGCTCTGTGGTTTCCCCATGGATAAATCCCACGCAGTGCCTGAGACGTAGCTGCAGTGCCTAAGCGGGGCAGGGAATGCAGTAGGGCAGGGAATGCAGTGGGACAGAGAATGCTGCAGCATCCATTGCCCAAGCAATGCCAGGCAAAATGATGGAGGTGCAAGGAGGTTCCATGGCACCAGGTGGGTGCACAGCATGGACCGGCTGGGAACAGCAGGAGAGTTGGCAATGTGTGGAAGCAAGGAAGAATTGTGCCTGCAGCTGTTGATAGGTGCGCATGTGTGTGAGTATATGTGCACCCCTGTCAGCCCCAGAAATCTCCAGCACCCCGGCAGGGTGGGATCCAGGATCCAGGTGGATCCCTTGATCCAACACAGGAGCCACAGCCCAGAATGGCCCCCAGAGGTGCCAACTACAGGGACCTGGTTGCACCAGGTCTGGGGATTGGGCTATCATTGGGTTCAAAGCGGGATGACAAAGGAAGGCATGAGGAAGTCCTGTGCTCTTCAACATCCATATAAATGACCTGGACACAGGACTGGAAGTTTGGACTAAGCAAGTTTGCTTATATATAAAATGAGGAGGGGCTGTTGACAAATTGGAGAGTTGGACAATCACCAAGTGTGTGAAGTTCATCAAGGATCCTGCACCTGGGATGGGGCAACCCCAACGTACATACAGGCTGGGGAATGAGATACTGGAAAGCAGTGTTGTGGGAACAGAGCTGGGGGTGCTGGTCAACAGTAAGTTGAACATGAGTCACATGAGTCACACTCATGTCCTGGGGGGCATCAGGCACAGCATCACCAGCCAGGCAAGGAAGGGGATTGTCCCGCTCTGCTCTGCACTGGGGCAGCCTCACCTTGAGTGCTGGGAGCAGTTTGGGGCATCATGAAATAAAATAGACATTAATCCACTAGAGAGCGTCCGAAGGAGGGCAATGAGGGTGGTGAAGTGCCTTGAGGGGAAGCCATGTGAGAAGCGACTGAGGTCACTTGGTCTGTTCAGCCTGGAGGAGACTGAGGGGAGAACTCATTGCTGTTACAACTTCCTTGTGAGGGGAAGAGGAGGGGCAGGTACTGATCTCTGGTCTGTGGTGACCAGTGACAAGACCTGAGGGAATGGTCTGAAGTTGTGTCAGGAGAGGTTTAGGTTGGATATTAGGAAAAGAATTTTTACCCAGAGAGTGACTGAACACTGGAACAGGCTCCCCAGGAAAGTGGTCACAGCACCAAGCCTGACAGAATTCAAGCAGCATTTGGACAGTACTTTTGGACGCAGGATGTGACTCTTGGGGATGGTGCTGTGCAGGGCCAGGAGTTGGACTTGATGCTCCTTGTGGGCTCCTTCCAACTGAGCAGATTCTGTGGAGGGATGACAAAGGGATAAGGAAGGGCCCAGCTGATTAAGGGATACTGCTGATGAGTAAGTGATGGAGCCCTTAGAGGGTCTCTGTAGAGACAGTTCAGAGTATGGCAGGGGCTGGGGGGCCACCAGAAACCCACACACACACCACAGGGCTAATTAGGGGGATGAATGTGATGGCAGAGCCCTGCTGGTCCCACTATAGAGGTTGGGTCCCTGTGGGGCTGAGATGGCTCTTGGCTCTATTTCCATACCTCTCTCCCCATTATTTGTCTGTTTTCCCAGCTGGCTCAGACAGTCCTCATGGACAAGCTTTAGCCATGGTGGCCACCAGCATCTTCAGCCTAGCTAGTGGGATTTCATCTCCTGAGTCACACACACAGCCTGTCCCATGAGAGTATCCTGTGTGGGCAAGGACAGAGCACATCCTCACTGCACCCTTAGAGGGATGAGGGAGAGGGGACATCCATGGGGACAGCCTGCATCCTGGGGGTTAGCATATGCCATGACGAGAGCACGAATCCAGGGGGACGGTGTGTATCCAGGGGGACAGTGTGTGTCCATGGTGACAAAGTGAATCCAGGGGGACAGTGTGTATCCATAGGGACAGCATGTGTCCAAAGGGACAGCATGTATCCATCAGGACAGCATGTATCCATGGGGACAGCCTGCATCCACAGGGACAAGTGTGTCCATGGAAACCGCCTGAATCCCAGAGGACAGCATGTGTCCGTGGGGGACAGCCTGAACCCAGAGGGACAGCATGTGTCCAGAGGGTCAACCCGCATCCAGGGTGACAGCATGTATCCATAGGGACAGCCTGCATTCATGGGACCAGCATGTGTCCATACAGGTGCCATCCACGAGGACAGCATGCATCTGGGGGACACCCTGTGTCTGGAAGGACACTGCACACCTGGGGACAGCATGTGTCTTGAGGGAGAGCAGGTGCCTGAAAGGACAAGCATGTGTGCAGAGGGACAGCATGTTTGATGAGAGACAGCACTTGTCCATAAGGGCAGGGGTTGCCTGGAGAGATGGGATGTCTCTGGAGGGACATAGGGATTTTGGGGAAAGCACGTGCCAGAGTGAGAGCATGCAGCAGAAGAAGGGACAGCAGGTGCCTGTGGGACAGCATGTACTGGGGGATACAGCAGCCCCTGGACATGCAGCGCCACACTACTATTCCAGGTGGCCCAGCAGCCATAAGGAAAATCCCAGCCCAGCCCAAGCATATGGAGGACAGGAATTTACTGCCAGACTAAATAAAAGATGAGGAGATGATATCCTTTGGCTCTGGCTGTGTTGCTCTGAGCTGACCCCACTCCAGCTGCAGGACACAAGGACTTGGCCACCAGCTCTCACTCATCCTTGCCACTGTTCTTGGCCCGTTGTTAAGGGGTGGGGTTGCTGCCAGGTGACAATGGAGTGTGGTGTCACCATGAGTACCCAGGGATCTGTTCAGGGACAGAGAAGCAGGCCTGGTTCCCACCAGCCTGGAGACCACAAAGAAATGTGGCACACAAGGAATCGGGGCTCTGTCCCTGAGCTGGAAATTTTGAGAATTCCACTGGATTCTCAAAAGCAAGCATGAATGATAATGTCAGTTAAGAAAGGAATGTTCCAAGCCCTGACTCCAGGGATGTTCTAAGCCCTGTTCCAATGAGTGCTCTGAGCCCAAAGCCCAGGGGTGCTCTGAGCCCTGATCCCAGGGGTGCTCCATGCCTTAATCCCAAGGATGTTCTGAGCCCTCCTCTTAGGGGTGCTCCAAGCTCTGGGGCCCCGAGGATGGTCTGAGTGCTGAGCCTGGGACACACTGAGCCCTGACCCCAAGATGCTCTGAGCCTCTCTTGTAGATTCCTCTTCCAGCTTCCCACTAGTGTCACCAGGATTTTCCTCCACACTCAGGACAGTTCTTCATGGGCATCCCTTGGCATCTGGATGCTTGCTGCCACTGTCTCGCCTGGCACCTGCCTGCTCCAATTCTCCCTCATCATCTCTTCTGTTAACAAAACAATCACTCCCCAATTTAACCTGGATTAAAGCAGGATTGCTCACTCACTCCCTCGCTACTTCTCTTCCAATTAATTTGTTCCTTGCTTTTATTTCCTAATTAATTCTTCAGGCTCTTTGGCAAGAAAACAACAGTGGTGCCCAGGGTCTCAGGAAGGGATCAGGATTAATTATCCCAGTGGAAATGAGCAGAGGGGAAGCAAAGCAGGGACTTAGTCCAGGATGGGGATATGGATCTGGGGTGAGCAGTATTCCCTGGACCACCCATAAGCATCCCATACAAAGAAGGGTCATGGGATGAGGGACCCACAGCTTACATCATTTCCATCTTCCCTTGGGAATGTCACAGGGACAAAATCCTCACAGAAACCAATCTGGTGCCTCTGGTGGGGTCAGCCTGGGGGCAGGTTGAAGTGGGGGGCCAAGTCCTGCAAGAGTTAATGCACAGTACAGCACAGGGTGTTGGAGCTAAAAATACTGTGCCTTTCTTGGGATTTGCTCCAATGACTCATTCCTTTCCGTAATTTATTGCTTGTTACATAATCACTTTCATTTTCAGCCAGAGAGAAATGGATTTTTTTTCCCCTTTTCTTTCTGTTTTTTTTTTTTTTTTTTAATGAAAAGGGCATTTTAGCACATGAGCACCAGCCATTTTCCCAGTTCTTCCTTGCATCCTCCTGGAAAAGGGTTGGGATGCTGCCGCTGGCTCCAGCCTTCATCCAAAGACTCCCAAGACTGTGGTGGGCACTGGGGTCTGCTAAAGAGGGAATGGGGGGTGAGGGCCTTCTGGGTGCTGGAGCACCATGGAGGGAGTTCAGTGGGAGGTTCTGGGATGGGATGGAGGGGCCAGATCCACCCACTGTGCCCATTGTCCAGCCAGGATGAACACCCACTGGCTCCAGCTGTGTCCCAGCAAACCCAGTGCTGTGTCCCAGCAAGCCCTGATCTATGTTTTAGCAATCCTTGTGCTGCATCCCAGCAAGCCCAATATGGTGCTCCAACAATTTGAGCACCACGGCCCAGCAATCCCAGTGTCAAATTCCAGCAAACCCAATGCTGCGTTTTAGCAATCCTGGGGCTGCATCCAGCAAGTCCAGTTCTGTGTCCCAGTAAACCACTGGGTTTGCTGCATCCCAGAAATCCCAGTGCTCTGTTCCACTGACCCCAATACAGAGTTCCAGCAAGCCCAGTGCAATCTCCTAGCAAGTCCAGTGGCATGGCCTAGCAAGCCCAGTTCTGCATCCCAGCAAGTCCAGTATTATGCTCCAGCAACTCCACTGCTACTTCTCAACAAACCAAATGCTGTGTTTAAACCCAGAACTGTGTCCCAGCAAGGCCAGTACAGCGCCTCAGCAATCCCAGAGCCATATCCTCGCAAACCTGGTGGTGTGTCCCAGCAACCCCAGTGCCATGTCCCAGCAATCCAAGTGTCTGCCAGCACAGCTGTCCCCACCAAACCAGGGCAGGGCACTCGAGTGGGGTATGGGGAATTCTGGCTCAGGCCCTGCCTGGGACTGGGATGATCTTCTGGCGGGGAGGTAAGAACCCCACTCTCTGCCAACCCTCCTGCCACCTCCACAGGAGGGCCAGAAAGCCTTGTGTTTGGAGCTGCAGCCTTGGAATTAACTGCGCCAAATGTTTTATTTGTGTAGAAACGCAATTATGTTAATTAAAGCATATCTGTAATTACAGCACTTAGTGGCCTAGAAGTGCACAAATGACTGGTGACTTTGGAGAAGCTGTAAGGCTGGAGGGTGGCTTGGCCCTGGCGCCAGAGAGCTTTGTGGCAGGGCAATCAGCAGGGTCCCCATGGGGTGACAGTGGTGACCCCAGTGCCTGTCCACTGTGCCAGGGATGGCACAGTGAGACGGGATGCTCAGTACCCACAGGCACATCCTGACCAACCCACAGTCCTGCTGCTCTGGCAATGAAGGTAAAAGAAAGGATATGCCTCCAGCACCTCAGGGATTAGGAAACAGGAAGAAAATGGGTCCCTAAGGTAGACAGTAGTGCCTGGGCAAAGGGGGTTGACCTGGTTCTGCAGGTGGCAGGGGCTCAAGAGTGTATCTGTGAGGGGAAAATAAATGAGAAGCAGAAAAAGATGACAGCTGGAGTAGCAGCCAACTAGCCTGTGAAATGGCTGGGATCACATCCCACAGTCTTGAGGCAAAGGGAAGGGGGGAGGTGGCGTCTGTCCCCACCTCAATAGAACCCTTGTTGTGGGCAGTGTGTTGTAGGGGGATAAGGACCTCAGAGGGAACATGGTCTGGGGCAGAGGAGAGGCCCAGGAGACCCTGGAGCAAGGGAAGCAGCAAAGGCAGGGCATGGTGCTCTGGCATGGATAGGGTGCTCCAGGATCCCCACACACCCAGACATCTTTGTTCCATCACCAGAGCAGCCAGCCTCCCAGACTAACACCTGCCAATGCAGTTTCCATCTTCCCTAACCTCCAGCAGTGACAGAAAAATGCCTGTTTCCTGCAATTACTCAGTCCAGAGACAATATATTTCACCGGAGCTGAAGGATTTCACCCTGCACATCCACAGGACAGATCCCAGTGTGGGCACACACAGTTAAGCATCACCCTGGCATCTCCAGGCAAGACAGGCAGGGAGCTGCCATGTTTAATTTGAAGCCATCATGAGCCCTTTGTAATTCCAGACCTGCATAATAGTGGGCAGGTGCTTCAGGATGCTGGGCAGTGACCGAGCAGCTGGCAGGAGCATGGCAGGAAGGGGACCAGTGGCACCAAAGCTTTGCCGGGTGGGATTTATTTGCTGAGCAAACGTGTGGAGGCTGTTGATCCGGCTGCAGAAGGCTGAGCCCTGTTTGCTTGGCAAACACACTGCTCCGGGTGCTCCACCCTGGAGCATCAGGTCCTATGCAGGTAGCTGCCCCCACTGCCAGACTGGGAGAGCAGCTCCCGGGGCTGCCAGGAACCACAGGAATGCAGCTGGCCTCAGTGATAGGGCTGGAAAGACCAGTAGCCCTGCAAGCCTGCAAACCCCTGTCCCCACGGCATGACAGCCCTGCAAATCTTTATCCCCGTTACATGGCATCCCTGCAAATCCCACCACCATGGGGACCTCCAAGCAAAGCCACCAGCACCCAAGGGAGCCAATCAGGCAGGAGCATAGCAAGGAGAAAACACACAGTTACCCTGAATCCATGGGGAATTGTCCTTGGATAAACGCAGCACTACGGATGCTGCCAACTCATCTTTCAATTAGTCCATTTAGTTGATAACTAGAGGGGGAAAAAAAGCTGCTGTTGATGGTGGTTCAGCATGTGTTCATCATCTACCCTTTGCACTTTTTTTTCCCTATTCCTGCATTTTTTTTCCCTTAAAAATAGTGTGAATAGAGCAGGAGCCAGGATCCTGCCTCTGCTTTCCATGCCCCATGTACTTCTGGAAAGTACAGCCCCCCAGGAGCAGGGATCATCTTCCAAGCAACATCACAGATTTCTCACTGGATCCTCCATCTGTGAACATGGCACAAGTGGGAGCCACTCACTGGACCAGGACCTCTTCCCAAATGATCAAAATATTCCCATGAGCCAGAGTTAGTGCAGGGAGTGGAGACCATCTGTAGAGGGACAAAAGAGGACACAGCCCAAAGCTATTCATGCCTTGGAGGCTCATCAGGGTGAAAGTGGCTCTGTCTGACACTGAACCCGTTTCCCAGAGCTGAGTTGAGTTTTTAACTTCCAAAGCCTCAGCTTTCCCTGAGAGGAGGGGAGGGGGAAACTGGGGCTGGGGACTGGCTGTGAGGACTGCCAGTGGTGGGGCTGGTGTGGGTATAGGGTAAGAGAGATGGAACCAGCAGAGAGATGCAGCTCAGCCCTGGGACGGGCATGGAGATGCCACGTGGAATCATGGAAACAGAATCATTTAGGTTCGAAAAGCCCTCTGAGACCATCAAGTCCAACCATTCTCCCAGCATTGCCAAGGCCACCACTAACACATGTTAATCCATCCACACAGCCTTTAAATCCCTCCAGGGATGGGGACTGCACCACTGCCCTGGACAGCCTGTGCTGCACCCTTTCAGGGAACTAATTTTTCCTAATACGCAAACTAAGCCTCCCCTGGTACACCCTTCTAGATTTGTCCCTGGCACAGCCAAGATCCCACTGGTACCGGGACCAGTGCCGGAGCATGTCAGGCTTTTAATCCTCGATCACGCTTTCCAATAATTAATGGCTTTTCTGTGGTTGAACTGCTGGCTCCAGCTTCCCTGCCACACTGTGCCTGGACAGAGCACTGGCAGGAGGGCCTGCAGCCAGGTGCCACCTGAGAAGAGTCCCCAGCCTTGTCCTCTTCCCTGTGTCACAGTCCCTGGTGACAGACAGGGACTGGTTCAGGAGCCAGGATCCAACTGAGCTGCACAGGTAAGGATGGAAACAGGGTTCCCAGAGTGTCACCATGGTCCCCTTGGGAGCATCTGGGCTCTCTGCAGTGCCTGCAGATTTGGGGTTGCAGGAGCAAGGTGACTGGGGAACATAACTGGGGTCCCCCTGCCCACACTACAGCTCTCTGCACTCTTGGCTGGCACATGGAGCTCCCTCCAGGCTCTGTGCACGGCAGCGCACACCGTGCCTGACTCTGCACTTCTCGCCAGCCCACAGACCTGCTGTCCCTGTCCCTGTCCCTGCCAGCGCAGCAGGGGAGAGGGGGCTCTCTAGCAGCACCATGCCCCCACTTTCACAGAGCCCTCCATCTTCACCAAAACAGCATACCCACACACCCCAGGAGCCAGCTTCCACACTATTGCTGGGGGCATGAGACCTTCTTTCCATCCCTGCATTCTCACAGGAGAAGGACAGTGGGACAGGTTGCTTCGTCTCCTTGAAGAGGGGGAGATGGTCACAGCTGGACATGGGGGGCCCCAAGGACATGTCTCTGGCATTACCCTGAACCCTGGGTTCCCAAACCATGTGGAGCTACTGGCACTGGTGGCCCCTCCACCTGGACTGCAGCACTGCACAAGACAGCATGAATCCTATCCCAAGCAGTTCCAGGTGTGTCCTGTTGATCTGGTAGGTGTAGGATCAGACACAGGTGCTTGACAGGGGCCCAAAGCCATTCCCAGGAGCATAATTTCTGATTGGAGACAATCAGACGCAACAGCAGGCCCCCTCAACCTCTTCCTAAGGTTCACAGGTTTGTTATACCCAGCTCCCACCATGAGCAACTCGTTTCCTGCAGCATCCTCTGGAGTGAACACTCACCCAGCTCTGCTGCTGCATCCACCTGCATCTCGGGTCTGATCAAAGGAAACAGCACCCAAAAGGCACCTTAGTGCCCTCGGGCTGATTTTGGGGAATGTTTGGCCCTCAGCAGTTTGGTTGGCATTTCCACATGGACACTTCTCATGCCTTGAGACCTGCTTTGTCCACACATTACCACCATTTTCCTCACTTGAGCTTTAGCAAAACACTCCAGTTTTGGGGGTTTCACCCAGCAGTGCCGCTGACTCAGCATCTGTCCACTCCCCAGTGAGGCCAGGACAGCTGGGAGACTAAACCAAACCACATGACAGGTCCCAGACAGGCTCTGGTTCAGCTGAAGGGGGAAAAACATGGATGGGAAGGCCATGAGGCTGTGCAGATGGGGAAAATGGAGCATATTCTGCTGAGGGAGCATGGAGGGAACTGCATGCTTTGTTGTGGAAGACTCAACACTAAATCCAGTCTAGCACTAACCCTAACGCTAGTCATAGACCTAACCATAAATCTACGCCTAGCCATAGCTCTAACCCTAAACTTAGACCCAGCCTAGCTCTAAATCAAAATCTAACTATAACCCTAACACTAAACTAAGCCTTAAATCTAGCTCTAACACAAATGGTAGCACCTTCACCATAGGTCCAACCCCAGCCCTAAATCTAATCCTAGGATAATGTTAACACTAAACCTAAGCTTAAACCTAAACCTAAGCATAAACCTAAAATTAGTCCTAGTCCTAATACTAATCTGAGCCTTAAACTTAGCCATAGACCTAACACCAGTCCTAGACTTAACCCCAGCTCTAACACTAATCTTTGATCTAACCTGACCCTAAATTCTTTATCTTAGCCCTAGACCTAACCTTAATGCTAATCTTAGCTTTAGGCTTAACATTAAACCTATCCCTAACCCAAACCCTAGCCCTAAATTTGACTGTAGCCTTAAACCTAGACCTAAATTTATCCCTAACTTTAGCACTAGCTCTGACCCTAACCCTAATCTTAGCTCTACTCCTGACCTTAGCTCTGACCCTGACCCTATTCCTAACCTCAGACCCAGTCCCAGCCCCTCATCATCCAAAAGGAGGATAAGCTCCACCCCTGAGGTGCTGCAGAAGGACCAAGAGGGTCCCCACATCCTGCAACTCCCCAGGATGTTCATGCTCAGGATCCAAGACCCTTCTCCCAGCACCCGCAGGAGTTTCTGGCTTGAGCAGCTGACAATCAAATTCTTGAAAATTGCCATCACCCTGCTTGAGTTAGGAGATTCGGGACTCTGGCACTGGCACTGTTCCCCATCACTAGCACCACCTTCCTCGACCCCCATTTCTTACTGAAAGCCTTCATGGTTTCCACCTGCTTTTTCCATGCAGGAAGGATGCTGCCATCCAGCAGTCTGTGATCACACTAGTAAAAAACATGGGGAGAGACCTCATTTTGGGGAGAGCAAGGGAAAACACAGCAACACCCATGGCCTGTGTCCTTCCACCCAGGCTCAAGCCAAGTATTGGCTTGAGGACAGGGCTGTGGAGACATCCTCGCTGCAGGAGTAGATACACAGGACAGCTCTGGTGTGAGGAGAAACCCCAAACCACCAAGAAGCTGCATACACATCCCAGAGCATCACCACCAAGTACAACATCCTCACCAGGCTGATCGATGCCACCGCTTGGCAGGGCTCCATGCCTCAGAGCCAGGCTGGGGAACATCAGACCCGCCAGGGCTGCAAATCCCTGTATTCCCAAATTCTGTCTGTCCTGCCTGTTTTTGCCCTTGCAAACAGTAGCATTAGGGCTTTGCTGCAATGGGGTGAGATTTAGTGTGCCTGTCAACAATGAGGGGTTTGCATGGAGTCTTTCACTGGAGCATCAGCATCCTCACACCATAGCAAGCAGACACTGAACTTCAGGGAACATGGACAGGTCCCTCACCAGACTCCACTCCACAGCCAAGCAAAGCACAGCCACATTCAGCTGGCAACAGCTGAAGAGAAGAGAAAGAAAAGAGAAGAGAGAAGAGAGAAGAGAGGAGAGAGGAGAGAAGAGAGAGAAGAGAGAGAAGAGAGAGAAAAGAGAGAAGAGAGAGAAGAGAGAGAAGAGAGAGAAGAGAGAGAAGAGAGAAGAGAGAAGAGAGAAAAGAGAGAAGAGAGAAAAGAGAGAAGAGAGAAAAGAGAGAAGAGAGAGAAGAGAGAAGAGAGAGAAGAGAGAAGAGAGAAGAGAGAAGAGAGAAGAGAGAGAAGAGAGAGAAGAGAGAGAAGAGAGAAGAAAGTAAACCCTCCACCAGTCTCTGCCTTTCAAATGCTCCTTATAAATATCTTCTCACTGTCTTCTGAGTCACCCAGCTGAAACGTGCGAGTTACTAACAGCCTGGGAAGGGGCTGGAAAGCAACTGGGAGCCAGGGGAGGCTTCTGACTAAGTCAGCACTTTGTCCCTGGGCTGCACTGGCAGCTGCTGCTTTTCCCTCCTTGGGTGGAGAGCAGAGGGCTCTGGGGCTGCTGAAACACATAGTGAGGCTGTCCTCAATGGCTGCAATTCTCAGGCTAAGCCCTAACCCAGCCCCACCCAAAAAAAGTCAGGGTTTAATATTTCCAGTGGGAAATGCACCCCACCCCACTTCCAAATCATCCTCCTTGTTCTATTTGATTTATTATAGAAAATACAAACTGACAAAGACCCAGAAGGCTTGAACCCACTCTAGATTCTCCAAAGTCCTTCCTCCCACTCCACACACCAGTGATGCAGGCAGGGCTCAGAACATGGGTCCAGGAGCAGGATTTGGTACTGGGAGCAGGATTTGGGGACAGGACCGGACCAAGGGCTGCTGATACCAAATAACCAGCATCAAGGACATTCCTGACAGCAAGTCCCATAGGCTGCCATACTGGTCCATTCCCCGAGGATGCTGTGTGGATGGCAAGGTTTGGGGACAACTTCCTACAAGGTGTTTCCAAACACCTTGTTACACCTTTGTAGACCTTCCTACAAGGCCAGATTGGATGGGGAACAACATGATGTAGTGGAAGGTGTCCCTCCCCATGGCAGGGACAGTAGAACTTTAAGGTGGCTTTAAGGTTCTTTCCAACACAAACCAATCATCCCACAACTCAGGCTCTAACCCCTCAAACATCAAATCTTGCTGTCATCGCCCATTGCTTCAAGGCAGGTGAGACCTTCCCCCTGGCACCCTGGCCAGGGGAATCCGAGCTCCAAGCTGCCTGTTGCCCACACTTAGCAGCCTCTCCACCGCCTGACCCTGCTGCTGCTGCTGCTGCTGCTGCGCAGATGGAGGCACGGTAGCAGACAAAGCATCTCCCAACACTCTCTATCCCACTCACTCCCCCCTCCAGACAGACCCTTCCATTAAGGAGGATAGGAGAAAGCTGGACAGGCAGAAAGTCCCAGGCAGCTCTGGGCCGTGCTGGCATTTCTGTCTTCAGCCCAGCGCAGCTCCTGCTGAGCCACGTGGGAGGAGGGAATGAGACAAAAGCAAAAGCAAGGACCAGGGTCAGAGGGGAGCAGGAGGAAAGAGGGATTCCCAGAAATTGCTGCTGCATCTACCATTTTCCCCAGGGAATCCAGCATTCAGCCCTAGATGGATACTCAGCCTCGCAGAGCCCCCAAAGCAGCACAGCTCACAGGGAATGTGCAGGGCTATGCTGGAGATCATGGCCAGGGCACACTTGGTGAGGGTCCTCACTAACAGAGCCAGAATATGGCCCAATTCCCAACACTTCCAAACAACTGGCTATTCTAAAGCTGAAGATGCTCAGGGAGATGCGCTGGGGTGATGGAGGAGAAATTCCTCACTCATCCTGCAGACCTCCCATGGACAAGTGCAGGGTGCTGGGAAGCTCCTGGCATATGCAGAATGCAGCCAGGAGTTTCCCCTCCATTTTCCCTGTCAGGCACCTCCAGGCTCCAGGGCTGGGTGCCCAGACAGGTGGGTGATCCTAAAGAGCCCCAATTACAAGGGTAGGAAAAGCCTGAGGCTTTGAAAAACTTGGAGAACAACACCTAAGAACCCAAACAATGGGGGACCTGGTTAACCTCATTCCACTGAACCCCCTTCCCTGGCAAGTGAGTGCCTGGGGAGGAGCAGAGCCATCCTGGCCAAACTGACAGAACAATGGAGTGGGTATTTTCCATGGCACTTTACACATGCAGTCCAGGGACCAGCAATAACCATGAAGGGTCTGGGAGCTTTTCCAGGGGGTTTGACAGCCTGCCCTCACCTTTGCAGGCGCCCCAAGGCCAAGGCCCAGCTCATGCCCCTGCATCCCAGCCAGTGCTCTGCCCCAAAGGAAGCTCTGACCTGGGTCCTTCCCGCAGGGGTGCTCAGAGCAGCATCTCCTCCTCTGTGTTTTCCATCTGCAGAGCTCAGTAGCTTCTTCCCCAGCCCCGGCTGCTGTCAGATGCTGTGACAGCAGCAGCTCCAGGCACCCTGACATCCCACCCACCGTTAACCAGGTCAGCGTCCACCCACTCAGGAACACACTCCCCAGTGGGAGAAAAGGAGGAAATTAGTTAAAATGTGACCTGGTTAATGCTGCACCTGCATCCCCTTGCAAAAAATGCACCATGCACATGGGAGAGCTGGACCGCCACTGGATCCCGGCCTCATGCAGCATTGCCAGCCAGCATCAAACACTGCAGGGCTAGAGTGGAGGCAGGGAGCAGGCAGCACCCCTTCCCACAGCATTAACCTCACTACTGAAACCCCTCCAAGGAGCACTGCAGGGCCAAGGGCATCATCCTCTGACAGCTCTTGGGAAGCTTTGCCACTTCTATATACCCCTTGGGGTTTACAGGAACAGGGACAAATATCTATGAAGGACATATCCCAGGTAAAATGAGAAAGCAGCTGGACTCACTATTCCTACCTCGGCTGCCTGGGGCAGCTTGAGGGGCACAGCCAACACAGCTACACCAATCTTTTCTGTCACCTACTTCTTTTAAAAGCCTTTATACAGCAGCAGAGACAGGAGGGAACATGGGGATTGCATGGCATTTCAAGACCTTTGTGTGTTTTGCTTAAAGAAAAGGACACGTGCACATATTCAGGCAGCATCAGGGAAGGATCTCTGCAGGAAACAAAGCACACACAGCACCAGGGGAGACAGGAGAGCTGAAGGAAGGATGCTGCCTGCAGAGACAGACCCAGCACCCACGGAAGCGTAGGAGGATCAGCACCTACTGGGGCCTTGAGAAGACAGATCCAAGCCACACAATGCATGTAGGCAACAGAGATGCTGGAGGGTATTTTCTATGGAGAGGGACAAAGTTCTCATCTGAAGGTCAACTCAGGAAGGTACAAAAATCTGGTGAGGGAAATGTGTAGCGCTGGGGCAGGAGTGGATGGAAGATTCCCTGCACCCCAATACTCCTGTCATCACCTAAAGCACCTGCTCCAGGAGATCCAAGTGCAGCAATGTGCCCCTTGGTTCTGGTAGTCTTGGTGTGGGCTGCTGAGCCAGGCAGTTCAGCCAGAGCCTGAGCATGTGGAGCTGGCACTGCCAGACAAAGGAATCCAAGCACTGAGAAGCCTTTTTGCCCTAAGACCTGTATCTCTTTCCTGTGGTTCAGCTCACCCTCTGGCAATGTGGGATCTGATCCCGCTGGAGTAGGGGGAGAAGGTATTGGGAGCACCCCAGCTCTCCTGGTACCCAGGAGTCAGGCACCCACGTACTGTGAACCGCCCATGCACAGCCTGCTCCCCAGCAGCTGTGGAGCCTCGTGAGTGCTGCACATGCATGCACACAGAGATGGGGGTCTCTGCCAGCCCCAGTCAAACCTGTGGGCGATGGGAATTGAGACATTGCAAGCTTCCCGTTAGCCAGCTCAGCCCCTCTTCCCACGTGGCCTCTTCAGAGCATCACCCTTCCCTGCTTCCAGGGAGAACTGTGATCCCTCAGCAAGGTCACCCCATGCTCTTACACAAAGCCCCTTGTGTCTGCTGCAGCATGAGACCACCATGACCTATGGAGCCCCATTCCCACCTCACCATATACAGACAGGCACTGTGACACCAGGACCCCCAAATCTGTGTGGTGAATGGGTGGGTGTGCAGGGGGTGGCTTCTCTTGCCCTGTGTGAAGCTGCCAAAATCACAATTCAGAGGCCTGACCTGAATTTCACAAAGTCACCCAGGCTCCCCCTGCAGCCCACCACTCAGCCAGGAGCCTTCCACCCTTGGAGGAAATCATCATGGGATAAGGGTGATGGGGAAATAGGGGGATTCTGTTCACACCAGCCCTCTGGCACAGAAACATCAGTGATGACCTGCCCCAGGGCTAACAAAGGTGGCAAGTAGGGAACAGGGAGGGGTCACAGCCTCTTGTCATTTCCCTGCCACCCCCTCGCTGTCAGCTGTCAGGCAGGAGGAACTTTTTCCCTGACGTCTCCTTCGCTCCTTTGCCCAGCATCACTCCCAGAGCATCCCTCCCTCCCAGCGTGGTCCCCCATCCCCGGTGCCGACGGGAGGGAACTCACATGTCAGATGCAGCCGCCTGGTACGGCTGGCTCCGGCAGAGGATGGAGTGTCCGCAGCCCTGGCCCATGGCTCCGCATGCTTCGGCAGCCCTCCCAGCCCCGCCGCCGCCGCCGCGCCCGACTCTCGGTGCTGGCTGGGAGCGGAGACTCCCGCCGCGCTCAGCTCGCTGCTGTCACTGAGCCCGATGCAGCGCGCCGAGGCGTGCGGGAGGGGAGGGCGGAGGGGGGGCGACGCTGATTGACGGCGCTGCTGCGGCTCCGCGGGGCTGGGCGGGGGCCGAGCCGCTCAGCGGAGGGGCCGAAGGGGCCACACCTGCCGCCCGCCCCCGCCCACCCCGGGCCGCGCCCGGCCTAGCTCGTGCGCCGCGCCGCGCTGGGGAGCAGCTGCCTTTGTCTGGAGAGTGCCCACGGGCCCTGCCCTCCCCGTGCTCCCTGCGGGTGCAGCCGTCCCACTCGGCGCCTTTGGCTGGGACCGCAAGCCTCGTCTACTTGGTTACTGCCCCGGTGGCATCGGCAGCACACAATACTATTGGGCAGCACTGTTTCCACCTGTCCCTGTTCCAGGGGTACTGAGCAGCGCTGGTCCCACAGGTTCCTGTCCCAGGGGTACTGAGCTGCACTAGGCAACACTCGATCCACAGGCAGGTTGCTTTCCCAAGGGCACTGAGTAGCACTGAGCAATGTATTTCCTCTTCTGTAAGAGGAAGTGGCCTCAAGTTTGTCAGAAGAGGTTTAGACTGGATATAAGGGACAATTTCTTCTCCAATACGGTTGTGAAGCACTGCAGACACCATGCCTGGGGCGATTTAAAAGCCATGTAAACGTGGCACTTGGGTTAGTGGTGGGCTTGGCAGTGCTGGGGGTACAGTTGGACTCAGTGGTCTCAGAGGGCTTTTCCAAATCACGGTACTGTGATTCTATAATATTGGACAGCACTGGCCCACAAACAGGTCCCTGCAAGAGAATGGAGGCCCTGCAAATAGTCCCAGCCACATGGGTGATCCCCAGCTTGAACTTGCTGATCTCCTGTCCTGGGCCACATGGGCTGGAGTCTGGCAGGGTGAGCTGTCGGCAGGGTGCGAGAACGTCAGAGAGTGGCTGGAGAAGGGTAAAAGTTGCTGCAGTGCCAGTGCTGCCTGTGCTCTCCAGCCAAAGACCCGATGCATTGGAGCTGCACTTCCAAGAGGGATCCTGGGGAAGGACATCCATCCTACATTGAATCCAGGTCAGAGGTTTCTATGAAACCTCCTCACACCTCCTGGCACAAGGGGAACAAATAAAGAAGGAGCAACAGCTACCTGAACTTTCAAAGATATTTAAGCATTTCAACTTCTTCCAGTGCAAGCACTAGAGACAAAAGGTGAATCTACTATGGACCAGGTCCTGGACAAAGACTGGGAGGAGGTTATCCAGTTGATGAAGGTCTTGGCTCAGGATCATAGAACCACAGAATGGTTTGGGTTGGAAGGGACATTTGAAGATCCTCCAGTTCCAATCCACTGCCATGGGCAGGGACATTTTCCACTAGATCAGGTTTCTCCAAGCTCCATCCCATCTGGCCTTGAATGCTTCCAATGATGGGGCAGCCACAGCTTCTCTGGGCAACCTGTGCCAGGGCTTCACCACTCTCACAGCCAAGAATTTCTGTCCAGTATCTTATCTAACCCGGCTCTCTGTCAAACTAAAGACATTCCCCATTGTCCTGTCACTCCAGACCCTTATCCAATGCCCCTCTCCAGCTCTCTTGGAGCTCCTTTAGGCAATGGAAGGGACTCTAATTTTTCCCCAAAGCCTTGTCTTCTCCAGCCTTAACATCCCCAACTCTCTCAGCCATAGCAGGGAAGCCCACAGCAGATGTGTTCCAGTCCTTAGAGCGTCTCCATGGTCTCCTCCAGACTCCCTCCAGCAGCTCCATGTCCTTCTGATGCTGGGGCCACAGAGCTGGAAGCAGCACTGCAGGAGAGGTCTCACCAGAGAAGAGGAGAGCAGAGCAGAGCAGAAGAATCCCTTCCTTACCTGCTGCCCACACTCCTGGGGATCAGCCCAGGACATAGGGGGTATCTGGGCTGTCAGTGCACATGGCCAGGGCATGCTGAGCTTTTAATCCATCAACACCCTCAAGTCTTTCTCCCCAGGGCTGCTCTCAATGCATTCTCCACCCATCCTGTGTTTGTGCTTGGGATTATTCTGACCCAGGTGCAAGACCTTGCACCTAACCTTGTTGAACTTCATGAAGCTGGCACAGTCCCCCCTCTTCAGCCTGTCCAGGTCCCCCTCAGTACCATCCCTTCCCTACAGCATGGTGACCACACCACAGAGCTTGGTGTAAACATGCCAGGAGTACCCTGAATCCCACTGCCTGTGCCGCTAACAAAGATGCATGTCTTCGCCCTGCTCTTTCCCTCACCCTTGTCATCTCTGGGCCACTGGCAACACGGAGCCATGGACCTTTGTTTTGAGGCAGCACAGCCACACAGGTGAATCCAGGAGCATCTCTAGGGTCTGCAGGCTCCACTGCACCCCTCTACAGGTGCTTGCATCCTCTGCACTCTCTCCCCATGCTGTGTGCTGCACCGCAGGGCCAACCTACACTCCCAGACTGGGAACTTGGCTTAGTGTATTGAGATTTTGCACCTAAAAGAGCTACTTTGGTTGCTCTTCACTAGCGTTGCAGACCTTCATCTCTTCAGGGTCATTTGCCTATGGGGAGAAGAGAGGAATGTGCTTTAAAGTTACAATGGATGGGCTGCCACTTCCCTGCTCCATCATGAATCCACCAGCTGGGACCTAACCCCAACCCTAACCATAACAGTAGATATTAAGAGATTAGTGCTTCAGATCACATCAGTTCCTGTCAAATTCACCAGGATTAATATCCTCATGGTCTACAGATATAGGCAGTGAATTGTATCCATTACACCAGCTCCTCTGCCTTTGTTATCTGAAAGAGGAAACTGAGGCCCAGACTTGCAATTACTTGCCCAAATTTTTCCCCAAGAGCTGAGAGTACAGCCAGGACTAATTTGAGTCTAATTTTTAACTAATTTTAAGGACCATCACTTTAATCGAATCCCTATTTCCACCCTGAGTCTCAGGTTTAATGACTTAGGTTTTCATCAGCTGGCTGGGCTCATATCCTGCACTCCTTTGGGGAGGGAACCTACTGTGGGGGCCCATGGGATGCCCTGAGGACTGGGAGCCATTCCAGTGCTCATTCATCTTCTCTCACCAAAGTGGCTGATGGCCAAGCTGGTCCCTACACTCTGCGGTGGCAGTAGTGGATGGTGGGAGCAAGGTGGCTGCCAGGTATGGGCCATCCCACACCCAGTGAGCTGCTAACTCCCATCATCTTGGCATGAAGACATCTACAAGAAGTCCCCTCCTTCCCAGAAAAGCTGATTCCCATTATTGTTTATCCTGGCCTCTTTTATTCCCAATAGATGTTCTTTTTCTTGCAGTGGTCCCCAAAGCAGAAGCATCTGAGATCAGAGCAGATTTGGATGCAAGGACCACCAGAAGGAACCATCCATCATGTCTGCATATTACCATGGAATCACAGAATTTATGTGGGAAAAGCCCTCTGAGACCAGCAAGTCCAACCATTCCCCCACCACTGCCAAGCCCTCCACTGCACTGTGGACCCAAGCAGCACATCCACACATATCCCTACCATTCAACCCGCTCTAAACCCCCTGGGACTCCTTCCATGTGGCCGGTGTGATGCCTAGCTTTCTCCCCTCTTACTCCTCTCTCCAAATGTTATTCCTGGTATTTAAGAGACATGTTTTTCTCGTCTTCACATCTCTGTGTACTATTTTCTCCTCAAGAGAAAACTCTGCCCCATATCCAAGCAGCTTCTTAGAGTCCTTCTGCAAATAGTGGCACAGTGTGTAAAGCCCCAGGAGTGTCATGGAGGCTCAGAATTGGAAAAAGCCTGATGGAATGCTTCTAGTGCTCCTGGAATGTTTTGGTGTGTTTCATTAAAAATGTTCCGCTTGAAGGTGATTTTGCTGGGGTTTTTTCAGATAAATGCCTGCTAATTCTTGCTTGGAAGCACACAGAGCATTTCTGGGTGGGCATTGCTCTGTGGATATTGCTGGGTGGGCATCACTGAATGGGCACTGCTGGATGGGCATCTCTGGGTAGCCCCTCCACCCCCTGGGAAGTAGAAGGAATGTGCCTGGTGGAGGGTGGCTCATCCCCTCCCTGTAATGTTCCCTATCTAGCAGGGTTGCTATAGACCATGGACTTTCCTGGTCCAATCTCCTCCTAAAAAGCCATTCAAACCAGGGCTTCATTGACCCATCTCACAGGAGTGAGGCCCCAGTGATGACCAGCAAGATCCACCAAGAAACTTTCTACAGGTGCATCTGATGGGGGCACCTTAGCCTGACCTCCTGGCTGGAGGGAGAGGGTTCTAGGAGACATGACAACAGTCAGGAGCCCTGACACAATGTCTCCTACAAATCTCTCTCGTTTCCCTTTGCTGGAGCTGCTGGGAATCCTGCACTGGGCACCAGCATGGGCTGCATGTCTTTATTTACTGCTGGGAAGGTGAAGTGATGCCAGAGTTCCGTAGGCAGTGTTCCATCTCTGTGGTCTCATAGTGATATTTGTGGTGTGAATATGAAACGAGCCTTGCTTTGCTTTCTGCTGAGACTCCTCAGCCACAGGATTGAATTCTGTGAGCTCTGAATAGCCAGGCTTTGTTCTCAAGCATGCATTGTGCAGGATACCAATTCCAGCACTAATGGAGATGTATTTGCTGATACAAAGCAATTTGCTCCTTGAATACTTTCCCTACAAATGGGCTTTACATCACACTCACAGCTGTGAGCTCCCTTGCTGTGCATGCAAGGAGATACTTTCCTTCCTCTGAAGATACCCAGTCCAGCTTCCAGTGATGGTCTGTGCCATGGTATACTTTCCTACTTCAAATCATGGAATCACAGAATCATTAAGGTTGGAAAAGCCCTCAAAGACCACCAAATCAAACAGTTCCCCACCAATGCCAAGCCCACCACTAAAATACATCCACAAATGGCACATCTACATATCTGTTTAATCTCTCCTGGTCCTGCCACATACACAGAAATATCCATGAGAAAATTCCATCTCAGCAAGTTTTTTGGAGTTTTTTTCCCTTTCTGATTTTTCCACCATTTTTCCTCAGAAACCTGAGGAGTCTTTCAGGGAGGGAAGAAAACAGCAAGACAGAGAAAAGCTTTTCCATTTCCATTGACATTTATCCTGGGAACAGATAAAGAACAGAAAAAAAACACACAGAGGAACCTGGAGCCTTGTTTTTATTGCAACATCGGTACAAGATGTTCTCTATGAAAAAAAAAAAAAGAAAGAAATTCACAGTGATCCAGAAAATTATTCCCCATGTCCACAGGTCCAACAGCTCACCAGTGATGGGGGCAGAATAGGGAGAAACACCTCATGTATATTTTGGGGTGGGGATAGGTGTCCCAGGGAGCTGTTTGGGGGCTCTTGGGGTGCAGCATTCCCAGTAACATCCCACAACCCACACTGGGGCAATGCTGTCACCAGTGCCAGCCCATTCCACACTGGAGCCATCCAAGTTTGATGCTGCTGGCTGGAAGGGTGCTGGAGCTGGGATGGAGCTTCTGAACACCACAGGAAGCGGCTCAGGTAGCCTGAGAAGACAAGGGCTTTTCTTGGCTTTGGAAATGGGATTTGGAGAGGGAAGAGGAAAGAAGAGGACAAGGAAGGATGGTGAAAAGAAGGGAAACGGGAAAGAAAAAGGGAAAAGGGGAAAGGAGAAGGGGAGAAAAGGGCAAAGAAGGGGAAAGAAGGGGAAGGGTAGAGGGGGAAGGGAAAAAGGAAGAGGAAAGAGGAAGAGGAAGAGGAAAGGAAAGCGGAAGGGGAAGGGGAAAGGGAAGGGGAAAAGGAGGAGAGAGAGGAAGAGATCTGAGTCAGCCGCCTTCTCTAGGGTTGTTTCACACCATCACAAGCTGGTCTCAGCAGCCTCCCCAGCCTATAGTCCCCCCATCCACAGCCCCCTCAGCCTGCAGGCCCCTGGGATTCACAGGGCAGCAGGAGGGTGGCTGGTGCCAGCTCCTGCAGCCCCATTCAGCACTTGTCACTGAACTTGCCCTCCAGCCTCCCCCAGTGTCCCCTGCCCGGTCACATCTTTCAGCTGGGTGTGGGAGGGGACAGGGACCCACTGGTTCTATCACACTCAGGACATCAGGCGGGAGACCTTCCCCAGTGCTGAGCCAGGGGAATGAGGTGCTCATGGACAGTAAGGGGCGTGGGGAGACCCCCTGCTCCTACTTTCAACCTCAGTTTTCATTTCCCCTCAAATGTTTCCTTCCTTCCATAGTCTGATGTGTCCCCGAGACCAAACTATGGGAAAATGTCCCTGCAGTGCCATTCTCCAGGTGGCAGCATCCGTAACTGGGCTGTACTGAGGAGTACACTCAGCACACACACAGTGGGAAACAGGGATTCAAGCCGGGCTGCAGGATCAGACCCTGGTACCTGGGGACTGTCAGGAGTCATAAGGATGTTCCCAGGGTGCTCCCAGGGTTCTACCAGATAACATGGTCCAGGTACCAGGTCCCGTAGTCCTCCCCCACACCAAGGACCCACACCTGTCCCCCTCCACTGGTTCCTCATTCCAAAGATGTTCAAGGTTTTGGAGCCCTTCTCAGCTCTCACATTGCTGCCTGTGGAAGAGGGCATGGGGGCACCAAGGCATCCAGTCTTGGCATGGCACTGGGATGCAGACTGAGACCGTAAGTCCAAAATCCCTTCTTCCCCCTTCCCATCACCCAGAGGCAGGGGTCCACCCATGCTTTGGAGATGATGGAGTGGAGGGGCTTTTCCTCTACACCCAACACTCCCATGCCCCCAGGGTGGGTGGCAGATGAGCCAGGGGACAGGGCAGGAATCAGGCAGCCTTGGTGACACAGGAAGAGCAGGATGAAGCCCCAAGTTCCTGGGAAGAGGTGTCCCAGTGTTCTGCCTTCCAGCAGCTTTGGGGCAGATGAGAAGTTTCCCTGCACCTTCAGTAGGGGTGAGGGTCAATCAGTGCCCCATGGTCATGGCCCATGGCTGCACCCAGAAAGAAGGGTGAATGGAAGTTCCACGGAGAGAGGCTGCCTTTAAGATGGTCCTCAGGATCAAGGAAGGGATCTATGTGAGCGCCAACTTGGGAATGCTCCTGGGAATGCTCCTGCACATTATCCCTCCAAACCCAGCAGCAGCATCCCCAAGGGATGGCATGAGGCTTCGAAAGACTCTTCCCAAAGGTTTCCCAACCATCTGCCTCAAACTACGACTGGTGAGTGCAAAGGAGAGGGCTCAGCTCCTCCAGGATGCTGATATCATGTCCTCTGGATGGCAGCCCTGCTCCCCACCATGTTCAAGGGATTCTTGGGTTGGGACAAGCAGCGATGAGGTTTCCAGGGGTAAATGGGGAACTCAGTGCTCCTCTGGGCAGCAGAAGTGCCTTGAGATATCCCTTCCTCCTAGGTGGCGGCTCAGCTCTTCTCCTAACCTGCACAGGGGGCTCTGCAAGGACAGCCCCTTCCTGCCATGCCTTCATTGCCAGCCTCTAGTGCCTTGGGTATCGCCCCAGGTGGGTACCAACCCTCAGGATCTGAGCCTTCAAGGGCAGCACTTCATGGCAGGGCTGAGGGCAATGGTGTTCACTCAACACGGGCAGCATTAGGTGCCGCAAGTGCAGCACAAAGGTTCATGGCCGGGGGGACCGCAGGGACACGCGGCAAGGCACATGGGGCTGGCATGCTGCCGCCCCGGCTGCTGGCTGCCAGGTAGCCATGGAAACCTCCCAGCGGGATGCTGCACCGATAAATAGCCAATTTGAAGTGATTCTCCTCAAAGAGCTTTTTTTCCCTATGTTTTTTATATATAAAGTCTCAGGGATTTTTAAAGTTCACCTTTACTTTTTATTATTTTCCCCTTATTTTATTGCTTCCCTTTATTTCATTATTTTTCTTTATTTTGTTATTTGTTTCTTTATTTTGATATTTTTCCTTTGATTCAAGGCCTGACCTCCATGAACACTCAAGACTGAGGTTTGCCACCTTCCTTGTCTTCAATGAGCCAAAGCTCATTGCTATTTCAATGGCAGCCCACATGGAAGTGGGGTGACATCGTTCAGGGAGCTCAGGGCCACATGTCCATGGAGCTGCTGCTCACCTGGGTACGTATTCAGGTGGGATAAATATACATGTGCACCAGAGCATGTGTGCATGTGTTTGGATGCATGGTCATACTTGGAATTGCAGATCCAGGCATGCCTTGTCAGTGAAAGCATACGAGATGCTCATACACACATATGGGAGTCACAGCCCAGCATGGGCTCCTCGAGAATCTCACAGCAGGTGGAACAAGGGGAAGAAGAGATTTTGGACTCCTGGCAAACTGCAGACAGATGTCATCCATGAGTGGTTGGGCAGAGCTGTGCCTGCTCCTCTGCAGCTGCACCCATGTCAAGTGCACACAGGACTGGGTAGGGGATGGGCGCGCAGCCTGCACGACATGTGGCACATCCATGACACTGCTTGGAGCACTGGGGTCATTAAGCCATGCAGCTCCAAAAGATTGATTCCACTGGGATTTCGCTGCCTTACCCTGCAGA
This sequence comes from Lanius collurio, assembly GCA_020086605.1. Lineage (NCBI taxonomy): Eukaryota > Metazoa > Chordata > Aves > Passeriformes > Laniidae > Lanius > Lanius collurio. Next base: position 42,586,389 of record JACBWW010000006.1, on the reverse strand, counting down.
AGAAATTGCTGGAGTCTTGTATGTAGCTCGGGGAGCAGCACTGAGCCTCCACCTGGGGAAGAATGCCCCAGAGCTGCTCCAGGGAGGCTCCAGAGATGCTTCAGATCCCTTCTGTGACCCTTCTACAGCCCAGGGGTAACTGAGTTCCCCTACCATCACAGAAAAGCTCATCCCTGTTTCTTCCCACCCCAAGAAGTCTTGGAGCACAGAGGGGAGCAGGGCTGTCACACATGGGACATGCAGCAGCCAGCGTGCTGACAACTCAGCAATTCTATCTATCTGCCCGTCCCACATTGCACACAACTCCCTGGGGATCCTAGCCCTGAGGGATCCAAGCTGGGCTCTGTGCCCAGCCCTGGACAGGGACGCATCAGGGATGTCTCTGGGCTGACAACCCAATAGCATTGCTGCTCCAATGCTAACAAAGAGATTGAAAACACTGTTATTTTTAAAGAAATGCAAATTAACATGTACTTAATGGAGAAAGACAAACCCAGCTCCTCATCAGAGTCAGTGCCTTGACAGTGATGGATAAACAGCCATCAACCAGAGCATCCTTGTTCAGATGCCAGACTCACATGCTCTGGGATGCAGTGACACCATTGGCTTCTGCTGGCCAGAGGGTTGGCAGCTGGCTGTGCTCACTGGTCCTTGCGCCCACTGCAAAGGTCCCCTAACAGGGAAAATCCCAGTCTGGCTCTCACCTCTGCCACCCATCACCATCTTGCTTTAGTCATATCTCCTTGCCCAGCTCTAGCCATGCGAAGGCAAGGGCAAACATCCCTTCCTAAACACCTTCTCCATTCCCCCAAGACACCGAGCTCCCAACACCTGCCACCCGCATGTGGCATTGAGTCCCTGGCCCTGCAAGCACCCCATTGGAGTTGGGAGAGGCAAGATCCCCCATTCCATGGGACCCTCCTAGGCAAAGCCTTTCTTTCCCCCATACCAGCCCGACATTTATCTAGCTATTTAAATTTCCTTTATTTTTCTTATTAAGCCTAGTGGAGAGTGGGCGGCTGCCAGGGAGGAGGTTGGGAGTGTGCAGAACAGGGGGATGGGGGAGAGCACTGGGAAGGATAAAAAGCTTCAAGCAGCTGGGCCTTTCCTCTGCCCCTTCATTTCTGGTTTTAAAACCCTCCCAGGGGTTCTTCACTCCCTTCTCCAACATCCAGGGCCCCTTTCCATCACTGGGACAGGCTGAAAGTGGAATGGGGAGGGGGGAGGGGGATTCCTGTGTCAGTTTGGGGAGTGGTAGATTTCCTCAAATCCTTCTCCAGCCTGATCCCATTTTCTGGATGGGTAAACTGATAGCAGAGGGATGTGGTGAACCCCTTGGGAGCATCCTGAGTGTGTTGGCAGCCACATGCTCTGATAAAAAAAGCATAGATGGAGAAAAGGCAGGAGGCAAGGAAAAGAGAAAAATAATGGGAGAAAGGCTGGAAAAAGCCAGTGACAGTTTAATGGGGCTGTTGATGGAATAATGACTGGTTTGAAGTCTGCTGGAGTGTGGCTGCTCTCTAATAACCCAGGACCTGATAATCTGCTGAGTTCATTACTGAGGGGGGAGGGGGAGTACAGGGGCAGAAGCCACTCAGTGGGACACAGAGTGGTGGGCTGAGCTGCCGTGAGTGCGGGATGCATGGGAGAACCTGTGGAAACAACCTGTACTGGTGCCAAGGACTGATTGTGGCATCATGCCGGGCTGTCCAGCCACCACTTGGCTCCTCCTAAGGGTACCTGAGATGAGGACAGTGAATGTCAGGTGTCCCTGCCACAAGACACAATGCCCAGGAAGGGCAGCACTCAGGGCAGGCAGCACCTCAGGGCAGGAAGCACCTCAGGAATGGCAGCATCATCCTTGGTGACACCATGACCATGACTCAAGCCTGGCATTCAACTAATCCATGTGTCTGGCACACAAGGTCATCACTGATGCTCCCACCACCACTAGACCATGGGCAAGGGCAATGACAGGGACAGTGATGGTTCTGCCATGTTCCAAGGGCTCCAGCACTCTGGGAAGAGTCTGGAGTGAGCCAGGTCCCAGCTGAGTCCCAGCCTGTGGCTGTGGAAGAGCCAGAAGACACCCTCACGTGCACACCCCTCCCCCCCCCATGCGAGTTTATTAAGTTGTTTGTAAATGTCTCTGCAATTAATCACTTGCCGATGTGGGGTGTCACATGGTGCTCGCCTCCGCAGCACTATGAATAGCGAGAACTGGAGAGAGGCCCCATCCATCCTGCTCTGGAGTGACAGGCTCCTGGCTGGATCCATCCCTCCACAGGGCAATGCTGTACCAGCTCAGGGCAGCAGTGGTGCTGCTGCTGCACAGTGTCTTGGGCCCTCCTGCCTGCACTGGGCTCAAGGACATGAGGGCAGGGGCTCCCCAGTATCACCACTGCATCCTGGCTATCCTCAGATGGGCTGCCAGCAGTTCACTGCCCATCTCTTCCCCCAGAAAACAGTATGAAATTGAGGGGAACCCACCCTCATGCTTATGGGATCCAGAGGTTCCCAGCACCACCATTGCATCCTTCCTGCCCACTCCCAGCTTTCCCCAAGTGGGCCACCAGCAGCTCCCTATCAATCCCTTCCCCAAAGAACACTGTTAGAGATGAAGGGAACCCCAAATCTCATGTTCATGGGATCCAGAAGGGGCCCCAGCATCCCCTGCTGCACCACACTCTGCCCCCAGTCTGTTATGGGGTGCAGGGAGGACAGACCCAGCTCTGGCTGGAAGCTTGGCTGGCTGGGAGTCAGAGAGTTTGTTTGGAGAAGGGCAAGAAGAAGTGGTTGGATGTCCTGGTGGTGAGTGGGAAGGAGGATAAGAGGGAGAGTTGTATGGCCAGAGACACAAGGCTGCTGAAGGAAGGGGGAGATTGAGGGAATGATGGTAGGATGGGGGAGAAATAGAGGTGGGGAAGGAGGGAGGGAGAAAGGGAGGGATGAATGGATGGATGGAAGGATGGATGGATGGATGGATGGATAAGTGAATGGATGAGTATCTAAAAAAGCTGAGCACTAATGTTATTTCTTGGCACATCCCTGGGGTTTGGTGCCAGGCATCTGCTCCTGTCCCACAGAGTCCTAGACACCAGAAGCCCCATGGGGCAGCCTGGCACAGCAGAACAGGAGGAGGGGCCATGAAACCAGGGGTGGTGAAGGTTCTTCCCCTCTCCCCAACACCTGGGTCCTCACCCTGCCACAACAAGGGACCTGAGCCACACATTGGTGTCGTGGATGCTTGCGGGGTGCTGTTCTCAGGGGGCGCTGGGGAGACAGGTGTCTCCTCTCTGTCTCCCTCTTGATGCCTCCTCCACCCCTTCCAGGGTGGCAGGTGACATCGCCAGCACTGTTGCCACTATCCTGCATGCCAGCAGCGCCTGCAGGTGATTGACAGCCCTCCTGCTCCCACGCATGACTCACGGACAGCCCCTGTGGTGGCTCAGCCCAAGGAGGGGGCGGTGGGACACCCCCACTCAGGGCTGCTGCAGACAACTCAGCAGGGAGCGATGCTCCCAGCCCTGCATTTACATGCGGCCCCCTGCATCCCTCCATCCCTGAGGATCAGCATCCTTGCCTCCCATCACCCACCCCTGCACCACCACACCTGCAAGGGTTAGTATTCCCACAGCACTGGAATCAAGGGAAAGCAGAGGCTCAGCTGCCTTCTGCCACACAGGCTGAGGTCCAAGGATGTTCCCCACCACGATGGCTGTGAGGTAAAGCTCAACAGGTTTCCATGGCAAGTTCCAAGGTCACAAGCACTGGCACACAGCAGCAGTGCACAGCATCAGCCATGGGCAGTGGGGGACAGTTCCTGTGGCTGCCATTATCCAAGGAGACAACTCCCAACCTCTGGCTTTGAAATACCCATTGTGCCTCACACTGCAGGGACCCAGGCCCTGAAACGCACATGCACATGCACATGTGTTTCTTGGTAGCTCCCACCCAGTCCTGGTGACCCACAGTGGCAGTCCAGCACAGACCCCAACCCTGGCACTGGCACAGTGCTCTGGCTGCACTGGCAAGGCCCAGCAATCCCAGCACAGGATTGCTGGACTGTGGTGCCACTGCTCTGTCCCCAGAAGGGCAGCCTTCTCCATGGCACCCATTCTCTGGCAACCACACAGCAGGTGCATCCAGGGCCACCCCTCTGCTCTTCCAGGTTGCCAGCTCCAGGTGCTCCCTGCCCCGTGTGGCTGGCAGAAACCTGAACACTCCCACTTTGTTTCTTAAGACCTTTAATATAGTCAGGTGGTGGCAGTGGGACATCTCCACCCTGATGGATGGAGGAGAAAGACCGGGGCACCCCCTTCCCAAATCTGGGTGAATGCTGAGGCTCGTCACCCTGCCCTACATGGCATGGAGGGGACCCTTCCCCAGGAGTAAAGGGAGTATGATGACGTCACTGCCTGGGGCCAGGTGTGCATCCCATGGGAAGGGCTGGTCTGGCATCCCACAGGAAGGGCAGCTCCCACCTGCCTTATCATTTTAGAGGAGAAAGACTTAAAAATAGGGGATGGAAGAAGAAACAAAAGTCCTAAACTACAGCTCCCAGCCAGACTCTTCTTCTCCTCCCAGAGCTGGGAAAAGAAGCGGTGGCCAAAAGCAGCTGGGGCACAGAGTCAGGGGACTGACACCCCATGGGCCATCTGGCAATGGCTCCCAAGCCCAGCTCTGCTGTGGTGAGGTGGGAGGGTGGCCTTGCTGCCATTTCCCCTTCTGGCTGCCCTTGGTCCTTGCAGTGGAAGGTGAGAGGGCCCAGTGGAGGCTCCAGAAGCAGCAGGACCCCCGGTAGGTGCTGGGGTGCGGGGCTGGCGCATGACCCCGAGGGCTTCCCCACTTGGAGATGAACCTGTGGCACAAGTGGAGAGCTAAGTGTCAGTGATGGGGACAGAGCAGGCACTTTCAACCCCTCTCCATCTTTGGGAACACGTGCCATGTCCCCAAGCCAAGATGGCAATAGGACAGAGCCATTGGCTCCCACTGCCACCACATCAGGACAAGGGGTGCAGGCAGGGGGAAAACTCACTGGCATGTCAGTTCTCCAGCTCAGACGTTCCACAGGAGCTGGGGACAAAGGGCAGACAGATCACCTTCCATCCTCAGCCTCCTCCTCCTCTGTGTCTGGGCATCACTGGCAGCATGGCACCCAGGGGGACACAGGGAAAACCCCCAGAAAGAGAAACCACGGTCCTCCCAGGGTCACTACGCTCCTAGCACCCCTTCCCATGCTGGCCCTGTGGCAGGGGACACTCACCCACTGTCCCCTGGGATCCCTTGGTGTTCTGGTCCCCTGTACCAGACCACACCACAACATGCACACTGCAAAGCACAGCCTACAGCAAAGCCCCTGGAGGCTTTCCTGCTGCCCCCCGTTATAAACCTGAGCCTGTGCAGGGGTTCCAGGGCAGCAAAGACACTGCTCTCTGCTCTTGGGGCATCCCTGTGCAGCCACTGGGTGATGCCCACCCGATGCCACTGGGGTATTCCCCTAGCATGGCCCTGTCCCCTGGTTTATAACAGCAACGAAGGCCCAAGCAACTGGCTTGGAGGCGGTGGGATTGTCTCTGTCCCACTGCCAGCCTCGTGGCTAGGCAAGAGTCCAGCACCAGCACCCGCACCCACATGGTTGGGGGACACCCAATGGGTGACAGCCCCCAGGCAGGACAGCTGTTGCAGACAGACAGAAAGCAGGATGGGGAGCTGATCTGTGACCAGGACAGAAAATCCACCCCTGTTAGAGGAAAAATCAAGAGCATGGCAGCATCCCCTCTTCTTGCATCACATGGTTTGGGACCCCCCTGGACACAGGAGATCCCACCAGTCCCCAAAGGATCAGGTAGCTCCCCCAGATCCATCACTGGAGATGATGCACTACATAAGGCATGGGAGCAAGAATGGGAGCCAGAATATCGCCCACCCAGGATTGGAGACCAGGACCTCCCATCATGTGATGCAGGGGGGATACAGCCCCGCATGGAGGGCCACCAGTGCCCCCAGATCACTCACAGTTAGGGGGTCAGTAGCAAAAGCAGCCACACTGTTCCTCATCTCGCTCTCATTGCCCCGCAGTGGGATGAGGGAGATGTTACCCAACCTGGCATCCTGCTGCGGCCGTGCCGCCCGCATCTTGGGACGCTCCGAGGGCCACAGGGCACCCCCATTCTGCAGACAGAGGGGACAGTGATGGAGACCAGAGAGTCACCCAACCCAGGATCTCTATTTTGCTCTGGGGTGCTGGTGTTTAGGGCTGCTTGAATACCCCAAAGCATTTCTGCTGGCCAAGTATCCCTGTGGGACTGTCCCTGATGGGGTGCCCCACTTTTACAGGGAGTGATCATCTGGCCCACTCCCTACCTGCACCTGGAGGAAGGTGGCAAACCACTCCCGCAGATCAGCCTGGGTGTCACAGCACAGGTACCTGTGGAAACAGTATCAGCAGTCAGAGGAGGTGGTGGAGGCAAGTAGGGTGTCCCCTCTGCCCACACTGGGGACACTCACCTGCTTCAGAGCCCTCAGCTGCTGCTATGCATGAGACCCCAGACACAGGCCCCAGGGGGAACTTGTATGGGGCCATGGGTGCTCAGCCAGGCTGTCCCCACACATATATAATGTCCCTGCCAGTGTCAGGAGGGCAACTGGATGATCTTCAAGGCCACTTCTCATCCAAACCATTACAAGATTTCTGTGATTCCCCATCTCCCCCCACCATGGCAAAGGCTCCAGAGAGCTGCCACGTGTCCATCTGTCCCAGGGATAAGTGCAGTATCCCGTGTCACCTTCCCTCACCATTGCTGCTTCTCGTGCTTCTCGTTTTCGTAGAATACTGTAAAGCCCCAGCTGGAAGAGGAGAGTGAAAACATGAATCCCAACAGCCCGTGCTGCTGTCCTCTGCTGGCCAAGTGCCCCAGAAAAGCCTCCTCATCCCTGCCAACCCCCATCCCTGCCAACCCCCCACCGTTCCTGCAACTGCCCTCTCCAGCCCCACAAATCCTCCCCCAGTTCTGCAAATCCCCCCAGCCCCACAACCACCCCCGGGGACAGTGCCAGGAACAGGGCTGGGGAGAAACACAAGGCAGGGATAGCACTGAGTAAAGGGCTGTGGACAGTGCTAGGGACAGCCCAGTCCCTGCTGGTTGGACCAGGCTGCAGCAGCGTCCTACAGAGCTGCTCTGACACCTGGTGGCAGCAGGCCTGGCCAGCAGGGGCCGGATCCGGCAGACAAAACTGTCCCTGTCCTTTTCCCTGTGCCCATCTCCACTCCTATCCTCATCCTTCGGCCCCACAGGCTGCTCACCACGTCGGGGGTCGAAGTTTCTTTTTAACGCCCAGGTAGACCTTCAGGTTTCGGACAGGCCACTCCTTCTCTGGCTTGTGACTCTGGGAAAACAGGAAACCGGCACTGGGTTGGTGGCTGCCAGACCTGTCCCCACCCACCACGGTCCCCACCCTTCCCCGATGCTGGGATAGGGTCCCGCCCCGCAGCAGGGAGGAAAAGCTGTAGTGATGTGGTGACAGGGAGGAGGGTGAAGCCCAATGGAGTAGAGCATGTGTCTGTCACCCACGGCAAGGGCCACAGGTAGCAGGAAAGGGACACAGGTGGCCTGTTCCCCCTAGACAGTGCCAGCTGCCTTCAGAACTGGACCAGCACTGGCACATTGTGACAGAGTCTTGAGAGCCTGGCACTAGACATCCCCCACGGGGATCCCACCTCATACGCCTCCTCAGCATTACAGCAGTGATGGACCCAGACCTACTCTGCCCAGTGCACATTCCAAAATGTCCCACCGCCATCATGGCACAGCATGAAGACCCTTCCAGAGCTGGCTGTGCCTTGCCATGACCCAAAAGCAGGTGCCACACTGCACACATGCCTCCATCCATTTTCACATGCAAGCAGTGTTGACTTACAAGAGCACAATCCAATGCCCACAGGATGAAGAAGCAGCTCAGCCCATCCCCATCCTCTATGATCCCTTCCCCAGACCCAGCTCTGGCTGCCTGGAGTGAAAGTCAGAGGGACCCCCAAACCAGAGGGGCCAAATAACGCTGGCAGCTAATGGGGAGAGATGGTAGCACCAGGGACAGTTATGGTGATTGGCACATGTGTGCTGCGGGATTGGATTTGGGACTGACTCTGGATTGGATCTGAGGTCAACCCTGGGCAGACTTGTAGAGCAGAGGGCATGGAAGCCCCTGCACCCCAGCTAAGCTCCCCATTCCCCTCCCTACTCACGCTCTCCAAGGGGGGGCTCCGCTGCCTCAGGCTCTGTTCAACAGAGGAGAGGGGTTAAAGCAGAAGTGGGGGACCCTCCCTGCAGCCCCCCTGTGCCCACGGGCAGGGCATAGGGATGGATTGGAGATGTGCCAGGGTGCAGTGTCAGATCAGGGCAAGCAGGAATGGGGAGGCAGGGAGCAGCTGTCCCTGCACAGCCAGTATGTCAGCATGTCCCCTCTCAGCCCTGCCACTGACCAGGAAGCTCCGGGATCTGCTCCAGGTCTGGGTGACAACACTTCCGGGGCCAGCTCTGGCACTGCTCACACAGTTGCCTGCACTGCCTGTGCCATGGTAACCCCATTGCTGTCTGCACTGCCTGAGCAATGCCAGCCCACACGGGTCCCCTGTCTTCAGGGAATCCACATAGAGTCACAGTGGGGCGGGGCAGGGTAGGATAGGGCAGGGCAGGGCCAAGGAAGGGCGGCGGAAGGGGAAGGGCCAGGGCGGAAGGCAGGGCTCACCCGCACTTCCTTGTAGAGGCGCAGCCAGGAGTGGTTGAGGATGAAGTAGCGATCGTGGAAGCCAGTGCTCAGCCCAAGCCCCAGCAGGTTCCTCTCCTCCCGGAATTTCATCATGCCATGCTTGCAGTCACCCACTCTGCTGGCTAGAGGCACATGCCTGAGTGTCAGGGCCCCCAAGGAGGGCACAGCCAGACCCACGCCCCCGTCACAGCAGCCCTCCAGCTGGTACGGAGCCCTGGCACTGCCCCTCAACTCCCAGGCCAGGCAGGACCAGCTTTCCCACTATGCCAGGCACAGCATTTGGCCATGACACCGTATCAGGGAGCTCCAAGTCATGCACTGAGCTGGTTCCTACTTGCAAGGATCCCATCCCAGTCTATCCCATTCTCTTCCCCATTCCCATCCCCTTCTCCATCCCCTCCCCTCCACTCTGCATCTCCATCCATGTCCAATCCCCATCCCATCTCCGATCCCATCCCATCCCATCCATCCCTGCCCAGACCATGGCCCCTGCCTCTCACCAAGGTAGATGAGCATATTCTCCATGGACATCTGCTTCTTCACCACCAGGTAACTCTCTGTCCCCAGGCAGTGCAGGATGGGCAGAACTTTCTCCGAGTAATGCAAGGGTCGCTCTGTCAGTCAGGGCATAGGCAGGTCTCAGGCAGTGTCCCCTGGGCCAGCTCCCATCCAGAGAGTGTCACACTCGTGTCCTGAGAGTCTGCCACAGTCTTGCCACTAAACTATGTCCCCAAGTTCCACATCTACATGTCCTGTCAATCCTTCCAGGGACAGTGACTCCACCACTGCCCTGGGCAGCCTGTGCCAGGGCTGGACAACTCTTTCATCGAAGGAATTTTCTCAAATATCCAACATAAATCTCCCCTGGCATAACTTGAGGCCATTTCCTCTTGTCCTGACACTTGTCACCTAGAAGAGACTGACCCCTACCCACTGGCAGCAGGAGCTCAAGGCACCAGCAGGCAGGACCAGAGTCCCATGCTGCTCCTGTTGATCTCTCCCTTGCTGCTGCCTACGGGCAACATGGGACTGCTTACTTTGGTGGCTGGAGAACCTGGACACCTCTCCCCATCAAACTCCAAAGGATACAGACATCCTGGCCCAAACTCCAGCCCATCTGCAGTACTCGACCATGTGCAAACTGGATGTGGTGAGCAGCTGTCCTCCCCTGAGCACCTGGAGCCCATCTCAGATTGCTCCATAGTGCAATCACAAGGGGAGATTTTTCATACTCATCCCTATATCCATTCCCATCTCCATTTGCATCTCCATCCCCATACCTGCATCACCATGTCTATCACTTTTTCCATCATCTCTAACTTCATCCCCATCTCCATCCCTAACATCATCCCCATCTCCATCTCCATCCCTAACATCATCCCCATCTCCATCTCCATCCCTAACATCATCCCCATCTCCATCTCCATCTTCATCCCTAACATCATCCCCATCTCCATCTCTCTTCCCCCTTGTCACCACCCCCATGCCCCTGCACCAACCTGCCTCTTCCCTCTCATTCACTTCGAAGCAGCTCCAGTAGTCCTTCTCCTTCACAACAATTTTCCGCCGGTCCAGGATCTCGAAGGTGAGCTCCTCAGCTGTCATCGTGGCTGGGATCTGGGAGGCAGGGGGCAAGTCTCCATCAGTCAGTGCCCAGGGCCCTTCCATCCTCACACTACAGCCTGAGTCCCCATGCCATTACAGAGGCTTGGACATACAATGAGGGGACACCTGTCCCCTCTTCACCCTCTGCCCAACCTCTCACCTTGACATGCTGCTCAGTCTCTGTCTTCTTCTCCTCCAGGTAGACAGTGCAGATGAAGTCCCCAGCTTGCTGAGGGGCAACAGTAAAGTGCTTCAACTCACAGCTTTCCATGTGTGGGCGAAATCCCCCCCACCAGTGGAGACATCCCCTGCTCAGGGCATGTCCAGGAGATGCTACAGTAGACACTGGGGGCCCCAGAAGAAGAGGTCTGCGTGTCCAGAACCCACCTGTGTTCCACTGGATGATGCTTCCCTCATCTTCATGATGGCTGTGATTTCATCCTGCTGCTTCTTCATCTCTTGGTCATTGACCTGCCAGGGAAGAGAAGCCATCAGGGCTGACCAGACCATCATGGCTCCAGGCTTCAGGTTTCCAGGGTTTGAAAAGATATGGTCCTCTCTCCCCTTGTCTCCAAAGCAAGATATCTGCAGACAGAACAGACCCAATTTCCTCCTCCTTCCACCTCTGCATTCCCTGTGAATGTCCACACACTGCAACCCAGGGGTGAACCTACGTTAAAGATCTCCACATAGTGGCTGATGAGGTCCTCCACCACACGTCCTGCCTTGTAGTCCTTCCCATCTGTCTGGAAGAGTGTGGGCCCAAAGACAATGGCCAGGTTGTGTGTATTCATCTGGTTCTCCCCAGAGAAGCACTGGACCCTGTGGGGAACTCTGTTAAAACTTCTGCCCCAGAGCCCCCCTGGAACCCCTCCCTTCAACCCCCATGCAGAACAAGATGCTTGGCATCAGGCACAGCTTGACCCCAAACTCCTCTCCTTTCCTTGCTGGGGACATGAACCAAAGGATGAGGGCTCCCCCACATCCCAGAGCCCCCCGGGCGCCACAGTGGAGAGGTCAATGCCCAGCAGGTCGATGCCATACCGGAAGAGGTGATTGATGAGCGCCTTCAGTGTGGCCCGGTTCACCGGTGGGAGGGCAGCCAGGAGCTGCCGGTACTCGCCAACTCTTGCCTCCTCATCCTCCAATGCTGCCAGAGGGAGAGAAAGAACATGGAGGAGAACAAAGCGGGGATTAAGGCTCAGGGCCACAATATCCCCTCTGCAGACTCCACTTCCCCTCTCCTGTCCCACTGTGGGGATAGAGCATCCCAAATCCACGAGGCCAGAGAGCATTCCAGGTCTGCAGAGCTGGAGCATGCCAGGGCTGAAGCATACCAGAATCATGAGACCAGGGTAACTCAGCTCCATGGGGTTGGAGCATCCTAGCTAAATGGGAAAAGAGCATCTCAGCTCCATGGGGCTGGAACCTGCTAGTTCCAAGGTGCCAGAGCATCCTAGGGCTGGAGAATCCCAGGTCCATGGGGCAAGAGCACACCTGCTTTATGGGGCTGGAGCATCCCAGACCTGTGAGGGCAGAGCACCCCAGATCCATGGGGCCCCAGCATCCCAGCTCTGCAGAGCTAGATCTCCCCAGATTCATGGGAACAGAGTATCTCAGCATAATGGGACTGGAGCATCCCAGCATCATGGGGCCAGAGCATCCCAGCTCCACAGGGCTGGAGTATCACAAGGCTAGAGCATCCCAGCCCTCTGAAGCCAGAGCATCCCAGCTCCATGGGGCCATAGCCTGTGTCTGTTGGGTGTTCTGCTGGGTGCATCTAACCCCAGTGTCCAGTGACTGGATCCAGAAGGGAAGGGCAGGCAGATCTGGCTGTCTCCTCTGGTTCAGCACGAGTCTGCACAGGGGCAGCATGAACACACTCCACTCTCCACCCACCACTTGAGACCCCCGCACAGGGGAAACATGTCGAGCCCAGATATGTTTTTCCAACCCATGAAGGGGACAAATAGGCTGCACAGAACTGGGTAACCCACACCGCTCTTCCTGCCATCTCTAAGCAACCCCCAGGCCTCACCTGTAGCCCACAGCCAGTCCGGGGCCCACCGCCGAGTGAAGAGTCCATCCCCAAGGTCACGGAAGAAGCGTTTGAGGGTGTTGGCCACATCATCCACCTGGTGCTCACCCTCTTTCAGGCAGACACGGCGCGCATCCCGCTGCAGCACCTCCAGAAGGCTGGTGGTCTTGGAGTTCTGCCCGCTCTTGCGGTAGATTCCCTCAGACGTCAGCCCTGTGATGGAGCCAGTAGGGATGAGACCCCCTCTGCAGGAGACAGACCCCACTCCTGGCCCACCAGCTCTCCATCAAACACTGCCAGGTGCCACAGAGTATCCCATCCCACAGGTGTTCCTGTGACTGGAGCCAAAGCCCTGCTGCAGATGGAACCCTCCCACAGAGCTGGAGCAGATGTTCAGGGAGGGAGGGAAACGTACCATAAGCACATCGGGTTCCCAGCCTGCCACGCCACACCAGTGGAGTGACCCAAATGCCATGCTCCGGTCCCCACCAGCATCCCAGGACTTGACCCATACCGCACTGGGTGATGTAGTCAATGCAGCGGTCCACCAGCAGTGGGACGTCCGATTCTGTCAGCTGCTGTTCCGACAAGGTGTCTCCCGAGCTGCCTGCAGCCTTCTGGATGGCATGGACCCAGCCCAGGAAATCTAGCTTCCGCTCCCCTTGGATGTACAGTGTCCTGCCAGCATGCCTGGGCTCAGCAGGGGGCTAGGTGTTCTCCCACACCCCACTGCATGTCTGCAACCCCTAGGAATGCTGGCCCTGGAGGCCTCCAGGTGATCCCAACTCAATTTTGGGGGTCTAGAGTCATGGCAAGGAGGGTAAAGACACTCCAGAACAAGGAAGGGTATTTGGCTAGGGGGACCTCCCTCACCCCCACCTTCTTACCTCCGCCTCTCCACCAGCACCAGAACTTCATGGTCCCCCTGAATGGCTGGAAAAAAAGGCAGGGAGCCCATTACCTATGGGAATATGGGGTGCCCCAGATCCCCTAGACCCACATGTTGTGGGAGGCTCTGCCAACAGGTCCAGGTCCAGTCCAAATGGGACAAACAGGGATGGGGAAGAGGATGGAGAGGGGGAAGAGGATGGAGAGGAAAAATAGCAGCTGCATTTCCTCTCATTCAAGGAAGACTGAGCTCCATAGGAGCAATACCCACCAGACTCCCACCAAAAGTTAGTCCCTAGAGCAGAATTTGGGGGGACACGCCCTCTCTCCCAGCCAGGGGGTCCTGCCAGCAGGGCAGGGGTGCTCACAGAGCTCCTGCAGCTTGCGCAGCTGGAGAGGCTCCTGCCGACGGCCATCCTCAGAGCAGACGTGGAGCATGGAGCCAACCAGGGCAAACCACCCCTCCTGGGCACGCTCCAGGGTAAGACCCCCCTTGTAATGCAGTCGGCCAAGCCGCTCAAAATCCAGTGCCAGCAGCTCCTCAGCGCGGGGGTGGACAAATGACTGAGCCAAGGAAAAGAGGAATCCATCAGCACCACTGCATCCAGTTGCCAACTGCACCCAGGACCACTCCAGGCCCCTGCATCCCACCTTGGCAATAGACTTGAGCCATTCTCGAGCAGAGTCAGGACTCTCCACCCCGAAGAGATAGAGTCGATCTGCCTCGGTGTACACCTCAAACGTGCTCTCGATCCTTCAGGAGGGAGGAAAAGGGGAGCCTGGGTGCCCACAGGGGTGGCATAGAGCTTGGTGGGTAATAGGGGTGTTCCAGGGGTGGAAGCATTCTGCTGCACGGCTGCTGATGGCTCTGACAATGGCTGATCTAACGTGGGATCCCCTCACAATGGCCTCGGGCACTCCAGCATCCCAGTGCTGCCAGACACATTCCAACAGGGGACACAGGGACTGCACAGGGGCCACAAAATGGTTACAAAGGAGTTGGACCAGGGTTCCAGAGGGATTACAAAGCAGCTGCAATGAGGCCGCAAAGGTCTTACAAAAGGATTGCAAAGATGCTCCAAAGGGGCTGCAAATTATTTACACAGAATCCTTGCTAAACCACTGGTTCAGGGACCATTGGTGGGATTGGAGACTACAGTCCCCTCCTGCCACCTCTCGTGGGTGCCACTGAAGCTGTGCCAGGCCCTGCAGGAGTGGAGGTGCGCCAGGGGAGTGCAGCCTTACCCATGGGCATGGAGTGGGTTGTTCACCAGGCACACGATTTCCTCCACTCTGATCTCACCATTGGGCACAGCATTGCGGTCGTTCTCATAGTAGCTGAGCACACCGTCCTGCAGTGTGCACCACCGCCGGCTGAACTCTGCAAGGCACAGGAGAGCACTGAGCAGCCCCCCTGAGCTCTGGCCTGCCTCACAGCACCCACCAAACCAGCCTGAGCACTCCAGCAGCACCCACTGGGTGTCCATCTGATGTGACCCCCCCACCAAACCAGGCCACCAGGTGATGCTGCACTTCCCCACCCCTTCTCTCTGCCTGAGAGAACAGGGGAGGGTACAATTTTCCCTCTTGGGGGAATTGCTCTGAATCTCCCAGCTCCCTTTTTCCTGTCTCACACATGTACCTTCTGGGCCCTTCCGCTCACTGATGGGCTTTGCCATGGAGGGGGTCTTGTAGAGGAAGCCATTGTGGGTAATGGAGGGCAGGTGCACAGAGTAGGGCTTCTCCTCACTGCCCACCATCTCCAGGCGTGGCGGCTCTGCAAGCAGGGAGACCAGTCTGTCATGGGCAGCTGCTCTCTTCCCCCAGCCCCACGATGCAGCTGGGTTCCCCCATTTCAGCAAAGAAGCATCCCACAGGCTGTACCCCAAGCTCCCATCACAGCACAGGTGGAGTGCAAGGAGCAGTGCTGGTCCTCAAATCCAGGGCTGCCCGGGAGTCATCCCACATCCTGAGTCCTCCCCGAAACCCCTCCCTAAGCACTGAGCTGGGACAGGATGGGAATAATGTGGGGAGGTGGGAACCAAGCTCTGGCACCACTGAGGTCCTTCCAGGCTGTCCCAGGTCTCTGCTGCTCTGCAGGAGGTGCAGGGCAGAGCATCACAGTCCTGAGGCTGAAATAACAGCACAGGGCTCTGTCACAGCCTCTTCATCTGATCACAGTCATGTCCTCTGCCTCAGTTTCCCTACCTTGCCAGTAAGAGGCAGCCCCCATTCCCTCTGGGATGAAGCAGAGATAGGATGCAGGGACACCCCTAAATCACACCCAGGTCAGAGTGTAGGGTGCCTGGAGCTCTACAGATGGGGAATCCAGGATGAGGCAGATTCCTGCTCCATCAGTTTAGCCCTGCTTTATGCAGTGCACCTCAGCAATCCCAGGACACTAGAGATTGCAAGAACCAGAAGTATGAGCCCAAGCTTTGGATTTCTCTGGCTCACTGGGGTGGCTGGGAGGCCTCACAGCTCTCCCAGACACCTTTAGTGCTGACATGTCAGGAAGAGCTGGGCCAGCCCCAGACCTGGGCAAATTCCAACTTCCGCAGGACAGACTTGGCTGCCAAGGCGATATGACAGCTCTGGCAGGCACTGGCCAGCCCCCCACATCTCCGTTCCACCTGCCCAAGTGTTCCTGCCCACCCACCCAAAGTCAGAGGTTTACCCTGCGTTGGGGTGCAGATTCCATGGGAGCCATCAGCCCTCCTGGAGTCGAGTGCAGGGGCAGGGTCACATCCAGCAGAATGGGACAGGTCATTAGGGGGTCAGCCCTCCCACCTCAAGGGCATGCTGGAAGTGGGAGCTGGCCATCTGACAGGGGGATGTCCTTTGAAGCTGCCTGCAATGCCCCCAGCATGCCAGGATGGTGTGGGAATACTCTCTCCTTCCCTTCTGGTGCCTGCAACACCAGCCTGCATCCCCAGCTGGGCTCCAGATCTATACTCCCAGCTGGGATTGAGCCCCCAGGGGCACAGGGGGTTCCCCAAAGCCTCTCTTCCCTCTCGCAGGGTGCACAGACCCTCGACAGTGCCAGCAGATGGAGAGCTTCCTGCCAGGAAGCTGCTGGGCAGGACATAGAGATGGGACCAGCTCAAAATGCAGCTGTGTCCTCCAGAACACCCCAGCAGCAACTCCAGGAATGTTGTTAGTGGGTGTGAGCCCATGGTGGAGCTTCAAGCGGGTCCGCCCTTACCTGAGGTTTTGTTCTGGAGCAGGAACTCCATCTGCAGCCGCTGTCCACTTCTCTCAGCCAGGTCCAGGGGTGTTGGGCACTGGGGGTCCCCAGTGTCACAAGTCACCGATGCCCCACAGAAGAGCAGAGCCTGCGTCTCTGCCAGATCACTGGTGGTGACAGCCGCACATAGAGCCTGCAGCAGAGCCAGGAAACCAGCGGTGAAGCTGAAGGCTCCCACCACGGAGGAGGAGGAGGAGACCCCCAGCAAAAGGATCCGAGTGAGTGCTGTGAGCTGCCAGACCCCCGGCTGCCTCCAAGCCACCTCCCAGCCACCTCCCAGCCGCCTGGTCAGAACAAAGGAGGCTCAAACTGGGAGAAAAAGTTTTCAGCCGGCAGCGAATCGCTCCCCTAAGGAGCCAGGGTGAAGTCATACGGCAGCGGGGCGGGCCGGCCAAGCCAGAGAAGGAAAACAAACAAGCCCACATGCGAATTCCCTTGGCCGGCTGGGCCCCCCGTGTACCCCCACCGCTTGTGCAAACACTGGAGAAGTCCTGGCAGGAGCAAAGCCATGGCAGAGAGGGAGGTGAAGGTTGGCAGCCAGAGTGCCAGGATGGCATTCCCTGTGTGACACTCTAGTCTGGCACCCTGCCAGCAGCCAGCACAGTGCTATGGCTGGTGATCAGGGGTGCTGGCCAGGTACTCCTGGGGAGGGATTTCAAGCTGCCTCAACTGGAGTGTGCCCCCAGCACCAGCTCCCCTAAGCCCCATCCAGCCCAGAGTTTGACCCCAAAACAATTTCCAAGCGAGGAAGAGGTTGCCTGGCTGTGGTAGGCAGATCCCATCTTGGACAAGGCTTTCCAGCCTGGACATGAAGCTGGTTATGCCCCATTGCAGACATTACCCTGTCCCCACAGGTGGCTCATCCCTCCTGGAGACCCCAGGCTTTGTCTTGGGGTGCACAGTGAGGACATAAGGTGTGCAATGGGGGCTGGGGGGATATAGGCAGGGATACGGGCAGGGAGGGATGGTGGGCAGTCTGCTTGGGCACAGACTTCACTCCCAAAAGAGCCTCAGAACCCCAGCTCAGCACCCCTTTTCGCCCAGGCCGAACCCCCAAGTGGGTGCTCATCCCTGGGGGCCACTGACCCTGTCAAGCTCCTCTTGGTTGCCGAAGAGTGGGTGGTAGTGGCGGTACTTGCCCTCCCGGTATTTGGCGATCAGGAAACGCCTCCTCTCCTGGCTGCTGCTGGTGGGACCAATGGCCTCACTGGGAGGCACATTTGCAGCCCAAAACTCGTTGGCCATCATGTTGCCAAACTGCTGGAAGAGCTGTGGGGAGAAGGACAAGGAGAGGCCAATGTGACAATACTGCTGGGGGCAGGGTGCTGCCCAGGAGAGCAGTGGGGTGCAGGAAGAGCATGGGTGGTGTAGGGAGACTGCAGGTGCACCCACCCACTCCAGGCACGCAGCTTCTGACAGCCCCCTGGCTGCCAACTCCCCTTCCTGCCCTGGAAAATCACATCTGGAAAGCAGCACCCAGCTGTGGGAGGTGGGGTGGTGCTCAGCATCCATGAGGACAGAATTAAAGTGCTTTTGGTGGCCCCTTGCCACCCCACAACCCACACTGAGCAATGCCATTCAGAGGTTTAGTCCTGTCTCAGGGAGACCCACATCACCTCAACACGCACGGGAGACTCTGCCAGCACCCCGAAGTTCTAAGGGGTGGAATGGGTGCATACGAGAGTCGAGGAGCGGTGTGAGCTGGGGCCCTGGGGATGCTGGGGTGGTTTCAGGCAGCGTTCCCAGAGGGGGAGGGGAAAGGGAGCAGCCGCAGGCAGCAGCTGGAAGCGTTTGGGAGCTCAGGGAGCAGGCAATGCCGGAGGCGGGGGCTGCGCGGGTGGGACGCCAAGCAGGAATGCAGGATCTGAGCAGGATGGATGGGAAGAACGGAGCCAGCCAGGCTCTGCCGACGGGAAATGGCTGCCAGGTTAGATCTTGAAATGAATCCCAGCTCCCCCCGCCTACCCATTCCCGGCCCTGGCTGCGCCGACACATTCCTCCGCGCCGGCGGCCATACAGCTTCGGGGGACTGCTCTGCCCTCGGCCCCACCCCAGTCCCGCAGCCATGGCCCCACAGCTACTCCAGCCGCTCCACAGCCATGTCCCCATGGACAAAGAGACACCATCTGGCGGTTTCGTGGGCACATAAGTGCCGCTTGTCCTCACCGGCATGCTGAACTGGGTGCCTGAGGTCCACAGGGACAGAATGAAAGGCTGCTGGGGATCCTCTCCCCAGCCAAGCCACTGTCCCCCCAGGAGTCTGAAATCAGCCTGGAAGAGTCCTGCCATGCTCCAGCACCCCTCAGCCCACAGCCAGCAGCTCCGCCATATAGAGGGAACAGGATGTCAGCCCCAAAAGGGCCTTTTGGGACTGGTCTGTGCCAATACCTCAATCAGCTCCTCAGTCCACACCTTCCTGTCCATCTTCAGACTCCGGACTTTGGTGATGCCAGGGCCCAATCCTCGGTGTTCCCCTGCCAGTGAGATGAACCATTAGGGACCCATTTTGGGGAGGGAAAGGTCTGGGACTCCCCATGGATTCCCATGTGTGCCCCTCCAGATACGAGTACCTGCACATCTCTTGCAGATGACAACACAGAGATTGATGGAGGCCCAGTCGGGTTTGGGGGAGCCGCAGTCGGCACAGAAGCGGTTGGACTCCACTGCCCAGATCCTCTCGGCCACCTCCGAGTTAGAGAGTGCCTCCGCGATGGACTGCTGCATGGCCTCCACCCATTCCTCCTTCTCCTGCTCCGAGTCAGCAGAGAAGCTGCCAGCAGGGATGGGGGTGAGATACACCATGGCTCAGGGTGGGCAACACCCTCAGCACCCCCTCCTCACCCTGGGCTCACCTGAAGATCCTGTACGGTGTGGTGAGGTCGAAGCCCCGGCGATCCACCTCCTTGACATTCCCCACATTCATCTCAATGTAGGTGATGCCAATCCCCAGCTCATAGTCCTGGTGGGGGAGGGTGGGCAAAGGATGAAGGGGTATGGATGATGGGATCCAATGCCTGGGAGCTGGGGTAATGGTGTCCCTTCCCTGCCCAGCTCTCATCCTGGAGGTACCTAGGGCACCACAGACTTTGGAGCAGCTACAGTGGGTGTGATGCTCCTGGGAGATCCCAAGACTCAGAGCCAGCAGAGAGGGAGAGCTGCACCTCAGAGGTCAGCACTCTGTGGCTTCTGTCACATCCCCATTTGAGGGGTGGCAGGCCTGGGTGTCCTGGCTCACTGCTGCTCTGCTCAGGCTGGGAGTGCAAAGGGAACAGGTCCCCCTTGAAATAGCATCAGGTTCCCCCATAGTGCCACAGCTCCCCCAGTTACCAACCTCTGCATTCTTGTAAAGGAACACTTTGTCTCCAGCCACCACCACAAAGAGCTTGTGTTTAAAGCCCCGCAGCTCCAGGAAGCCACTCTTATCGGCTAGCTTAGTGGCTCTGTCAGTGGCTGAGGACATCAATGTCCTCTCTGGAGCTTTGCTCTTCCTCTCCTCTGCAATCTGCTGCAGGGTCCGTATCCACTCATTGCGGTCTGCTGTGGGGTCAGAGGCACGATGGGTTAGGATCAGCTTGGGCCCAGGAACCAATGGTACTCATCCCGTGGGCTGGGACGGGAAAGCAGATGGGGAACAGGGACCTCTGTTACTCACCATCATTCTCAGCCCGAAACACAAAGTTGCGGTTGTTGGTGACAACCTCAAACTTCTGGTCCCCGACGCTGGCGACACGGGAGATGGAGGAGACAGGAATGAGCCGCTTGGAGTAGGTATCCTGGGTCAAGGAGTAGGGAGACACACTGCTCATGTCTGTGGCCTCGGGTTCTCAGTGCTCCAACTCCCATGTCCAGGAGGCTCTGACCTTCCCACATCTCACCCCTAGCACCCAGCCATGGCTGCTGCCTGGCACAGCCACATCTCCCACTTGGGATGCACAGAGGGATGTGGCCCTGCTGGGGCAGCTCCTCTGTCACCTTCTTATCCCAAAGCCCCAGATCCATCTTCTCCACCCACCTTTTCACTGTCAAAATAGCGAAGGTAGTCAGCATCAAGCTTCACCCAGCGCTTCTGGTAGATGTAGGACCTGGGAGGGGACCGGAAGGACCCATTGGAGGGGATGCCCTTGAACTCAGGATGATTGTGCTTGCGTGTTCACGCCCCAGTTGCCAAAAGCCTGGGGCTACCTCGCCATTGATCCTGCCCTGTGTCCCCAGCCCTCGATGTCCTCAACCCTCCATCCTGTGCCATGTCCCCAGCCCTCAATGTCCACAGCCCTCCATTCTGCCCTGTGTCCCCAACCCTTGATCTGGTGCCATGTCCCCAGCTCTACTTCCTGTGCTAAGTCCCCAGTCCTCTATCCTGCACAGTGATGAGAGGCCTGTCCCAGCCAGCCCTTGAAGTCCCCAACCATTGATCCTGTGCTCTTATGTTGCTGTTGGGGACAGCAATGGGGACTTCATGCTTTCCTCCAGGCACCAATTAAAACATGGAACTGAGAACAAGGGCTGCCCCAAACATCCAGGCAGGGTTCAATCCACATTCCAGGATATGGAGACACATTGCAGGCAGAGTCATTGGCACCAGAGCAGAGGGAGAAGCTGTGCATCTCTATCAGAATGGGGATACAGATGAGAGGCAGGACCCTGGGACTGGAAGAGAACCCACCAGAGACCCCTTTGCCTTCCCTAGCTGAGCATGCAGACCAACCATGCACCACAGGGAAAGGCAGGACACTCTTCAGCCCATCCCTTTAGCATCAGGACTGCAGGAGAGGCCAAGCCCTTTCTGACACAGCTCCAGCAAGCCCTGCCATGCAGCCCCCTACCAGGACTGAACCCCCAGGTCCCCCTTGCTAGTGGGACCTGGTGCAGTGGCAGGGACACAGTGGTTACTCAAGGGCTTGTTTACTCAGGCAAGGTTTGCTGGAGCAGCTTCCCAGGGACCTTCCAGCTGCTCTCATTTCCCCAGCAGCACGGCTGCTCTGTTGCAACCAGCTGAGCTTCCTGCTCCTCCTCGGTGGAACTGCTGCCTCGGGGCTTCCTCGGAGCCCAGATTAAGAAGCCCCCGAACATCCATCACATCTCCTGCTTGATCATTGCCTCCCTGGTAGTGCAGGGGCTCTTTGAGTGGGCTCCCTGTGCACACTGTGCTGGTTGTGCTCACTGGGTTCACTGGGCTCCTATGACTCCCTGGCTCACTCATCCTTGAGCACACAGACACAAGCCCAGCACTTCCCCTGTTTTACTCCTGCACGACTGACTTTCCACCATGAGCCCAGGATTGGGGGCTGCCATCCCATGGGATAGGGGCCATCACCACCTCCTCCTGCAGCAAACCCAGCGATCCCAAAAGCACGGGTCAGCCCAGACACCCCACCTCATCCCTGACAGCTTCTGTTGTGGTCACCGATATTCCAGGGCTCCCCCAGAGGAAAGGCAGCTGTTTTCCCAGTGATGCAGAATCTGGGAGGAAGCTCGAGCTGCAGCCTCCCCTCCTCCTCAAGTCAGTACAACCACTGGTGGCACCTGCTCTGAGAAAGGCTCTTCCATGAAAAATTGGTGGTTCTAACCGAAATCACAGGTTAGAAGGGAGTGGAAGGAATGCCTAGCAATGGATTTTCACCAAAGCAAAAATACACCCCCCTGAGCAGGAATTACAGGTGGGAGAAGGAGGGGACAATCACTCCTACATGTCACACAGGGACCCCAGTACATCACTCACCCCTGTGGTGGGTTCTTGTCCAGCCACCCTGCTCTGATGGTGGGTGACAGCGGGGTGGTGGCACTGGTACCGTCCATGCTGTCACTGAATGGGCCGAGGCTGCTGCCAGGGAAGCAGGCGGGTGCAGGCGGGTGCAGGCTGGGGTCCCTGTCACTGCAGCTGCTGCCACCACTGTGGATGAGGAGCCAAGGGAGGGGGTTAAGAGCTGGCAGGTCCCGGGAGGGGCTGAGGCTCCCACGCATGCTTCAGCCTCCCTGTGTCCTTCCCTGAGGCATAGGCAATGCAGGCCAGCTGTATGAAAGCAGGGACACTGGGGACAGTCCCCTCAGTGGGGTCCTGGCATGTCCCCCAGCCCCAGGGTCAGCCCAGGCCTGAGTCCCAGCTCTGGGAGGGGGGATAGGGGCACCCCCAAGACCACAGCCCCACAGTGATGTGCAGAGCTGCTCTCTCCTCACACACACACGTGTGCTCCCGTGCACAGGCCCTGTGTGTGCACGTGTATGCACAATGTGGAACTGTGCACACACAAGAAGCCCTGACTTGTGCACTCACTCGCCCTGCCATGCACAAGAGCTCTCTGCCTGTGCTCACATGCCCCACATACAAAACCACCCCCTGGTACACGCACACCTATCCCTTGCCTATACATGCACACAGCGTGTCACCAGCCGCACACACACATCCCCTGCACACAGCATGGCAGCCAAGCTCGTACTTGGCAGGGGGTGCATCAGGGTGGTCCTCGCCGAACTCATCTTCACTGAAGAGGCTGCTGAAACGCAGGGACCGTGGTCGCCCCATCCTAGGCTCAGCATCCTCCTGCAGAGACACACATGGGGGACACGTGGGGTCTCCTTGGTGCCCCCACTGCACCGTGAGGGTGCAGGGTGGGTGGAAGGAGAGGGGACGTGATGCCGTGTCACCAGCCCATCCCCATTTCAGCAGTGCCAGGGTGCCCAGGAAGAGGCATGCTGAGGCTCGCAGAGAGAGGGAAGTACAGTCAAGGGAGGAGCTGAACACCAGGATGGTTATTTATAGCAGCTAAAAATGTCGGAGCTTCATGAGAAATCCAGCATCACCTTCTTGTTCCTGATGTTCCCAAGCAAAGGCACATGGGGGATTCAGGTGTTCAGGGGACTCTGCAGGTGCTGGGACTCCCCAAATCCATCCATCCCTCCATTCCCACCCCAGGGAGCAAGGGAGGCAGATAGAAATTCGCAATCCAGTGATTACGTTCAAGATGCAGTGCTGGAGATGTCTACTAGCACACATTCTGGGCAAGTGAGTGAGGTGGGGTGTTGCACAGCTGTGGGTGCTCCCCAGAGGACCCAGTGAGTGCTTTCTGGGGACACTGGGGTGAGACCTGGTGGGTGTTCCCCAGGGACCCTCACGTTCCAGCACCACTGAAAGACCTGGTAGGTACTTCCTGAGAACACTGAAGGACCCAGTTCCAGCTGTGGGGTTCCAGTCCCCATGGGAGACCCAGGGGGTACTCCCTAGGGATCTACAGGAGACCCAGTGGGTGCTCAGTGAGGCAGAACCCCCTCTCTAGCTACTGCCAACATGCTCCTCCAGCCCTAACAAGGATCTGTGTAGCATCCCAAGGCCAGTACCTGTCCTCAGGGCCAGTCACCCTGCTAGCTCTTGCCCACCTCCAGCCCCATGGTGGGACCAACCTTGGCCATCTCCCCCGTCGGTATGGCTAATTCCTCCTCCCACGCTGAGTCCTCGTAGTCTGAGTCATCTGACAAAGGAGAGGGAAATGCTGGGAATCAGCTGGGGTGGAGCAAGGGGTCCAATTCCCCCTGCTATCCTGGAGCCTGTGGGGAGGGTGAGCATGCAGGCACAGCTGGCTTCCCCTTGCTTTGCCCTTGGCAAATAACCACCCCATCCCTGTGACAAAAAGTTTTATCAAGGAGTTTGGGGAAGAGCTGGGAAAGGGCAAAGTCCTGCTAGTGGCACCTCCCAGCACTGTCACAACACTCGCCAGAAGGGGAATTGGTGACACCAGTCCCAGCACTATGGTTTCATCCAGGCTCTTGTGTCTCTGCCTGGGAGCTCCTGCTGGTGGGGGTTCCCAGGGGCTTTTCCCACAGCTTGTTTTCCAGGGTAGATTCCCCTCCCTCCTCTTCCATTCCTTATCAGCTCCCGAGCTTGTGCCCCATGGAAATGAGATCCCAGAGGATGATGGGAGCAAGAGATGGTTCCTCCTTACCCAGCACTCACATCAGCAGGAATCCTGGTCAGGATTCTAAACCCATAGGGAACAAGTACTCCCAGACAGTCTGGCCCTGGCAGACACTCACTCCCAAATCCCACTGAGGATCTGGAGCAGAATCCTCCCAAAACCCCAATCCAGATAATGGTGTTTGGGCCCTGGAAGAAGGTGAGGATGCTCCCAGGTTGCAGGGGGTTTAGGGGTGCAGGTAGATGCTTACCTTGGCACCACAGAAACCCCCTGCAGACTCTGCATCCCAAACCCATCAGAGTGGGAGCAGCTTTCCTCTCTACAGCCCCCAACAGATAAGCTCCCTGTCCACAGTTTCTCCCAGCTTCTGAAACACATCCCAGCTCCCAGTTAAACCAGTGCTGCTTCCTGCAGGTTTGCTGGCCTTGAGAGGTACCCACCCCACACAGCTCAGACCTTCCTCCTCCTTCCATCAGAGCTATTCCAGCTGAATTATAGTCCAACAAGGGCTGCACCCTGAGACCAAACCTTCACTCCTCCATGGGGGTCCCCAACTCAGCACTGCTCCCTGCAGTTGGCTGAGCCCCAGGGACACCCAGAGGAAGGGGCTGGGGGATGCAAAGGCATGGTCCTGGGACCTTAGAACCAGGGACATCTGCATTTCACCCCCCGATAGGTTCACTTTTCCTCTGAGCAGGTGTGGGTGCTTCCAGTACTCACAGAAACCTTTGCTCTGCCCTAAGAACATGCACCCAAACCCCTAGTCCACATCTTGCATCCCTGAAACACCCAACCCAGGTCTTGCACTCCTCCCCGAAGCCGCCAGCTCAGACCTCACACACCCTAAATCCCCCAGCCCAGATCTTGCACCCCTGACACCCCCAGCCCAGAAGGCAAGAAAGGAGATAGAGGAGAAAGGGACCCCAGCAAGGACAGAGGAACAAACAAACAGGAAGGAAGGCACAGCACCCATGGATGGATATCCCAAGGGAAGATTTATCACAAGGGGAGACTGGAGGAGTCCCCGTCATACTCACCAAACTCTGGCACGAAGGGAAAGGTGGCCTTGGAGGGGAGCGCTGGTGGCGTCAGGGCTGGCGTCTTTGTGCGAGGCAGGGGAAACAAGGGGGACAGGGTGACAGTGGGTGCTCTTTCAGTGATGGGGTCCTCCTCTTTGGCAGGGATGCTGTGTGAGAGGGGAGCAAGCACTGCCTTATGCCAGCTCCTGCCCCATTTCCCACCCTGATACACCTCCAGGGAGATCACAGAGGACCCCCAAAAGGGACCAAACCCCAGCAGACCCAAACCCACAAACCAATTCCTAAGATTCCACAGAAAAGCTTTTCCTGTGCTTGGGTTATATGACTACTTTTCTAGCCTGGAAATGTTTTCCTGGCATCCAACCTCACTCTCCTGTGTGTGTTCCATGGCTCAGGATCCTCATCTGGGACACCCCAAGATGCCCACAGCCTTGAAGCCACATCCCAGAGCAGGTTGTTTTCTTTCCTCCAGTCTAAACAATGGCAGAGCTACTTCCTTAGCTGGTTTGCTGGTGGCCACAGGGTTCCCTGAGCAGGATGGGGGTCCTAGGGATGCTCTGTGTCATTCCTTATAGTGGGGTGGACACTGGAGATCTGGGGTGGCTGCTACAGTAGCAAGAACTGGAAATGGAGCTTTTCCTGGGTCAGTGAGCCATGCTCCCAGCCCCAAAACCTTGACCAGTAGGGAGAGGGACCATGGGGACTGTCCTCCTCCCCACAGAGCCCCTGAGCAACTGGGCTCACACTGGACTCCTACCTCCTGTTCCTTCCTTCCTGCCTTCCTGAGACTCAAAGGTAATGGTGTTTTCAAGGGCAGGAAATTAAGAAGTTTCTGCAGGGTGTAAAAATACAAGGCACCTTTGGAGCATCCCTGAATCCTGGAAGAGGGCAGAAGTAGTGGGCATAATTTCCACCCCAAGCCCCAGGAAGGTGCTCCCCAAGGGACCTGCAGGCTGGCACCATCCCCATCCTTGCTCCAGCTACCTCCCACCACAGCCACAAGAAGGAACAGCTGGTTAGATTGGATATTGGGAAGAAGTTCTTCCCTCTGAGGGTGGTCAGGCCCTGGCACAGGTCATCAAGAGAAGCTATGGCTGCCTCATGCCTGGAAATGTTCAAGGCCAGGTGGGATGGGGCTTGCAGGTCTCGTGGGAGGTGTCTCTGCCCTTGGCAGGGGGGGTGGAACTAAATGAGCTTTAAGGTCCCATCCAATCCAAACCATGCTAAGATTCCATGATTCCATGGCCAAGACTGACCTCATGGTTTCTGGGGATGTGCCTCCTAGCACCATGGCTCATGCGCAAGAGCCTTCCCTTAGCTTGGGGTGCGCTGGAGAGGAAACTTCTCCCTGGCTGGAGCAGGAAGCAGGGGAGGACAGCAGTGCTGGCTCTCCCTGGGTCAGCCTGACCTCATTTCTCAGCAGCTATTTCCATGGGAACCAGCCACAACCATCCATACATTAGGGAATGCTGGCAGGGAAGGACAGGAGCATGGGCAGGGGAGTGTGGGCAGGGGAGCCCAGCAGCATTGATCCCAACACCACCAGGCAGGAGCTGCTGGGGCATCCAGGTGTGCAGGGACCAGGAGACATGGAGGTGACAGTGCACAAGCCACAGAGCCTCCAGCAAGAGCCTGGCTGGAGTCTGCATCTGTGCAGGTGGCAGGACGGTGTTTGCCCCCTGGGCTGCGGTTGGGGGGCTGCAGGACAGGCCCCTTGGCCAGCAGTGAGATGACAAGCCTCAGACCAGGACAATCCCCGTCTCCTGGATGGGGACTTCTCAGGAGGGTTTCTGGCCCAGCCCCAGTCCTGTCCAGCCCCTAGCTCCACTATTCCAGGGAGCAGCAGGATGGGCACTCACAGAGCTCAGGCACAAATAACAGCCCAGTTCCCAAAAACACCCTCCCCACTGGTCTGCCTGCTCTCCATGTCATCATCTGCTGCTGTAGCATCCCTGGACTTCATGCCCCCCCATGGCTCCATGAGGTAGCGTGGGTGCCCCATCACCCCCTGCAGCCCCCATGCAGCCATGCCCAAAGGATGCCAGTCCTGCGCCAGGCAGGGTCTGGCCAGTGCCACCTCTGCCATTAGAGAAGTGGCAAACCAGTGCCTTATGTGCTGTCCCTTATATGAGCAGCACCTTATCTGCTGTCCCTTATCTAGGTCTCTCTTCTAAAGGGGGCAGAAAGGGCTGTTCTCCCACAGGCACCACCCCAAAGCCAAATCTCTGCCCAGGCCACCACCCCTGCCCAGGTCACCCAGCCCTCCAAAAAGGAGTCTTCTGTCATCACTTTCTTGGAGATCACTTTCTACAACCCTCCTCCCCCCACCAGCTGCTCAGGGGGTTGCTCTTAATCCCTAGACCATCCCCTGGGCATGGAGAGGGGGTGCCCCCCTCAACTGACAGCCTCACCCCACAATCAGGGTGCAGACAGGAGCATTCACTGCTCATGGGACCCTCTGTGGGGTGTCTAGGTGGCCATCAGTGGCCAAAACTGGGGGGCTCACAGCCCCACTGCTGGCATTGGGAGAGGGGCATCAAGTCCAGAAGTGGTGAGAGAGAGCTCCTGGTGTTGAACACAGTTGCTGTCATCAACCTGTGGGAGGTAGTATCTCAGACATTCCACACCCAGCAGGGCTGGGATGATCCTATCACTTAGTGGCACAGGGGTGCTTGGGGTGGCCCAGGGTTTGGGGGGATGGTGAGAACCCAGAGGTGAACATGGCCTGGAGGAAACCACAATATGGCTCTGCAAGCAGCTAGGAGGAAGCACCAGGGACCACGGCAGCACAGCCGGAAGTGAGGGGAGATGGGTAGGTGGTGTCACCCCAGAAATGCCCAGGTCACTTGCTCTGCTCCCGGGCTGTCTGCATACACAGGGGTGCTCCTGCTCTTCCTCAGTCCTCATGCTCAGAGGTCCTTCCCCTGTGGGAACTCCCACCTCCACAAGGAATTATGATGGGGGCTCATCCCCACCCAGAGACAGGGCCAGACCAATGCAGCTGCCTCACAGCTGCTGGCAGAGCCCCAACCCCAACCTGGATGCAGTGAGCATCACACTGATGTGGGCAAGTACCATCCAGACCTGGGCAAACATCACCCTGATGTGGGCATCACCCCAGCATGGGCAAGGATCATCCAGATGTGAGCAACCATCAGCCTCAGTATGGGCCAGCAACCCCCACTGTTGTTGGTCCTTGGGCAGCCCAGCAGTATCCCCCCCACGCCCAGGCCTTTTGTGCTCACTGGCTGCAGGCACCCAGGTCAGGTCCCCCCACAGGGGCAGGAGATGGGTTTGAGGCCAACAGCAGCATCCTGGGGCGGTGGAGCTCCCTCTGACCCAGCACAGGGCACTTTAGCCAGTCACCCATCATTCCAGGGAGCCCCAGTGTGGGTAGCTTCCCAAGCTTCCAGCACATGCTGCCCCACACAAGAGCCAGGACCCAGCATCCGCCACAGGGTGACTCATACTCTCATCCTCCTGAATGCACCCCTTGTCCATGCCAGCTGTCCTGCACCACAGCACCTCCTGCATCCATGGGCATGGCCAGGCACCAGCACTGGCCAAAGAGTCATAGAATCATGGAATAGTTTGGTTGGGAAAGGACTTTAAAGCTTATGCCATGGGCAGGGACACCTATGACCTCAGGTTATTCTAAGCCCCATCCAACCGGGCTTTGAAAACTTCCAGGGATGGGACAGCTATAGCTTCTCTGGGCAGCCTGTGCCAGGGCTCACCCCTCTCAGAGGGAAGAATTTCTTAGGAGATTATAGCTCTTTACTTTTAAAATGTTCTTAAAACAAGAACCCATCTATAGCAAATATATTCTTGGTCATACAATTAAAGTAACTTTTGAGATGCATTTTGGTGTTCATCTGGTTAGTCCTGAACTCCCCAATATGTCCCTATAATACATATATAACATATATAGATGCAAAGATATACTCCTGCATATACTCACCACAGCATCAAGATCTATGTGAGAAATACATATATACACATACACACCCATCTATACACACATACGCCCATACATACTCCCTTCTGTCGCTGCCAAGCCCCAACACATACATGTGATCTATATCTTACATGAGCATCAAGGCACACCAGGTGCCAGGGCTCCCCAAGCCCCTGGAGCACCCTTGCGTCCTGGGGATGCTGTTTAGCCACCGCCACCTGGCGAGGCCACAGGCCCATCCCCTCCTGATTGCCATGGTCCTGCATGCAGCTCCCAAGGGACCCCGATGCACCCCCAGATCCCCCGGGGCAGCTCCGGGGGGGAATCCCAGCCCCCGAGTTCCGGGGCACAGCCTTCGGGGTGCCGTGTCAGCGTGGGCAGCGCCTGTTCCGCGGCAGAGCGCCCGTCCCTGGGGCAGCAGCAACTGGGGGACTAACAATGCCTGTGGGTACACACGTCAGGGCAGGAAAAACCCGCTGGAGCCGGCAGAGCGAGACTCGCACCCGGTAGCGTCGGCAGCTCTAAATCCCGTCCCAAAAATCCCTCCGCCCCGGCCCCCGCCGCCTGCCTGTGTGCGGCGCGCCTGGCACTGTGCCAGCCGTACCCCCCTACCTGGGCAGGTGACAGGAACCCCGGTGGGACCGATCGGCAGCACGGGGAGGGCTGCGGGAGGCCGGCGGGGAGCGGAGCTTCTCACCCCGGCACTTCCTGCACTGCAGCAAAACTTCCTGAGCTGGCCGGAGCAGCGGCATGGCCGGCACCAAATCCTCTGCATGGCCACTAAGAACCCACGGCACGGCCAGTACCAGAACTCTGGCACGGCTAGCACCAAACACCCAGCACGGACGGCACTAAACCCACGGCACAGCTGGCACCAAACCAGCACGGCAAGTACCAAACCAGCACAGCCTGCACCAAAGTGGCAGCCATTGGCCTCATCATGCCCGGGTAGTCTCCTGGCCAGGGCAGGATGGAGAGTGGCTCCAGGAGGATTTGAGTGACTATCTCGGTGCAGAAATGCAGTGGTAGGAACAGTTCCTGGGGTGCCAGGCTGAACACTGTTGATCCGGAGTCCAAGGAGCCCTAGGGACAGGTGCTGCCCACCCCATGGCAGACCAGCACCCCACATCAGCTGCCTGAGCCCCCTCTCCAGCTCAGCATCCCAGCACCAGGTAGGGGTCAGAGCACAGGCAGAGGGATCACCTCCACCCACCTTACCACAAAATGCCCTCTGGGGCAAAGTGTTGGGAAGCTGTAGGGGAAGCCCAGCTACCAGCCCTCCCATTCTCATCGTGACTACACACGGAGTCCCATCCAGCCTTATCACTCAAGACAAACCCAACTCCACTCCCAGGACCCCCCTCGGGGGACCAGCTAGACACTCTAGCTCCGGGATCATATCCCTTAGAGTGCTGGGAAGTCTGTGGGTACTGGGGAGGTTGCGGGGGAGTACTCCCGGGAGGGGGCCACACAAGCTTGCTGACATTCCCTCACCTCACCCTGGGAGAGTGCTGGCACCCAGGAGCTCCTCTGCCCCCTCCACACTGCACTACCAGTCCTCACTCCACACCTGCCTGTGCTCCACAGGATTTGGGAGTGCACTGAGGGGTTGGGCCATCAAAGAGGGGGCTGTCAGCACTGCTGTCCCCAAATTCTCACCTGCTCCCATGTCATCTGGCCACAGCAGATGGCAGCAGCTTTGCCCCACACTCTCTCTGCACTGCAGTTCACTGTGTTACACCCACTGGTGTGAAGAGTTCCTCAGGCTTCAGCACTGCCCACATTTCAGGTGGGGGCAAGGCAGGGCTCCACATTGTTGTGGGGGACTTTGCCCCAGCCCATGCCAGGCTGGGGCGACCTGGGTGACTGAAGTGATCAGAGCGGGTACTCCAGCCACAGCCAAAATAAATATCTCGGTCCCCCCTTGGTGTGCTGGTAGCTCGGGGAAATGTGCTGTGGCCTGGGGCAGGGGTACTCTCAGGGGTTGTGCTGGGGTTGTGGGGAGGGTTAGTACCCTCATGGGATGTTCGGGGGCTGGGGGTACCCCCAGGAGATGTGCTCAGCGCTGGAGTGGGGGTACTCCCAGGAGATGTGCTAAGGTCTGGGGAGGGTGTAGGTACTCCAGGCAACCTGTGTCATGACCCTGAGGGTCCCACCCACATCACAGTAGCCCCCACACACACACTCTGCCACCTTTGGGCATCCCCAAGCCCATGCCCCTGCCACCCCCTTACCTCCTCTGGGACACAGCCCTCGGGGGGAGCACAGGGGGGCGGTCAGGCAGTGGGGGGCCCTTCAGTCTCTGGCACTTGGTTTCCAATTGGTGTCGCTTGGCTGGCAGTGGTGGCAGTGGGGGTCTTGCCTGGCTGTCAGCAGGGGGCTTATCCCCAAGGGCTGTTGGTGAGGGGTCCTGCAGAGCTGGGAGACGGCTGCAGGGTGGAGGGCAGGGCTCAGGGCTGCCCCCTGATAGTGATGGCGAGAATTTGAGGGGGGGGCGGCAGCCCACCCTGGGTGGGATGGGTGGGGGCACCTGGGCAAAGCTTGCACCCCACTCAGGCTCCAGCAGTGGGGTCCCACTGGGCACTGGCATGCACCGGGGCTCCAGCTGCTCCGGCCCTGTTGCAGTGCTCAGGCGGAAGATGTGGCGTTTCATGGGGACAGGTTTACTGGCGGGGGTCTGCTGAGTCCTGGCAGGCAGTGGGGCCTCAGCGAAGGCTTTCTGCAACCCCAGGAGGATACGGCGGCGGTGGCCAGGCAGCAGTACCCCAAGGCGGGTGAGCCCCTCATCCGTCAGAGCCCGGCAGTCCCACACTGACCACAGCTCGCTTTGCTGGAAGCTCTCCACGTACTGGTCGAGGTGGAGGGCAGACAGCCAGGCAGCCACCGGCAGAGACCCCTCCTCCTCCATGGCAGGGGGCTGGCCACAGAAACCTGCACCACTCAGTGCATCTCGCGTTGCCAGCGAGGCTCAGGATGACATCAGGACCTG
Organism: Lanius collurio; assembly: GCA_020086605.1. Taxonomy (NCBI): domain Eukaryota; kingdom Metazoa; phylum Chordata; class Aves; order Passeriformes; family Laniidae; genus Lanius; species Lanius collurio. Next base: position 42,553,948 of record JACBWW010000006.1, on the reverse strand, counting down.
GGAATGGAGACAACAGGATCAGGATCAGTCACAAAACACACACCAGTTAAAGCCTGGGGTCCCAAAACCAACATTCCCAGTGAAGCCACTTGGTTTTCCTATGGCCTCCCCATGCTGTGTCCCCCAAGGATCACCTAGTCCTGAACTGGGGGGCTGCAGGGGTGTGGGAGGGTCCCAGTTTAGGCATTGAAACATAGAGGCCATCCCCTTAGAGGTGAAGGCACCATGGAGCCCCAGCATGGTCCCAGGGGGGTGACACTTGGGCTGGGGGACAGAGCAGTGGAGGAAGTGGGTCACACATTGTGGATAATCAGGGAATATGCCTGAATATGCTTGATTCAAGGGCAGAGGAGCCGTTGGATGCACCTCAGGGCTGTCACCCTCTGGGATGCAGCTCACCAGTTTACAGGGGCAAGCCAGGATAGAGTGACATGGACAGCTGGATCCAGAGGCTGTCCCCTCTTCCATCACAGCAGTGGCAGGGTGCTACTGCTGGAGCCCCCAACCCAAACAGCACCAAACCCCTCCTCACAGACCATATGCCCACCACAGCATTGTTCCCAGTTCCAGAGCCCTTTCTGTCCTTGGCACCAGCATGGCACCAGCATGGCACCCTGGGGTGCTGGCAGAGCACCTAGCAGAGTGCCCTTGTGGCACCCGGAGCTTGGACATGGGGGCTTGCTTGGTGTCCCAGCTCCCGGAGCAGAACACCCATCCCACACCATAGCTGTTGGTGGGGCAAATCCCTGTTATCCCAACAAGCAGCAGATGGAATACCCTGCCCTTCCCACCCACCGGCATCACAACCTCGGCAGGCTCCGGGCAGGTGGCAGATCCCGTCACGCTGGCACACACAGCACTGCTAGTGACCCCAGCACCATCTCATTTTGGGTTTGCTGGAGGTTTTTTTAGACCTGCTAAAAAGGAGCCAGAGGATTTCCTGGAGCTGTAAATAGGCCAGTCTGATCTGCTGTCAGAGTCACGTTTTCTGTGACTCAGGCAGGTCCCAGCCCTCAGCAGCACTTGCGGTTTCAGTACACAGTGCACAGCTGAGCAAGGCTCATCCTCGACCCAGCACTAACTGCCCACTGCCAAGCCTGAGGCACCATGGGGTCTCCACAGCCAGTGACCCCTACATCTCCAGACGACAGCATCCCAATGGTGCTGCCAGGATCTGGCCACAATTCCACTTCCCTGGCACTTCCTGGCACAGTTTGGCTTTGCTTCAGGCTTCAAGGACCAAGTGTCAAAGAAAGAGCAAGGGGACCCAGGACTGGCTGACCCCTGTGGCTCCTTGCTGGCAGCACCAGCAAAACCAGCAGTACCTAGGACCTTTCCACTGGTCCCAGCAATCCCAACCAGCAGCACAAAAATCCCTGGATCATAATAAAATTCTTTCTCCCACCTCCACACCTAGAAAATCCTCATCTATTATTGAAAACGGATAAGTAATGGTGCTGGGTGACATTGCTGTCACCAGATCCTAGTGGCACCAACACAGGCAGGCTCAACCCCAGCTGGGCGCTGCCTGCAGAGGCAAAACACCATGGAGGAGCAGAGGGAAACACAGCGACACCAATATGGGGCTCCCACAAATGTCCCCCCTCCTGGCTAGAGCCAAGGAGTCACCACCAGTGTCACTCATTGACACTAGTGCTAACATTCCCTGTGCTGTGCCGGGACATCGACGCAGTGGTGGGACAGACCTATCAGGAAGGGACAGCTGCACCAGCACTCACCACTGGCACTGTCCCAGCACTATCTGGGGTGGCTGAGGGTCCTCTTTGCTGCTCACCAGGGACAGGGATGGGAACAAAACTTCAGCAAGGGAAGCACAGGGTCCCCAGTGTGCCAGGCTGGCAGCTCCCTGGTGCTGTCAGGCCCTTTGCCCTCACCAAGTAAATCATTCATCAGGCCCTCGTTAGGTTCCCTCCTTCAATCATTAATCATTTAACCTCAGTGCTAAACAAGATGAGGATATTCCAGAAGCAAAGTCAACACAGGGAAACGCCATAACCCAGCTGGCTGCTGGGGATCGGGGGTAACCCTGGCTATAGCCCCTGCCAAGCACAAATCCTCCCAGTGCTGACCCACCGCATTCCTCCCCGGGATTAGGCAACACCACAGGGGCTGTTTTGTAAGAGACTTAAAGGCTGGAAAAGTGGCATGAGGAGGGAATGGAGAGGGCTGCTAGCACCCCAGCACCGTGGTACTGTGTTCTGGGGGAATAAGCCAGGATGCCAAAATACATGAGAACCAGACCCCTCAGCCCCATCCCAAACCCGCACAGCCCTCACTCTCCAAGTGCTGGGGATGAAAGATCTGGAGGTGCCTGGTGCTGGTCCCCTTTGTCTGGACCAAGGGGCTCAGCAAGCCCCTCTACTCCCAAACTTGGGTGCTGACTGCTTTTTTGGGAGCTCCCACAGCCACCCCAGCCCACTTCAGATGCCCTCAACTCAACAGAGAGTTTAGGATGCACCTCTTTCTCCATCAGAGCTGAGCATCCTGGCATAGGGAGGAAAGCCCCCATGCTGCAGGGGTGTGCCCACCCTTTGCCCACTGCATCCCACCACTGCTCTCAGGGCCATGGGTTTCCCAGCCCTCAGGTGAGGCACTAGTGAGGGTTGGGCTTGTTCAATTAAGGAGCTGTGTATGCCATGGGAGGCTATGGGCTCTGACTGGGAGTGACAGGCAAGCTCGCTCACTTCACTGGCTCTGGCTTCCCCCAGGTAAGCAACATTACCCCTAACAAGGTGCCGGGGATCGAGTAGTGTGGCTAGGGCCATCGGTATGTCAGTGACAGAGCTGCACTCAGCACCCAAGCACCACATAGTAAAGTGGTGGCCATACCACAACTCTCCCCTGCCTGTCCCTTCAATGGCACCCAGGGTAGTGGCCAGGAGCTAGGAAAATCCAGTATAGGAGCCCTGTCAGGTGTCTAGAACCCACTTGATAGATCTAGTTCCCACTGCAGTTCCTCCTCCAATGTAGGCAAACCCTGCCTGCACCCCATGTTCCCCTTCCCCAGGTCTCTGGGCTCATTAATCAAGGAGAGCTAATTACCAGCACACGGTCCCTTGGCTCAGCAGAAGGAGGTGGCCAGCCTGCCTGTGGTCCAGCTGGTGCGGTGGAGGTTTGCCAAGGGGTCTCTGCCTGCCCCAGGACTTCCTCAAACGCCACCTCAGCAATGGGAACTTTCCGGAAAGCCGAGCAGAGTTCTGAGCTGGGATGTGGTGCAATATCCACCCCAGGCCCCAAGAGAACCGTGAGGCCTCAGTGCGGTGATGCACTGACCACAGCCACCATGGGGGACGAGAAGGCCGCCTCCTGAGGCCGTTTGAGCCCTGGGTGACAGAAGAATGGGGCAGGGCTTTCATCAGGAGAGGAAGGAAGAGCCAGGCAGGGTGATCTCAAGGAAGTGAGAGCTCACCAGTACCACAGCAGGAACCAGGCATCAAGGAACGGGGCGTTGTGGACAAGCTGAGCTCTGGCCACTGGACAGAAGGGATGAGCAGGCAGGTGGCTGCCATGTCCCACCACCCCAGGACCCCTGTGGATCCCCAAGGAGGGTAGTAAGCTGTTACCCACCAGGGTTCCTGTGGGCACAGGGGACAAAGCTGGGTGGCAGAAGGACCTGCAGGAACAGGGCTGGCCACCAGTGGGAAGGGGGTTTCTCGGCTGCCATGCTCCAGCAGCACTGGGCAACCAGTCTCGCACCACAGCGATTTTTACCTTTCCTGCCTAAATTAAGGAAAGATCCTCAGCCAGGGGCCATGGCCAGCCCGAATGAGGCCAGTGTCCCTGCTGGATCCAGAGGGGGAACCTGATGTCCCGTCCCCAACAGACCTGCCAGGGCTACTGCAGATTCCCAGCCCAGCTAGGAATCGAAAGCACCACATCCTCACCCCGAAACTGCTCAAGCAGAATCCTCAGCAAGCAGCGAATACCCCAAAGCAAACAAAGGGTCCCAGGACAGCAGCCAGCACTCCACAGACCCCCTCCCACCCAAACCCTCCACACTCCACCTCAGTGGGTGCCCATCTGCGTGGCAGCGCCCAAGGTCTTTCCTGGGAGGGTGAAGCTTTTTCATTTTCAAGATCTTCTCAGCCAAAAAAACCTGCAAATGATATTCAAACCTCCCAGGTGCTGTTCAGGGATCAAGTTCAGGCTTGCAGAGTCACAATCCAGGGGTGGAATTGCTCCTCTGGAACCTCCTCCCTCTGACATGCGTTGCCATTTCCAGGTGGTTCTTGTGGAGAAGCCAGAGGGTGCCCGGCCCCCTGCTCAGGGGCCTGAGGGCTCACACACACATCAGGGTGTGCCCCGACGTGGGAACTGCCCCGAGCCGGCGCTGTGTGGAGATGAGGGGCGTGCATAGAGGTGGAAGAGGACAGTGAGGAGGTGGGTGAGAAGTCTGGGACAAGGGGGCAGGAAAACTGGGGGTTCCTTGTTTCCCCAAGGTCCCAGCTGCATTCCCCTTCCCCCCAGTAATAAAACCTGGGGAGGTGAAACATGTCCCAGGCTGTGGCACCAACAGGCGATTTTCCTGGCATTCCCTTCCAGAGCATTGCTGCCTGCCTTGCAAATCTAGCCAGAAAAGGGGCAAATACAGCCAGAAACTAGCAAATCCAGTGAAGAAGGGGATAAGTCCGACTTGAAATGGGTAAATCCAGCCAGAAAAGGGGTAAATACATCTGGCAATGCTGTGACTACCCACTGAGTTCTGCTGGAATGCTCTCAGCTCCTGACACACTTTATGGAAGCTGCCAGCAAACTAGGTCAGGAAGCCAAACCCCATGTGCACAGCTACCCCTGAGGAGCCCCAATGTCCCAGGGTCTGGCAATGCTGTGGGGGGGCTGTGCTGCAGCCCAGAGGATGGGTCTCTGATGGGTCCCCCTGCGAAGCACGGCACCTCCTTCCTCCATGAGAAATCAACCCCATCAACCAACATCCAGCACTGAAACCATGTGGGCCCCTGTTTCGCTTTCCCATAAGTGGGAAGTGAAAGTCTCATAGGGAAGGGGTGACTCCTCCAGCTGTGGATGGGGTGTCCCCTTTTCAGCCCTCCCGCCTCCTCTTCACGCTCACTGGGGTGCAACACTACCCCATGCACAGGCCCTGTCCCCAGCAGCAGGGTCACACCATACCAGGGCCGCCCCCTGGATCCCCCTGGCCACCACAGCACTGCAGACAAGCCAAGCCAAGCCAGGGGATGCTGCAGCAGGGACAGAAGTACAGGGACCTCCAACCGCATGCACCCACCCCTGCTTTGCAAGAGCCCTTCTACACAGCCAGCCCCCCGCTGTCCTGTAGATTTGGGGGGGCCCATCTGCAAAGCCTCCCCAAGCATCAACCCCGCCATGGCCACAGAGTCCTGCCACAGGAGCTGCATCACTCCCTCTGCATGGGGGAGCATTGCTCCCTGCCTCCCCTGAGATACCCCCAAAATCCCAAGGGCTCACCCTAAGTTCTGGCAGCAAATGTGTCCTCAATATTGCTCTAAATATCCCTATTCCCAATGTCCTGGCTGTGGCCCATAGCAGCTTGTTCCCAGTAGCTGCTGGAGCATCCACAGAAAACCACCAGCAGCTCTTGGAGGAGTTTTCCTTGCCACCTTCCTCCCAGCACCCCAGAACAGACACCCACCTCCAGCATTCAGCTCTGTGCCCCCAAAAACTGGCTTTTTGGGCTAAATCCACAAATTAAAATTGCTGTCCCTGCAGTGGTGCTAGACCTAGGAACCCCATGTGCAGGTGCAGCTCCTGGGCACCCCAAATACCAACTTGATGGCCCCAGCAGTGTGAAGGTGTCCCATGGAACCAGCTTGCCATTACTGGAGGACAAAGCAACCGCCAGCCATTCCAGTTCCAGCTGCACAGCACTGGTAAAGCTCCAGGCCTTGCCAGGCAGACTGGGAAGCAGCAAGGAAGAGGAGGAGGAGAGCAAGAGAAGCCCACTACCAGCATCACCCAGCATCTGGGTGCTATTGTGGTGGTTGGTGTGGCTCAAGCACTGCTGGCAGGGGCCCTGGCACAGCCAAAGCTGATGCTGTTGTTTGGCCATGAACAGGGACATGCCAGAATCCCAGCAGAAAACAAACCTGCCAGCTGGGCCCTCACGGTCCCCTTTTCCCAGCTTCACCCCTGGCACTGGCAATACCACCATGTATCCAGTATGCCCCAACATGTCCCTCACCCCAACCAGGTGGTAGGACCCATGCAGTGGCACAGGAATGAGGGCTATCAGCAATACCAGGGCCCTTTGGAGACTCGGACTGAGCTGGGTTATACTGGGGCTGAGCTGGGGTCTGCTCAGGGAAGCTGGGATATACTGGAAGTGAACTGGGAAGGCAGGGGTTTAAACTGGGGTTAAGCTGAGATGTGCTGGTATTGAGCTGGGATGTGTTGGGGTGAATTGGAATATACTGGGGAGGAGCTGAGATGTGCTGGGGGGAGCTGGGGAGTACTGGGATTAAACTGGAATGAATACTGGGAATATACTAGGTTTGAGCTGGGATGTGCCGAGGTGAACTGGGGTATACTGAGGTTCAGTGGGGCTGTGCTGGGAATGAGTTGGGGTCTGCTTGGGGCAGCTGGGGGGCAACTAGGGAATACCAGGGTTCAACTGTAGTGTACTGGGGTTGAGCTAGGATTGAACTCGGGTGTGCTGGGGTTGAGCTGGAGCATGCTGGAATTGAACCGGGGTTGAGCTGGGATGTACTGGGATTGCGGTGGGGTGTTCTGGGGGTGAAGCGGAGCATATTGCAGTTGAGCTAAGATGTGCTGAGAGCAAGCTACGGCATACTGGAATTTGGTTGGGGAGTACCGGGGCTGAGGTGGGGTATTCTGGGATTAATCCAAGGCATGAGTACCCCTAACGAGTGGGAGGCATAGCGCTGTTGCCTTGACCAGGAGAACAATCCATACTCCCCCCACTGCCCCAGCAGCTCCCAGTACCCCCAGTGCCCTCCCAGCACTGTGTGCCCGGAGACCCACAGAAGCACGTGGAAAGAAATACGACCTCCCCCAGGAGAGAAACCGCGTCTGAGGAGGAGAAGTGCCCACCCTCCACCCCCCCCAAGCTGGCGTTTCCCCTCCAGCCCCCCTGGAGCACCCAGTACCTCGGTCTGGTGGCAGCGGCGGCTCCCAGAGGATGCCGGGGCGCTTCCCGGGGCGGGGGCACTCAGGGCCCCCCTTGCCAGGCCCAGGCTTGTTCCCGGCACGGAGCTTTGGCTGCCTCATGGAAACAGGATTCAAGGGGAAGACTGCCAGGACTTGCCCCAAAAAAAAATAAATGGGATGGGGGGGGGGGGGGCGGTTCTTGCCTCCCCACTCAATTCCCAAGGTCTTGGTGGGGGCTAAGAATGAGAGTGGGAGGGTTTGGGGACACAGAGGGGACGTGGGGTGTCCATGGCCAGCCCTCACGGCTGCCCAGCCTGGGACAATGGTCCTTTCATCCCAGCGCTCAGGGACCGGGACACGCTGGCTGCCTGCTCCGGGGGAGGGAAGGCCCCCCCGCTCGGCCCCTCGCCCACGCGAGGCCACGGGCAGGAGGGGCCATGGCTCAGCCCCACAATTGGGGTATGGTGCTCGGTGGGGATCAGCCAGGGGGAGAGTGTGAAATATCCCAAAAAGCTCCTCTACTGCCTGCATCCCCCTTACTCCCAGAATTCCCACTCCCCCAGTCCATCACATCATCCTACTCCCCCATCCCACCATCCCACTCCCCAGAGCCATCACATCCCCCACATTATCCCATCCTGCTCCCCAGAACCATCACATTCCCCATCTCTCCTATCCTGGACCCTCGGATCCATCCGGGGCGATCCCCTTCCAGTGGGATACCCTCCCAGAGCCTTCGGCAGAGAATGAAGGTGCCATGGCCTTACCCAGTTTTGGGGGTGTCACACAACCAAGTGCTCTCCAAGACCCCAGGGGCCAGCAGCAATGCCTGAGTCTCATCCCTGAAGGGCTGAAGTCCTTCCCAGCAGCATTTTAGGGATCACCCATGTCAGCACCCAAGAGTGTCCCCAGCACAGCCCCAAGCTCACTGCCCCCTCCCCATATCCTACCTGAGCCCTGGCTCTGCTCAAACCCCCTGGCACCAGGCGTGTACCAGAGCATATTCCACTTCCCTTTGTAGTCATCTTCTCTCTCCAGTCCCACAGCTCTGGGTCCCTGGCTGTACCTCCCAGAGCTGACAGACCTAAACCCTCCGCACAAGGGGCTGCATCCCATCACCTGCCCACCTCGTTTCCCCCTGGCTCCGGAGCTGCTGAGATACGTCCTGTCTCCAGTTCGGCTCCATTTTCACCCTGCCGGGTGGGGGGTGGGGGGGTGGCCAGGTTCCTTTTTAATTGGGTTCTATTTTTAATTGGGATTAGGGTGGAGGGGGAGAGGGAGGAGGGGGGGGGGGTTGGAAATTGACAGGAGAAATGGGAAGCAAGTCCCCAGTCCCCATCCCATCCCCACAGGTGCCAGCAACACAGGCACAGAGAATGTCACATGCTGGACAATGCCACCCACCAAAACCCTGCTGGGGTGCAGAGAAGGGATGGGACCTGCTGAGGTTTTGGGGTGCCCAGAGCACTAGGGGGGCAGAAATGGGGCACACAAGTAGTTTTGCCCCTGGGTGCACCCCAGGAGGAGACAAGAGTCCCAAGGCTCCACACAGGCCCCACAGTCCCTGGGGGTGTCAGCTCTGTTCCCCAGGACTCTCCTCCTGGAGAAGCCACGATGTACCCCCACAGAGTGCCCCCAAAGTTCAGCACCCCATCTCCTCTCTCCCAGAGGTGCTTTTGGGGGAAATGTACTGGTGTTACTGGCTTGGCTGGGGCTGTGGGAAAACCCACTACAAGGGCTTGTAGCCTCATCCCTAATTAGTGCCCACTGCAAATTCACTGTAGGGATTTCTCAGTCACCCTTTGGTGGCATCACCATCACCCAGAGCCCCCCTGGAGGTCCCCACAACCCCTGAGGGTCCCACCAGGACCCACCATGAGCAGAGACCCTCTTCCTGAGTGCACTGTGGGGACAGGGATGGCTCCCAAAGGACTGAGGTGGGACAGAGGCTGAGTCCCTCCCATGCCAGATTTAATTATTTTATTCCTAAATAATCAGCTCCAGTACAAGGTACAAAATCTCCCATCTCCCTCTGCACCCCCAGAAAAGGAGGGGGCAGAAGCATGGCCAAAGACCAGCTCCCAAACCCCCAGTCAAGGCCTCAAATTCCAGTGGAGGAAGGGTTCAAGCACCCAGCTTGGAAAGGGTCCCCATCCTGAAAAGGCAGGGGAGGGGACAGGAACCTTCAGAGACCCACAGAACATCTCGAGGTACCAGGACCCCCCCCCTCCAAGTCCTCTCAACATGCCTGAAGATGCTGGGAGCCCCCAGAGACACCCGGCACACGTGGAGATGTGAGCTTACCCCAAAGCCTCCCCTAAAAAAACCTGAAGATGCTGAGAGCCTGTTAAGACCCGCCCCCAACATGAATGGAGATCTCAGGAGCCCCCAAAACACCCACCACAGCACATCTGGAAGTGTCATGAGCCACTCAACTCCTCCCACGTGCCTGAAGGTGCTATAAGACCTCAATATCCCCTCTAATATGCTGGAGGTGCCAGGAGCCCTCCAAGCCCCTCTGCATGCCCAGAGGTGCAGGCAGGTGCCCAAGCACCCCCTGGGGGTCTGCTGGGGGGGGTAGGTGTCCCATGGGATGAAGGCAGTTCTGTTGGACCGTAACAGAGATGGGAAGCACGGATGGAGGGAAGAGTGGGAGTGCATTGGGGGGGGGGGGGGTGTCTCCAGGGCTGGGGAGCAGGCACAGGGCCCCCCTTTTCCTCTAGCCCACCAAAAGCTAAAGGGCACTTATTGGGCTTGCCACCAATAGGGACAGCACTGGTGTCCCACAAGGGCTAAGTGACCAGACAAGCCCCAAGTTCCCACCCTGGGGGACCCAGTATGTCCCTGCTGTCCCCAGACAGGGGTACAACAATGGGGGGTCCCCCAGAACCCAAAGTGGGGGTGCATGTGTACAGGTGTGCAAGATAGAGACACAAACCATGTTGGAAGTGGGGGGACAGGGAGAGAAGCCCCCAGGGGGGGTCATGTCAGGCTGTCCTAGCCTGGGGAACAAGGAGAGGAGCTCCCGGGGAAATCAGGTCAGGCTGTCCTCGTCACTGCCCTCGCCACGGTCCTCCTTGCTCTCAGCCAGGGAGCTCTCATCAATGTTTTCCAGGGAATCCGCATGCTGGAGGGAGAGCTCGGAGAGTGCCAGGGCTGGGAGTCGGCTCTGCTCTGGGAACAGCCAGGGCTTGAAGTGAGGATCATGCTTCTGCTTCCACTCAGGGTACTTGAGGCATGCCTTGTACATCTTCTTCATCGCCTGGGAGGAAGAGCGAGATGGGCACAGGGACCCCTCACCCCCACACCAGACCGACCCCCCCCCCCCAGTGCCACAAACTCACCTTGGGGGCCAAGAACTGGGAGGATTTGTTCACCACCCACTTTGGTAAAGAACCTGGAGAGAAGGGAGGGGTGGCCAGGAGTGGGACTCCCAGCATCCCCCAGGTGCCCAAAAACCAGGACCCCCATACATGGGACCCCCACAGCACTCTCACCGGGGACATGTGGCTGGAGAGAGGGGAACAGGGTTCAATCCACACTGCTCTCTGCTCTTGCAGAGGTTAAAAAACAGTGATTTCAGCATTTTCAACCCCCAAAATTAAAGATTTCAAGAGAACAGACCCAAGATGTTTCCTCCTGACATTGCTCCATGGTCTGGCTGCATCCCGAGATGCTCCTGCTGATGAGCCCTTCCAAGTCCACTTTGAGTATATCCAGGGGCCCTACTGAACCCACCCTGAGTCCCCCTGAGCTGAGCCTGAGATTTCTTGAAGCCCTACTGACCCTGCCCTGAAGTCCCAGAACCCCAAATGAATCCTCACTGAGGACCCCCAGCCCAACCTCAGCTCCCACAGAGCCGCCATTAAGTCCAAGTGAGTGCCCATTCAGCTCCCCAGCCCATCCTGAGTCCCTACTGAGCCCCTAAAGCTACTTTTGAGCCTTCACTGAGCCCAAAACCCCCATTAAGCCCCAACAGAGGCTACTCTCAGCTCCCAATGAGCCTATACTGAGAACCCTTGAGACCCCCTGTCCAAGCCCACCCTGAGCCCCCAGTAAGCCCCCTCTGAGTTCCCCCAAGACCCCACTGAGTCTCCCTAAGCACACACTGACAGTAGGGAAGGACTTGAGGGTGCTGAGCTCCGGGGCACAGAGCCGGGGGTCCCTCTCTTACCTTTGGGGTCCACCTGTGCCAGGTAGGTGATGGTGCAGCTCTTGGCACCTGTTCCCTCGATCAGGTAGCCTGTCTGGATGGAGACTGCCCGCACCATGTCCTTGCGGGGGGGATACTTCTGTGATGGGGAACAAGGTGGGAACATGAGTCAGACACAAGGTAGGAGGTGGGGTACAGCAGGCACCACCCACAAGCAGGACTGTCACAACCCCCCGAGCAGCCCCTCAACTCTACAACCATCCCCCCAAGCTCTGAGTGAGCCCCAGCCCAGCACCACAGGACTCCTGGTGCCCCACTAAACTCACAGGATGCTTGACAGAGTAGTTCATGATGATGTAGTCAGAGCCCATGGGCAGCCAGGAGCGGAGTGTGACCACGTCCCGGTTCTTCAGGGGCTTGGGACACCTCCCTAGGGACAGCACCAGGTGGGATGTTCTGGAGTGAGACACCCACCTCCAAGTGTGGAGTTCCCTCCTGCCCTGCAAATCCCCCCCAAGCCGGCATCAAGACACCATGGATCCCCTGGATGCCAAACCCAGGGGTGAAGTAGTACCAGCCCTGGGGTTCAGCCCTCCCCAAGGACCCCCCAGATTCCCCAGCCCCCTCCTCACAGGCGTAGTAGCCCACATCGGAGTTGGCCGTCAGCCTCCCGATGTCAAAGGTCTCGATGACATTGGTGTCCCATTTCTTGCGGTACTCGATGTCATGGAGCACGTCGTACAGCGTCTCCGCCGGCACGTCCCTGCACTCCATCCTGCACTGCAAGGCAGGGGGCATGAGAGAACAACCTGGGGCCCCCAGGGTGGAGAGTGGCCATGGGGACCCCTGGGCAGGAGGTCAGTTGTGGGGACCCCCAACAGGATGGCAGAGAGGCCATTGTGATGGGAGGATGGCCACTGGGACCCCCAGGTGGGAAGGTGGCTGTGGGAAACTCATAAGAGGATGGCAGTGAGGACTCTCAGGCAGAAGGGAGGCAGTGGGGACCCCAACCAGCAACTCAGTCTGCCACCCAGAGCCACCCTGTAGCACTGGCATGAGGGCTTCAAAGGAGTGTGGAGCTGAGTCCTGGGTACTAGGGGACCCTTTTTCCGACCTGCCCCCCCATCACTGTGCTCCCCTCAAAGTGGTATCCCTGCACAGGGGAGCCAGTATGTGGGGCTGTGCCTGGTGCCTTGGAGCAGCATGGATCACACAGAAGGGGTTGGGGGGTTGCAGAGTGGGGAGCTGCTCTGTAACCATGGCAGCCAGATCCAGGGAAGGCAAGGAGACAAGGAGAAGGGAGAAGGTGAGGGTGGCTACCCCAGTAGCAGGGATGCCGTCTGCCAAGGTAAACGGCACTGGAGCCAAGCATGGAGCAGGGAGAGCACCTAGCACCTGTCCCTGGGAATGCCACTGGCTCCTGTTTATTCCCAGGGATGGCACCAGCCCCTCCTGAACCTGAAACCTTGGGGTTCAGGATTTAGGGGTGGCCCTGCCACCCAGCACATGGCACTGGAGAGCCCTTGGCCCCAGGAAGGGCCACCCAGCAATGGGGCATGGCCACGGCCCTACATGGCCCCTTGGTGGGACACAGCCATGGAGCCTGTTCCCCCACAGTACTCATCCTCAAACCCATCCTTGCTCCAGAGAGCCCAGCCCCACAGTCCTCATCCTCAACCCCACAGATCCATCCCTGCCCCATGGAGTCTGCCCTCTACCCCACAGTGCTTATCCTCAATCTCAGAGACCCATCCCTGCTCCACAGAGCCCATCTCCAGCTCCTCCATTCACCCAAAACCTTGTCTGGGAACATCCACCCCTGCAGGGCAGTTTTGGGGACAGCCTGCCTGGATGACTTATTTGGAGAACATCTGTTGTCAGGCCAGCCTGGCACCATGCTCAGGTGGATTATTCCCAGAGCAGCGAGGCTGGTCAAGCCAGTAGTGCAGGACCTGCCCTGCAGGTGACTCACATCCCAGGGGGTGCCAGGGGGGTCGAAGCAGGAGACAGGATGGTGCCACCTGGGAAGCGCTCTCGAAGCTGCACACCCCAGCCCTGAGTCAATATTGACTGACGGGCGAGAAGGAGGAGAAGGAAGAGGAGGTGGAAGAGATTAAGTCCCCAGGGCTGTGGTTATGCTGGGCCCGAGGGAACACAGAATGGGTGCCAGACTGGGACAAGAGCAAATCCAAAGGGGAGACTCCCCGACCCTGCCTGGGGGAAGTGGTGAGGGCTGCCGCCACCAACGGGGTCCCCAAACTCAGCCACACTGGCGGCTTCACCAACACCCCAGATCATTCCACTGCATCCCACAGGACAGCTTCTGGCCATCCTTCAGGGGCAGCCCATTTAGAGGGGAAACCACCTTCCCTGGGAGACCTCAGATTCCCAGGCACCAACTCACTGCCTCACCAGGTAGGATGGGGTGTCCTGGCTGGGGTGCCCCAACCCGTAGCCAGTCCCAAGGCCACCAAATGTCCCACTGAGGAATCAGCCACGGCACCAACTTGTTCTCAGACTCCAGAAAAACAGGTTAGACAAGAGCTGCATCCCTAATGGAGGGGGGTGGGGAGGAGGGGGTAGCAGCCTCAAAGCAGGGCTAGACTTTCAGGTTCCACTTAATTAAGGAAGAAATCCAGGAGGAATCCAGGAGGAATTCAGGGGGAAACCAGCTCCTGGGAGAGAACAGCTCCTGCAGAAAACCCCCAGCACCCACACAGAGACTGCCAGTGTGAGGGGCAAACTCATGGGCTGCACCTTGCCCTGCCACGTCAGCAATGTGTCCATCCCTTCGAAATCCAGGAGGAGCATCTTATCCTGGGTGGGATAGTGAGCCTGGGCGCTGCTGGGGGCCACAGGGTGGGGACAAGAACTGTTACCCCACAGGGTCTCCAATACCCAGTGGAATCAACACATGAACACCCAGCAGGATGTTTCCAAGCAGGATCCACCCAGGAGGGCGTGGAAAGGGGCAAGACCTGGCTCAGGGACCCTTGCAGGCAAGAGACAGCTCCAGGTGCTGTGCCAGGAGCAGCCGTGCCAGGACATCCTGGAGTGGGCTGGGTCCCTGCCATGCCAACGTGGCACACTGAGATTGCGGGACAGGCAGGGGACACACCCAAGCGTCACCTCAATCCAGGGGATGTTTTGGGATGCAACCCCCAAGAGCAAGCAGAAGGGCTGGGGGACACGAGGAGCTTGGGGGGAGAGAGGAGGGGGCTCGGGTGGTGGTCAGGATGCACTGTCCCACAATCACAGCCATGCCCATGCCACCATGCCCAGACACCACAGTGAAGGATGGTTCACATCCCACCCACCATGGGTCCTCACCTCTGTGGGGACAAGATAGGGTGCAAATGGCACTAGAGAGTCCCTACACCCCAGAGACCACCATCCCCCCCTCCCAGGGTTCACTGCTGCCCCTTGGTCATGGCAGCCCAAACCCCTGCAACATGCTACGGTGGAAGCAATCCAGTGTTTCCATGACAGGAGCTGGGCACAGCCAGTGCCAGTGCCCCAGGGACAGGTTTCTCCAGCAGTGCCGGTGCCAACTGCTTGCAAGGCTGCTGCAGAGCAGTGTGTGAGCAGGCCGCATCATCTCTGCTGCCACCGTCACCACCACTGCCACCACTCAGGTTCAGCACCGCAGCAAGGGCAATGCCACCCACTACACCAGGACAGCTTCATGGAGGTGCCACCAGGGACAAGGACACCAGCCAGAGACTCCAGTGTAGCCCCATCTGGACACTGCTCTTGTCTCAAGTTGTCCCTTGCAATTCCGGTGTCCCGCTTTGGGAGAGGGATGAGCCAGGACGAGCGCGCACCTGCCTGTGCCAGCACACTGGCACCAAGGAGGAAGGGACCCACTGGGATATGCAGTGGGGACATAGGGAGCTCTGGGCAAGGGAAACAACCCCAGAGACAGCAGGATGGTGGCCACAGGCTCCAAGGAGTCCCCCAGCCCAGCCCTCGTACACAGCAAGCATAAGGAGGTGGGTTCCCAATGGGTGAAGTGGGGATAGGCAGCACCCAGAAACCATGGCCCCACACCATGGGGAGTCCTGTTAGTCCCTGGCTGAGTTCCCAGTCCCCCCTGCATAGCCCCTTTGTCCTCAGGGGTGCCAATTTGTCCCTGGCTCAGCCCTGGAGTTGTGTTTATCCTGGGGTCCCCAACCCCCCAGACTGCTCATTTGTCCTGGTGTTCCAGTTAACCCCACCTGTCCTGCGGTCCCTGCCTGCCATCGGAGTCCAGCTCGGCCAAGTCCTCACTCGCCCCAAGGTGCTGCATCACCTGAGGGACTCCACTATTCCCTGGGATCCTCACTCATCCCTGGGTGGTGGTTCACCCCCGAGTTCCCACTCACTGAGGAGTCCCCGCTCCCCCCACAAAGCCCAAGGTGCAGCATCACCCC
>JACBWW010000006.1:42478089-42537892 GCA_020086605.1 Lanius collurio | reverse complement strand
GCTAGCCCCAAGTCTGGGTGCAGAAATGCCCATTTCTGACACTCTCCCGCACACTCCTGGGTCTTTCCCAGCTCCCTGGCTCTCAATCCTTATCCCTGCTCTGCCATCCCGCATGTGCCAGCAGTGTGCAGAGCTAAATTCAGGAATCAATAACTCAGGCAATAAACCCAAGTCTTCTAAAAAAAATTTTTTTTAATCAAATCCCTAAAATGCATCTTCTAAAATGCATCTTAGCAGCTCTGTTTAACCCAGGAGTTTGTGGGACCCTGTGGAAGTGCTGGAGTTATAGTGGGATGGCAAAGTGGGAAAATGGCTGCTGGGATAATGGGGGGAAATGGGAGAAATTGGGGTGAAACAGGAGGAACTGGCTGGAATGGGAATTGCTGGTGGCAAATCCTGGGGTGGGAAAGGGCTATGGGCAACTCTGGGACGACACACGCGTGCTTGCACCTGTGCCCACACAGGCATCCCCCAGAGGCATCTGCTCTCAGCCCGGCCTGCAGCAAATGCCCGGGATTCGTACCACCACAACATGTGCACGTCCTGCCTGGGGGTATGAGTGCTGCACGTGTGTGTGCACGGCTGCACGGGGGATGTGTATACAGGAGAACACGCGTGTGCACAGCTGTGCACAAGTTCCTGTGTGCACACGTGTGGCATTACATGTGTGCATGTAGAAACACCCTTGTGTGCAAGTGCAGGCGTGTGTGCATGTGTGTGAATACACGTGTGTGCATCTGAGTACATGTGTGTGCCCACGTGCGTCCGTGCATGTGTGAATGCAGGTGTGTCTGTGCGATGTGTACGTTTGTGATGTGCGTGTGGTGTGTGTGGTCCCTGACGTGTGAGTGATGCGTGTGTGTGGTTTGATGCGCGTGCCCGTGTCCGCACGTTGCAAAGACAGCCCTGAGTGTGCGGGCACGCGCGCCTGTGCTCGGGCACGCGCGACCCCTTGCGTAACACGCGCGCCACCGGGCGGGTCTCAAACCTCTCCGCCCTGCGCTGCGCCGCCTGCCGGAGCCCGCCAGCCGCGTCCCTGCATGTACCGTGGCCAACGCCGTTTTCCCGGCATGCCCCGGGCGGGCCACGCCGCTGCGTCTCCCGGGGGTTGTAGTCCGCAGCGGTGGACAAGCGCAGCGCAGGGCGCGGTGGGGACTATATCTCCCGGCATGCCTTGCGCACCTCCCGTATCTTGCTTCGCCGGCCGGCGGCCGCCATCTTGTTCCACCGGCCTGAGCGACGGGGGGGGGTAAGGTGCGAGTGGCGCAGCGCGGGGAGCGAGGGGACTATGCTGGCCTCTCTGGCGTTTCGCCCGCTGCCACAGGGGCTGGCGCGATTCCTCCGAGCGCGGCCATGCTGTTTTCCGTCACGTGCGGCCTACGGGACTGTGGCGGCGGCTGTGGCTGAGGGGGCCGGGACCGCCAGACCTCGGCTGCTCGCGGTATTGGCCGCCAGGGGGCGCCATGATCCCGCGCTGCCGCCCAGGGCGAGTCTGCCATGGTGGATCGCGGCCTGCAGGGGGAGACAGAGCGGCCCGGGGGGGAAACCCCCGATAAGGGGGCCCGTCCCCGGGGGGTCTCCGCCAGCTGTTCCGCCAGTCCCCACTTTACCAATGAGGCCAGGCCCAAGGGGCTCTCCCGTAGTTAATGGGCCAGGCCTAAAGGGGATCCCCACAGCGAAGAAGCCAGGGCTGCCTGTCCCAGACCTGGCCCCACTGCAGACCCCTCGGCCACCTGCCACTGGCCTGGGCAGCGCTGGCTGCCTTGTGCCAGGAACATCGTCCAGCCTCATGGCATCCATCAGAGAGCCGGCGCCATGGCCCTCAGGTGCAGAGCAGCGCTGCTGTCATGCGAGAGACCCCGGCGGGCATCAGAGCGGTGCTGGGAGCTGCTCCCCGGGAGCAGGGCTGCCTGCCCTCATCGCTGCGCTGGCTTACTGCTACCTGCGGGACCGCCTGTCCAAGGGTGACTATCATTGCTGGGGCCAGCCCGGGGGCGGGAGGGGCGGGATTCAGGACAGAGGGTCCTGTGCCCTTTGGGAGGGGATGTGGGGTCCCTCCTTGGGGAATGGATCCTGCCTGCTGGCACTGGCCTGAGAAGCTCTCCAGGGAAGGGGTTACCCTTAATGCTTCAGTGTGTAAAGGGGCTCCAAGAGAGCTAGTGAGGGACTTTGGACGTGGGTCTGGAGAGACAGAATAAGAGGGAATGGCTTCCTACTGACTGGTTTCTTCTAACCCTGAGGGCCGGATTAGATGGGATATTGGGAAGAAATTCCTGCCTCTGAGGGTTGATGAGGCCCTGGCACAGGTTGCCCAGAGAAGCTGTGGCTGCCCCATCCCTTGTAAGTGTTCACGGACCTGTTGAACAAGGCTTGGAGCAACCTGGTCTAGTAGAAGGAGCCCCTTCTCATGGCAGAGAGGTGGAATGAGATAAGCTTTAAGGTCCCTCCCAATGCAAACCATCCCTTATCTTCCAGAGTTGGGTGCTGCTCTTCCTGTCTCTAGCCAGGGGGTGTCATTCTGACTCTGTGGTAGGAACACTGCTGTGGTGTCTGGAAACCTCTGGCTGAGGCTGTGACACCCTGGGGTGACAGTGCCCACTGCCCTGGGATTCTTGCTGTGTCCCACAGCCCCCTGTTCACAGGGTGTGTGATGGGGAATAGGGGTCAGTCACCAAGACAGTGAGGAGTTTTTGGGTAACCTGCTCACAGGAATAGCCCCTTGCTCACTGGGGTGGTCAGTGAGAGCTCTGAGCAGCAGCAGCCCCTGCACATTCCAGGTTAGGATGTCCATGTGTGTGCCTCCATACTAACTCCCTCTCCTTTCTGTATTTCAGAGGATGCTCTTCTGGAAGCTGCAAGGATTAACAACGTTTCAGAAGTCAAGAGGTGAGCAGGGTTCTGAGATATGTGAGAGCAGTGTGCCAAGGGCTGGGAAGGCAGGAAAGCCCTGTCAGCACTTGGGGAAGGAAGGGGCTGGCTGCTCCCAGCCTCCATGGGGTGCTCACCTCACCATCTCAGATCCAGAGCGAGTGGGGAGAGATGGGGAGCACCATTACTTGTTGAGTAGGAGCTGGATCACACTTCCTTGTGCTGAGAGAGGACAGTGTTAGGCCGTGCTGTGCAGATAGAACATACCTCTGTGAGTGACACCCCACAGAGGCTCATTTGTTGGGGTCTGTCTCTGCACAAACAGCTCTTGTGGGCTCCTCAGCCTGAGCCAGGAGTTCTCCAGGGGCCTTTTGTCCCACAAGGAGCAGAGGAGAGAGCTCCACCCACCCAAGGAAGTAATGGAAATGAGTGGCTGGGTGACCAAAGATATAGCTGTTAGGGAGTAGAGCATCTCCAGAGCTCCTCTCCCATGGCACCAGGCTTTTTGTCACAGTTGGCTGTGCCTGCCCCATTAGGGTGGTGCCATAGCCCCTTTCAGGAGCATCTGGCAGTGTTACATTCCCTGAGGTGGTAACTAAGAGCCAGTTTCTCAGGCTCAGTGTGTGACTGGTCCCCAGAAGGTATGTTCTTCTTGCAGCTAAACTTCCAGGGAGAGATGGTTCCCAGGATGGTTTGTGAGCAGCACTGCTGTGTCACTGACCAATTGCTGCACCCAGTGCCAGGACAAGGTTTGGGACTGTGTGAGGAAAGCAATTCTCCCATAAAGAGGGAAGAGAACTGCCAGAACCTTGGAGTTGCTTCTTGAACAGAGCCTGGCACTCCTACCTGATATCTCTCAGAATTCCAGAAGTCTCCCACCTCCCAAGTGCTGCCCTCATCCAGTATGGAATTCAGATTTTTTGACAGCTTGGCAGCTTATGTAGGATGGGAAGAGATGTTGCTGCTCTCCTGTGTACACCACACATGTGTTTCTGTCTCTGGCTGAGATCTCCCACCCAGCACAGGCCTGGGGAGGTGGAAGCTGCTGTACCTGTGTAGAAGCAAAGAGAAGAGAAGGATAGGTGAGGCCTCTTGGCCTGCAGCCAGGGGATGTTCCATCCCGTCTCCAGGATCTTGGATGAAGCAGCCTGTCTCTGCTGCACCCTAGGGCTGAGATCTGGCCTAGATCAAGGGCCAAAGAGGATATTGGTGTGCAGCTAATTGGCACATGTGTTCTGCTGCTTGTAATTGCAGGAAGCTGCTGTTTAGGGATGTCTGGGTGATTTGTGAGCCTGGTCAGGCAGAACAGCAAGAGGGATGCTCTGTGCTCCAGCTGGTCAGGGCAGGGCTGGTGGCTGTATGCCGTCCTGCTGGGTTGCACATCTACAGCTTCTCCCTTTGTTTCTGTGCTCTGTCACAGAATTACAGAATCATTTGGGTTGGAAAAGCCTTCTGAGATCATTGAGTCCAACCATTCCCCCAGCACTACCGAACCCACCACTAAACCATGTCTCCAAGTGCTACATCTACATGTCAGTTAATCCCTTCAGGGATGGGGACTCCACCACTGCACCAGGGCTTGATGACCTTTTCCATGAAGAAATTTTCCCAAACATCCAACCTAAACCTCCCATAGCACAACTTGAGGCTGTTTCCTCTCATCCAGTTACCTGTGAGAAAAGTCTGACCCCCACCTGGCTACACTCTGCTTTCAGAGAGTTGTACAGAGTGAGAAGTTTCTCCCTGAGCCTTCTTTTATCCAGGATGAGTCCCCCCAGCTCCCTCAGCAACCCCTCATCAGCTCCTTTCCTCCAGACCCTTCAGCAGCTCCACTGCCCTTCTCTAGATACACTCCAGCATCTCAAAGTCTTTCTGGTCCTGAGGAGCCTAGAACCACACACAGGATTTGAGGTATCTAATCAGTGCCCAGTACAAGCAAACAGTCACTGCCTCGGGCTTGCTAGCCACACTGTAGCTGATACAAGTCAGGGTACTAATTGCCTTCTTGCCCACCTAGGCATGCCTGACTTACGCTCAGCCACTGCCAGCCAGCACCCCCAGGGCCTTTCCTGCTGTGCGCTTTTCAGCCACTGTGCTCCCAGCCTGTAGCTCTGCACGTGGTTGTGATGACCTAGGTGCAGGACCCAGCACTTGACCTTATTTAACGTCATACAGTGGCCTCAACCCATCAAGCCAGCCTGTCCAGATCCCTCTGCAAAGGCCCTCCAGAGCCTTGCTTCCCATCCTGTTCCCTGTGGATCTGGCAGCCTTCCCACTGCTTGGAGCTTTGTGCCTAACTCTGCTTGGCACATGCCTTTGTGCAAAAAGCATGAATGGTGAAAACTACTGACTCGCCCTGCTGCAGGCAGTTTCGGCCTCAAACATGATGAGGGGACTGGAGCATCCCTCTTATAAGGAAAGGCTGAGGGAGCTGGGGCTGTTCAGCCTCGAGAAGAGATGACTGAGAGGGGAACTCGTCCTTGTCTGTCAGTGTCTGCAGGGAGATTGTCAGAGAACTGACCAGGTTCTGCTCAGTGGTGCCCAGCAACAGGACAAGGGGCATCAGGAGAAACTGGTGCACAGGAAGTTCCATCTCAATATGAGAAAGAACCTTGTACTGTGAATGGGACAGAGCACTGCAACAGCCTGCCCATAGAGTCTGTGAGTCTTCTTCCTTGGGGATATTCAAACCCTACTTGGACACAAGCCTGTGCAGCCTGTTGTGGGTGTACCTCCTTAAGGAGAAGGCTGGACAAGGTGATCTCCAGAAGTCACTTCCCACCCCAACCCACTCTCTGATTTCCTGCATCTCTTGACAACAAGCTTCCATAGCTCAGGATTGTCAGAGCTACTGCAGAGCTGACAGAGGAGACAGAGTCTTGCATTCAGCGCTCTCCACCTGCAAGGGGCAAAGTCCAGATTGAGCCTGGACAGGGCAGGAGTATGACAATCCAGCTGGGCAGCACCATCCATGGAACATGACCTGTCCTTCTTTCACACTGCTGTCCCCTGCCTGCACTGTCCCCTGGGGAATCAGGAGAGGGGAGGCTGTGGTGGTATTTCTAATACAGCTTCAGGCTTGTTTGAAGTGGAGTGCTGACCTTTTCCAAGTGCCTTCTTCAGCTGACAGCTGGTTGTGGCCCTCTGCACATGAAAACATCAGAATATAGTGACTAGGAAATGCAATCTTTTAGTCTAAAGTGTAGAAAATGGCCGTGTGAGAGAGGGTGGGAGGCACCAAGAAGATCATGACGTACTGATTCTAGCTCTGGTGCCCTCATCATAAGAAGGATGTGGAGCTGCTGGAGTGAGCCTAGAGGAGGCCATGGAGATGCTCCAAGGGCTGGAGCCCCTCTGCTCTGGAGACAGGCTGGCAGAGCTGAGAGTGTTCAGCCTGGAGAAGAGAAGGCTCCAGACAGACCTTGAAGCCCCTGCCAGAGACTAAAGGGGCTCCATGACAGCTGGAGAGGGACTCCCAAGGGCATCGAGTGACAGGACAAGGGGGGATGGCTTCAAACTGATGGAGGGCAGAGTTAGATGGGATATTGGGAAGAAATTCTTCCCTGTGAGGGTAGTGAGTCCCTTACGCAGGCTGGCCAGAGCAGCTATGGCTGCCCCATCCCTGGAAGTATTCAAGGGCAGGTTGGACAGGTCTTGGAGCAATCAGGACTAGTGGAAGGTGTTCCTGCCCATGGCAGAGGGGTTTAGAACTAGTTGAACTTTAAGGTTTCTCCCAACCCAAACCATTCCATGATTCTGTAATTGTTCCAAGCAGTGATTTTTAACTCTATTGAGAATGAACAGGCCTTTCAGGCATACCAGACAGACCTCACTGGAACACATGTGTTTGTATTACTCTGGGAAGAATGCAGATCCACAGGCTGGATCCAGCTCCTTTTCTGTAGGATTGCCTCTCCCTGAGCTCCTAGACAAGTTTTCTCATCTTTAACCACTTGTTCAATGCAGGGAACCATGCTGCATTGAGCTGAAAGAATGTGTTAACTTCTGAGAGCATCCCCTTTGGAGCATGTGGCAAAACAGCTCTTCCCTCCAAGCCCTTCAAGCTGTTAGCCAGCACACCTAATTGATGTAGATAATTTCCCTCAACCTCAGTTGTTCTATGCATTTGGAGGGAAAGCAAGAAAAAAGGCATAAAAATGCCCACCTTAATCCCACTTGTGTTGATATTCAGTAATAATATTGATTCTTTGTGTTCCACCTTTGTTTCTTAATAAGCCACCCCAAAAGCACAGGCTTTTAGCAGTTTTCTCACCAGATAACCATGATGGAGCAGTGTTTTCCTCAGCACTGTGCAGCTGTGACTCATGGAGACACAGAGCATGTGTCAGATGCCTGTTATCAGCCTCATTCCTAACAGCAGGCAGCCACCCAAATCTGATGTGGTAATGAGGCCTGGAGCTGACCAAGTGCTCTCCTGCTCTCACAGGGATCCAGACAGATGTGGCAGTGGGGCAGGAAGCTCCATGTCAGTTGCTGCAGCTGAGTCTGCTCTCCTCAAGCTGATTTTTTAGGTGGAGGAGAGATGCCGAAACAACTACGTCAAGCTTGATTGCCCCAAACCGTGATCTCTCTGTTTTCAAGCAGCACCACTCATCTTGGCTCTGACTCATTGCAGTGCTGCTTCCTCCACACTGTGCTTGTCTCTTCTCCCCTGTTGGTAAGCAGCACAGCTTATTGAGCAAGATTTCCCCATCCCTGTCTCTGGAGGTGTTTAAGGCCAGGTTGGACAGGGGTTAGAGCAACTGGTCTAGTGGAAGGTGTTCCTGCCCATGGGAGGGAGTAGGAACAAGATGAGCTTTAAGGTGTCTCCCAACTGTAACCCTTTCAATTCTCTCCAGTTTGGGCAGTGGACTGGGGGTACAGCAGCACCTTCTGTTTGCTTCCTGGCTCAAGGGTTTTTTAAAGAATTCAGAGACTGGGTAAAAGATCCCTCTGTAGTGATTCAGGCTTTGCTTACCTGGAACATCAGGAAGGCACTGTGTGGAGGAGGCAGGCCTTTATGGGAGCAGGTATCCCATGTTGTACCTGTTGAAGTATTTTCTCTCACAGAATAACTATGAATGTTGTGACTGAGGCTTCAGGGATGCCTGAATGCTTTGTAGGGTGAGTAGAAGAGTCATGTCATTGGCTCCTGGAGCATGATGGCCTCTGGCCACTAGCCATCGTGTACTTTATCTCAACTTGAACAGCTGTGACACATCTTCAGCAGGGAGATGATTTATAATTACATGTATTTCCATTGCTCCATGTTTATATGAAGTTGGGCCTGCATTTGTCTGCGTGTATCTGAGTTACAGACACCTGGGGTTTTTAGAATGAAAAGATGTTTATCATGTAAATGTCCCCTTTAATCTTTTCTCTTAAATGGCCATATTATCCAGGACTGGGTTTCAGTGGAAGATGTGTTTCTGATTATTGAGTGTGATTTGGCCTATGGCTCTGGGAATTCAGAGTAGATACAACAGCCCAGATTTCTTCATGTTGGTAAGGAAGTATTGGGGGAGACCTGCGTGTGCTATGCTTTCCTCTACTAGCTAGCTGGAAAAATGCCCTTTTTGATCTGTTTCTTGGGGTATTTTGGCCTCCCAGGATTGTTTGGGTTTGCACGCTGAGTCACAGAGCAGTGTCACTGCTGTTGGCACAAGCCAGCCATGGGAGACAGGAGATCTCATGGTTCTTTCCCAAACAGCTTTAAAGCCCTTAAATCCCGGATCCCTCTCTTTGGAAGCAGACACCAACACACCTGGATGCATGGGAGTTTCTGAATATGTGGAATATATCTGGGAACCATCATAGGGTTAATTCCAGTTAGTGGTGGTTTTTATCAGCAGGGCTGAGTGCGGGATAGCCTCTCTGAGCAGCTTTGGGTTTGGAAGAGTAGCAGTCCACCACCACAGATGTGGCCTGTGCAACCAAGGGAGCAATTATTCCACTTTCCTTACTGCTCAGGAGCTGAGGGACACCTTGGAAGACGTCAGGCAGCAGCTTAAAATATGCTGAGTGCTTGCTTACACAGCACATAAACTATGAATGTTGGTGGATGTGAGGGAGTCTTGACACTTGAGTTCTGACCTGCGCAGAGTAAGTCAAGCAGGAAACACAAACCACCTGCGGTGAGAGTGGATTGCTAGAAGTTAGTGTATTATGCTCAAATCCCGCTGCAAACAGTGATGACTCTGGGTTTTTTCCTACTTCCGCTGCTGGCCTCTGCCAGAGCAGGCTGGCAGGCTGGTAGGGTATTTTTCCGGCACGCAGCTCAGCTGTTGCATTGGGGTGACTGAACTGGGGCTACCCTGTGTAAAGTTTCACATTTTCTTCCAAACCTGCTGATGCCAACTGTAGAATCACAGAAGAGTTTGGGTTGGAGGGCACCTTGAAGCTCATTCAGTTCCAGACCCCTACCATGGGCTGGGACATCTTCCACTAATCCAGGTTGCTCCAAGCCCCATCCAACCTTGTTTTGAACACTTACAGGCACAGGGCATCCACAGCTACTTTAATGTCTGTATTAGTCTTTTCACGCTTGGGTTGTACCTCTTTGACTTTCCCCACTTTGTGTGCTCTCACCCATGGTGGTTTTGCCCACCCTCTGTGCCTCCAGACCTGCTCTCCTTTCAGAGTTTGCTTTACCTCCTGAAATTTAGACTTATGAGAGCTTCCCTTTGATTCTGAAAATTTATTTCCAGGAGTTTCTCCTTGGCCTCTGGCCTCCACGCATGGCCTGTTTGGCTGTCAGTGTTAGGGTTACCAGTATTCCTCCAGGATCCCCCATGTCCTGGGAGCAGCCTTCCTGCCTTGAGAGCTGCAGAGAAATGTTATTCCTCTCTGCCTTGCTTTGCCTTGCCTTGCCTTGTCTTCCCTCCCCTTCCCTTTGCATCTCATCTGCATCTGCTCTGCCTCACACTGTGCCAGTCCATATGTTTTCATGGAGCACCATGGTGTGTTACTGGCCCTGGAATGATGGTGAGGAGTGAGAAACAGCCATGAGTTCACTGCAAGGAGACAGCAGCTGCATCAAAGGATTTTTAGCCTCACAGGAGCACTGTGTCCTCCTGTCCAGGCGGATCCTTTCCCTGGCCTCTAGCAAGGATTGTGCTTTCGTGTTCCGAGATATTGTTCAGTTGGGATGTTTTTCTTCCCCCCTTCTTCTGCAAAGCAAAGGGCAGCTCCCAAGAGGGTGAGCACATCTGAGAGTGTCCCCCACTCTGCAGTTAAACAGTGACATATTGGGACAGGGCTGGGAGAAACAGAAGCTATTGTTTTTGCAAAAGTTCAAGTTTCCAGCTTCCTCTTCCTCCACCTGTCAGGAGGGAGTGCTGGGCATGCTCCCGGCACTGAGCACAAACTCAAACATGCCCTCTGGGCTCAGCAGTGTCACTGAGTCAGTCACCCAGAACCCCAGTGGCGGGGTGAATAGAAGGCACATCTGTCCGGGGGCAGTGGGGGGAGAAGGCTCATCACTGCCGACTTGGGCTCTTTATCTCTTCTGCAGGGATCAAAGTGCTGAAGCTTTGGGAGCTGCTGTCTTGAGGTAAAATAGAGCATATGCACAAAGCAGTGGGTGCTGCTCTGCCCAGATTCCTCCAGCAAATTCCAGAGCAGACAGTGATGTTCATAGAATCAGGGAATCACAGAGTGGTTTGGGTTGGAAAGGACCTTAAAGCAACCCTCCTGCCATGGACAGTGACACCTTCCACTAGACCAGGTTGTTTCAAGCCCCATCCAACCTGGCCTTGAACACTTCCAGGGATGAGGCAGCCACAGCTTCTCTGGG
The DNA here is from genome assembly GCA_020086605.1 of Lanius collurio. Classification (NCBI taxonomy): domain Eukaryota; kingdom Metazoa; phylum Chordata; class Aves; order Passeriformes; family Laniidae; genus Lanius; species Lanius collurio. The sequence goes on along the minus strand of JACBWW010000006.1, from coordinate 42,527,229 downwards.
CAACCTGTGCCAGGGCCTCACCACCGTTGCAGAGAAAAAATTCTCCCTAATAGTCAATCTAACCCTGCCTTCTGTCAGCTTTCTGCCCTAAAACCATTAAAAAAATAAAAGCTTTAACTGGAATCCCTTAATTATGAGTACTTCCCCAATCAGAAACAGCGCCATCTCTGACTTAGGGTTCTTCTCCTGACTGGGTCTTGAATCACGGAATCCCAGAGGAGTTAGGGTTGGAAGAGACCTTTAAAGGTCATCTAGTCCAGCCTCTGCCATGGGCAGTGACATCTTGGTAGCACTGCTGCAGTCAAGGAAGTTTGTCATTTGAGAAACACTGGAAATGGCGCTAATAGAGCTGTATTCATGTGAGAAACTCCTTAGGAGGTGAGTGTCCTGGATCTTACTTGGTTAAAATGTGGATAAATATCCTAAACATTGATCAGAGGATTTTATTTAATTAAAATAAAATACTCCTGCTGGTAAATACATTTGGCTGTCTGGGATCTGAGCAGTGGTCGTGGCTTTATTGATTGTCATATCATTAAATCAGGCGGAGAAAAAGTAAATGATGGGCCTGAAGACCCTAAACATAAAGTTCAGTTGTCTGGAAATCTGTTAAGTTGCTGAGCATCATGCAATGATTTAACAAAAAAAAAAAGGAATCCAGCTCCTAAATGAAATGTCAATGCATATTGTGGTAGATGATGTGATATGACTAATTCTCTCACTGGGTTCCGTGATGTGGCATTCCAGATGCTTATGGTGATCTAGATTCCTGAATGGAAAACTACTTGACTGATCCCAATGCCTTTGCTCCACGCTGTAACCTAATCCCACAGGAGAGGCTCCAGCATCCTTCCTGTTGGATGCACAATGTAAAACAGGTTTTACTGCTGGACTAGGATCTTTTTCTTTTTTTTTTTAAGAATGGATATAACTCATTATTCAGTATGTCCTTATAGTGTGTCTGTAGAGAAAAAAGCCTTTCAGTGTGTTCACAAGTATTTTTCAGTGGCTCCAAAGTGGCTTAAGAATTCTAAAATCACAGGATAACAGAATGGCTTTGGTTGGAAGGAACCTTAAAGATCATCTAGGCCTAACCTCTCTGCCATGGACAAGGACACCTCCCACTAGACTTCGTTGCTCCAAGCCCTTTCTAAGATGGCCTTGGACACTTGCAGGGATGGGGCAGCCACAGCTTCTCTGGGTAACCTGTGCCAGGGCCTCACCAACCTCACAGGAAACAACTTCTTCCCAATATCTAATGTAAATCTCCCATCTTTTAGTTTAAAATGTCATCTTTTTATTTTAAATAAAGGCTGATGTCCCGCCCTTTGTTTCACAGGGAGATGCTGAAGAGTTTCACTGCAGGTCTTGTTTATGAGAAAACAAATGTAACAGAAGAAGGGGGACTTCACACTGACACAATGCAGGGTTAGATTGTATATTGGAAGAAGTATCCATCCCTGTGGCTGCCCTATCCCTGGAAGTGTTCAAGGACACGTTGGATGGGGCTTGGAGAAACCTGGTCTAGGGGAAGGTGTCCCTGGCCATGGCAGTGAGGTTGGAACTGAATGATCTTCAAGGTCACTTCTAGTCCAGACCTTCCCATGAAATGTTAAATTTCTTGACAGATGAAATTAAGACTGACCCTTTGCAGCAGAGCAACCCAGTGGCTGGCAGAAGGTGACCAGGATAGTCTCTCTGCCCCTTTAATGTAAAATCATATAAGTACCATGGCCAAGTGCAAATGGGGCTGATACTTTGCAAAATTACATTAGTTACACTCTACTGAGGATGTTAATCAGTGGTTGGTGTTGGGCTGTAAGGCTTTTATTGCCAGGCAGAAGTTCCCAGCCTGAAGGGGTTTGTGTGCCTCCATCCTGGCTTAGCTGATGCCTTCTTACTTGCAGAGTTTTGGTGTTGGGGTTGCCTTGCCCCTTCTGGGTTCCTCTTTCAGGCTCCCTCTCCCTTGTCATCAAGATGCCTCTATTTCCTGGCTTTTCTGTGGCTATAGGCTGTCACACTGACATGCTGTAGGAAGGGAGTGGTGTGAATGTTACTGCTTTCAAATGGACAAGTAAATACAGTGAAATTCAGAAATAACTTGGACATGTTGGTCCACACCACTCTGAGATACAAATGGAAGGGGATTGAGCATCACAATGTCTGGGAAAGGATTTTTGGAAGCAGTTGAGGTGAATCAGGGGGAGACAGTAAGAGGTTTGCAATTGCAGCATCCTGACAACTCTGGTGCACGTGGGAATGGCTCCTCAGGGTTTGCGGGAGCTGGATGTGGAGTTGGTTCCTGTCGTGGCAGTGAGCGAGCAGCTTTCCAGCTGGGGGAGCAGCTCCCTGTGCCTTCACAGAGGACGTGGCACACATGGTGGCACAGATGGAGCTGTGGTGTGGATTTCTCCCCCAGGCAATGTCCTTCCAGCTGGAGCGGGTGATGGTGTGACCAACAGTGGCCGAGGGTCTGAGTCAGGCTGTCTTATCTCTGTTGTGAGTGCAAACACCTCTGTATGTGGAGCTGCAACGGGAGCTGATCTTTGCAGATAGCAATCTGCTATTCCCTGTGTGTCCAGGCACATCCAGCCTCACCAGGACGGAAAGCTTTTTGGCTGCACAGGGATATTTCTCCTTTCTGCAATCTGTTGTCTGAGAGGGCTCTTGTCACTCTAAGACACGAGAACACACATACAGGAGAGATCTCAGAAGGGCAAAAAGGGCTGTATGTTTATTAACTTCCAAATTGATAGATTTCTTAATCAGGACAAGGATTGGGTGAACAAGGTCAATTCCTCTACAAACACATTGGCTACAAGAGATGCCCATCAGGGTATTTTTACCATAGTGCAGGTATGTAAACATTCTTACAGTTAGGGAAACATAGCTGTTGTTTATATGAAAGCCTGTGAGAACTCTGACTCCAAAAGTGAAAACATCAGAAAGCTGAGAGAACTAGGCAACAGGCTCTTTAGACAGCAGAATTGGCAATGTGCTCTTAGCGTTAACTTGCAGGGATGTGGTGCTGGCAAAGTAGAAAGCATAAGGATATTTTCACAAATTCTTCATGGAAAGGGTTGTCCAGCCCTGGAACAGACTGCATGGGGCAGTGGTGGAATCCCCATCCCTGAAGGGATTTAATAGATGTGTGGATGTAGCACTTGGGGACATAGGTTAGTGGTGAGCTTGGCAGTGTTGGGGGAATGGGTGGACTTAATGGTCTCAGAGGGGCTTTCCCAACCCAAATGATTCCATAATTCTATGCCATACCCTGTGGGGGGCCAAGGCTGGTCTTGTGCAGCTCCCTGGATGAGTTTACTGGACCACTGTATAATACAGGAGCTGCAGCCTGACCAGCGTTAGTCATGTGCAGGGCACGTAGATCCAAACCCCCATAAGACTGTAGGTGAATCATTCTTGCTCTCCATCACACTGCTGAGTGGTTCTTCAGATACTAAACTGCATAGAAAAAAGAAATAAAAATTGGATCTGGTATGGATTCTGTGTGAAAATTTCTTCTCAAGTATGAAACTTCTTTGGACCAAGGTCCTGTTGTTGACCTGCCAGATAGTTCATTACCATTAAAGTTTAGATTGTAAACCCGGTAAAGAGAGCATAAACCTTCTGTCAGTGCTGTCATCATTTACAGTGGTCACAGCCTCCTGAATCACAGTTGGGAGCTGCAAATTAAGGCTGCCAGTTATGATTCTATTCTTTCAGCTATTAGGTCTCTGTCCAAGTGCCTGATGAACAGTTCAGAACATCCAGAACCAGGACACCAGTACTGGCCACGCCTTCTGTTAAAAAAAGGGTGGACAAATTGTCCACCCAGTCCCATTAACTGTATATCATACCACCACTTGAGTCAGAAGAGTTCACCAACATGCTTCTGTGTAGAGCTTGGCTGTAGTCATCTGCCTGTTAGACTCTCATGCCCCAGTCTCAATCAAATAAGGCAAGTAGTTCCACTAGAGAGGAATACAGGCTTTCTGTTCAGATGGTGTTTATCTGGGTGGTTTCCCCAGTCAGTGAGGTGAACTGTGTTCAACTGTGTGCAAGATATTAGCCAAAGTTTAGGCAGTGGTATTGCTGGTTGGATATAACTTTAGGATTATCATACCATATATCATAGCATTGAAGGGTTTGGTGGGGAGAGACCTTGAAAATCATCCAATTCCAACCCCGTTCCACTAGGCCAGAGTGCCACAAGCCCTGCCCAAACTGGTATTGGACACTCCCAGGGATAAGACAGCCACAGCTTCTCTGGGCAACCTGTGCCAGGGCCTCACCACCTTCACAGCCAAGAATTTCTTCCCAATATCCTCTCTAGCCCTGCCTTCTGTCCATGGGAAGCCATTCTCCCTTGTCCTGTCACTCCATGCCCTTGTCCAAAGCCCCTCTCCAGGTCTTTTAGAGCCTCTTTAGGCACTGGCAGGGGCTCTAAGTTCTCCCTGGAAATTCACTTCTTCAGGTTGAACACCCTAGGTGCCTTAGTATATATGGTTGTATTTCTTTCTTGGGATAAGTTTCCAGTGAAACCACTGTGAAGGTTTCTGACAAGGTGGAGGAAAGTTGGCAAGACACTGTAGGTATAGCTGTGAGTGTTCTCTGGACCAGCATTCCTGCTTTCCTTTTTTTTTTCCAACTGTAGGAAGAGGAATGTGATTCGTTTACCTCCTTTTCACTCATTCCATGCTGGCACTCTTAACCATCTGACAGTGTTGCCACTAGAGCAGACCAAGAGCAAGGAATTTGGAAAGGTTGTCCAAGTTCAGATGTGTACCTCTCCAAGTCCTTAAAGAGATCTGACTTGTTCAGTGCATGCAAGCAGTCACAACTGACCTTGGCTTCCTTGCCTGGGATTCTGAATGGAATTTCAAAACTTCAAGTGTGATGCTTGCACAGGTGGAACATGGCTGGTGTGTTCTCTTGTGGCTCTCCCAGCAGGAAGTTTAATGACAGCTCTTCCCTGTTACACATGTGTGGAGGATGCACTGGGCAGGGACAGCCTCACTCAGAAAGGAAGATGGAAAAGCCTTAATTTGCAAAAAGGGAGAAGGATAAGCCAAGGGGCAGAGAACTGCTGACTCCTGCATGGTCCACCTTGCTTTCTAAAGCCTGACCCGTGGCTGCCCTGCCTTGATACCAGCAGCACCTTGCTCCTACAGGAAAAATGGGTTTGTAATCATGGATTTGGTTGTGTAGAGGGACCTTTTACACAGGCAGACAGTGGCAGAAAAAGGGGAAATGCCTTCAAACTGACAGAGGGGAGATCTAGATTAGATATGGTGAAGAAATTCTTACATGAGAGGGTGGTGAGGCCCTGGCACAGGTTGCCCAGAGGAGTTGTCGCAGCCCCATCCCTGGAAGTGTCCAAGGCCAGGTTGGATGGGGCTTGGAGGAACCAGGTCTAGTGGAGGGTGTCCATGCCTATGGCAGAGGGGATAGAACAAGATGGTCTTCAAGGTTTCTTCTAGCCCAAACCCTTCTGTGAATCATTCAGTGATTCTATGACTTGAACACTCAGAGTTTAGAGTTTGTCTCATTTAACTTGAGCACTGTAAAATTTGTGTCTCAGTTCTGAACTTCCCCCTTTATTTGTGGTCTGCAGAGAGAACTATCATTTCATAATATTTGGGTTCAACACTTGATTTAGGATGAACTAAATTATCTGTTGCAAGAATGTGTCCTTAGCCATTATTTTGCATAAGCTGAGAAAATTTTGGAGACAAAGCACTGAGGATAGTTTGGTGCCTAGTATTTTGGGGGGTTGTCTTATTTGTTCTTATGCTATATGAGAAAACTTCAGAGTATCTGCAGGTGACATGGGCTTTGGAGATCCACTGAGCTGCTTCTGAATTCTAATGGGTGCTTTGCAGCCAAAGGATCCAAATATTGAAATTTGGGTTTATCCATTTTGCTGCTGATTGGTTCTTCAGGAACTAGGCTGAATAGAATAAGTAGATAGATAGATAGATAGATAGATAGATAGATAGATAGATAGATAAATATGTTGGCATTGCACCCTTTGAAAGGAATGGGATTGCCATCACCTGGATGTTTGTTTAACTGTTTGTGAGAACTGTGTTGAATCAACTTCATGCTGTGTCTTCTGGGCTGTGCTGGAGCAGGTGCCTGCACAGTAAAACATTCTGCTTTCCCTCATGAGCTCCAGGATACTTGGGGTGCTCTCTCCATATCTGCTTCCTGACCATATCTCTCCCCTCTCCAGGTTGTTGGAAGAAGGTGCGGATGTGAACACGAGGCACAAGCTTGGCTGGACAGCTCTCATGGTGGCAGCCATCAGCAGGAACTCCAGGTACGTGCATCTCACATACTTCTGACTAACTTCAACCTTTTACTAAAGCCATACTGAGCTCTGGAGAGAGTTCCCATAAAGTTTGGAATGTGTTATAGAGCTTAACCCAAGGGAGCTTGTCACTTTCCTTATGGCCAATATGCGATGTGACAGATCAGGGCAGGCTGCTCCCCAGTCCCACAGATGGTACAGCTGAACTGATGGTGCCATTCCACAGCAGCTCTCAGGATTTGTCCATGGATGAGCCCATACCTGTGGGATGTCGTTGTGGCGGGTACCTCACCAGCCAAAATCACTCCTGTAAGAGCTGTCTCATCCCTTCTCACTGGTAGGGCTGTGGCTGGGGTTTTCATTCAAGCCTTTCTGGAGCAAAAAGGCTGAATGCTGTGCCCTTGCTCCACAGTTCCCATGATGATCACTCTGGCTTCTTGTAACCTTTTAAAGACACTCCTAAATATATTCAGTCTACAACTAAATTCAATTAGGGTTTTTTTTATTTAAGGAAAAAAAAGAGAAAAAGAAATCCAATTTTGGAAAATGTGGAACAGACGGGAGAATGAGCTTTGATGTTACAACCTCTCGGGGATGCTTTACTTAGTCACAAGTTCATAAGCAAAAAAGCTTAATTACTTGGGAAAACACAGGATTAAAGCAGTGCACAAAGGATGAATATCCGCTCTCGGGTGACACTATTCCAGTCCATGTGCTGAGTTCGTGTGTGGTGCAAACTTTGATGTGTGCTATGACAAGCTGAAAGTCGTGACCTCCTCAGGGAGCTCCTTAAGACAGGCCCAGAGGTGGGGGCTTGGGACTGTTTGTTTAACTTTGATGTCCGAGCAGCAACGGGCCCTGTTATTTGCCTGTCCATGAAGGGATGGGCCTGGGAGCCTCCCACCTTTCCCAGTGGACAATGGTCAGCAGCAGAGTGTGACGACTGTTGACCATTCCAAGTGACTGGTGAAGCAGAACAGGGCTTCCCAAGTTGCAATGGCTAAGGGGAGACAGGGAGAAAGGCTGTTCGTGGGTCAATAATTACCTAAAATCAGGCCTAAAATCAAGTGGAAATGCTAATGAAAACATCTTGACATTAAAAATGTGTAGAGCCCAGGCTGGTCCTTGTTGAGAGGGCAGAGCCATCACCACATCTGTATTTGTTGTGTACCTGGCCAAAAGAAAAAGGTTTTGGCTGTGTTGAGCAAATTCTGTTTATTTTTCCCACATTTTGAATGAATACTGACTTAAATTGAAAATTAAGAAGACCTTGAATACCTGAAACTCAGTAGAACTTGTCTCCATATAGCAGAAGAGTAATTAGATACTGTTGGACTTGATGATCTCAAAGGTCTTTTCCCACCTTTGTGATTCTGATTCTGTCCTTTATGGAGGCAAACACAAATGCAAGCTAGACTTATTCTGTATGTAACAGCTCCGTCATTGTGCCAGACAAGGTTTTGGCCCACGATCCTGTTTCTAGAATTGTGATGTCCACAGTGCAGAGTGGGAAATGCATTGAGCTGGAACATGACCCATACAGAGTTTGAAATTCCTTAGAAATGGTTTGCTAATTAACCTAGTCCACAGGATGAACTGTGAAACTCAAACTAGACATTTTGGCCAGGGTGTACTGGGGAAGGGAGAAGTCAGAGCCACAAGGATGCAGGATGGTTTTATTTTTAGAGTGTGGTCCCTCTGTAAAAGGTTATGCTCTAAATCTGCTTTCTCCGGCCACAGCAACTGACCTCAGAATCAGAATCACGGGTTGGAAGGGACCTTGAATATCATCCACTTCCACCCCCTGCCACAGGCAGAAACACCTTCCACTAGACCTGGTTGCTCTGAGCCCTGTCCAGCCTGGCCTTGAACACTTTCAGGGATGGGGCTGCCACAGCTTCTCTGGGCAACCTGTGCCAGGGCCTCACCACCCTCTCAAAGAAGAACTGCTTCTCTATATCTAATCTAACCCTGCCCTCTGGCTGTGTGAAGCCATTCCCCCTTGTCCGAATTCCTGTGTAATCCAGCTGATGTGGTGGATTTGAAGTTGTTATGACTTTTGGTGCTTAGCCCCTCAGGCCAGCAGCCTCTGGAGAGGTGAGCTGGGCTGTCCCTGGCTCAGAGATGGCTGAGATGCAGCCAGCTGAGCAGGACCTGCAGGTACTGTTTGCCTGCAACAAGATCAAGGTCATTCCAATGTTTAACTTACTGGCTCTCTCACCGCTTCCTCTTTTACGGCTGCTGTTACCTGCACAGGTTCCTCAGCATGTTTTTGAAGGGCTGGCATGATGGGAACAGATGAGTGTTTTCAGCTAAGAAAAAGGAAGCCTTCATCCTGAGGTTACTGCCTTTCCAAAGATGTTTTTCAGAGAACGACATTTTCAGTCTCCAGTGTGCCACTGGTGATTTCTGTGACCTGTCCTTTAGCTTTGTCATGTTTCCCAATTTCCACAGCCCTCACTCTTCCAATTAGACAGCCCTAGTCCATCTGTTTAATTTAATTCCAGAGGCACTGCTTTAATGATTTCTGTCAGTTGCCATCAGCTACAAGAAGAAATCCTGTGTGCTGGAAGGCAAGTTTGGGTTCCATCTTTTCTTTTTACAGCAAAACAATGATCATCTTCTTTGTCTTGGAAATGTCTTGTATCCAAAATGTGGGGAGGCATTAAGGCAATATGCCCATGGATAGGTCTCCAGGAGGACACTGGTGTATACCTGGGAGGGGAGATAAAGTGGTAGATCTAGTGGAAAGGGATGTTTAGGATTCCTTTTTTACATGAGACAGAGTCAATATCCAAATTCTTTGTCTCCATGATGATACAGGTTGTAATTGGGTCATGAGGTAAAGACACATTAGCTGTGACCATGTTTACAGGAGCAAAGAAAGATTTTATGCTATCATTCCCATTGCTGAGGGCATTACTATAGCATTGGCATATTTTTAGTATTTAATCTTTAATTAAATGCACACTCAGAGCTTTGTGCATTTGTTAAAATAAGAAATAAAGCTATCATAAATTAAACTCCAAAGCAGGTAGGACTTCAGCTGTGTGTCTGTGTTTTGTAGCGTAGTGACCTTTTCTATATCCAGCTACTCCAGTTTTTATCATTTCCACAGAAATAAAGTGACAGTGAAATATCAAATCATCTTCTCAGCCTCCTCTGAGGTAGAGAACTACTTGTGTGGAAGGGGAAACTAAGGCACAGAGCAGCATGGAAAGTCTGAGTTCCAGTGGGATAAGTTTGAGTAGTTCTAAAAAACACTGGAGCCTGCTTCTGCTCCCATTCCACAGCATCGGCACAACCCCTAGGCAGCAATTCTGAAGGAGGTGGGGCTGGAGCATGAGCATGAATCTGATGAGGAGTGGCTGAGGGAGCTGGGGGCATCAGCCTAGAGAAAAGGAGGCTCAGGGGGACCTTCTCACTCTGTACAACTGCCTGACAGGAGGGTGGAGCCAGGTGGGGGTCAGTCTCTTCTCCCAGGGAACAAGGGACAGGAAAAAAAGGAAACAGCCTCAAATTGTGTCTTGGGAGCTTGAGGTTGGCTATTAGGGAAAATTCCAAGCGTTAAAGTGTTGTCAAGCCCCAGAAGAGACTGCCCAGGGCAGTGATGGGGTCACTATCCCTGGAGAGATTTAAAAGTCATATGGATGTGGCACTTGGGGACAAAGTTTAGTGGTGAGCTTGGCAGTGCTGGGGGAACAGTTGGACTCAATGATCTCAGAGGGATTTTCCAGCCTAAGTGGTTCTGTGATTTTAGGGCTTCCAAAGTTTACTGCATGGCTCAGGTGGTGGGGAGGAGCTCCTGGGTGCACTCATAGGGGTTCCTTTCTCAGAGGTTCAAGCCTGTGTAAGGCTCCATAATGGCTTTCACAGTAGCAGCAGCAGCAATACCCATGTTTTAATTGGGCAGAGGTGCTCCAGCCCTTGGAGCATCATTTTGTCCTCCTCTGGACTCACTCCAGCAGCTCCACATCATTCTGATTTTGGGAGGCCCAGAGCTGGAGGCAGCACTGCAGGTGGGGTCTCACCTGAGAGGGGCAGAATCGCCCCCTCCTCTGCTGCCCATACTGTGGGATCAGCCCAGGGCATGGGTTTCTGACAGCACACTGTCAGGTCATGTTGAGCTTTGTCTTCCTGTTTCACTGGGGGCTTTAGCCTCCAAATTCCTCTTGACATTTGCCTACATCATCTACTCATCTTCATTTTCTTTTTGCAGCTTTGGCTTCCTGCACACTCTTTTTTCTTCTGCCTTCCTCTTCAGGTCTGGATCTCTTTGCATTTCCTCACCTTTGCTTCTCAACACCTTTCTTCTGGGAATAGCCAATGTCAAGTGACTCCTCCCTGAGCCTTGGCTCTGCTTTTCCTTCACTGCCTTTTCTTGTAGATCAAAGGAGCTGTGGGTCAAAGGCTCTCCCATGGGACCAAAACCAGCAGGGCTTGACCCAGCATGGCCTTGTCCCATCCCCTGCCCTCCTCCAACCCTCCTTAGGGAGAGGAGTCAGGAAGTAGTTTGCTCCTTGCCTTGGTGTACATTGCTGGGAACTATGCCTCTACCACGTGTGCATTGGAGATGCCATGTGGCTGTTTTATATTGGTAATGACAATTCCTCATGCATAGTGATATTTTAGTGGGTTTGTTCTGAGATTGGTGAAGAGTGACTGATCTGGAGCTGTTCCCTGTCTACAGGCAGTGACATGATGAACTGGTGCAGTCTTGTTATCTATATTAGGTACATACATCTGTTCCATGGGGTTTTTTTCACTCCTTTCACTTTAGGCAAGTCATTCAGAGCTGTCTGCAGTGGAGCTGGAGAAACATTTGAGTACCTTGGGAAGAAGGTATGGCCCAATGCATCACCTGTCAGAGAGCTGAGGAGTTGGGCATGGGTTTCAGCTGTGATGACAGAATGTTTGGAGGGTATGATCCTACAAGCTGGGGCATTGGCTTTCAACCACTCCCTTTCTGGGTTACCACTTGGCTGTTCCTGCAGCTGTTACCCATGCCTCTGCCTTGGCAGTGCCCCTATCTCATCCCTCTTTTCAGGCATGTATACCATCTGATGTCTTGCAGCTCAGGCACAATGTGATATTGTCAGTATAGCAGGTTCTTGCACCTCTCCGAGCCATAGAAATGGCTTCTCTTCACATTTTCTTACTGCTCCAGGCAGGGAGCAGGGCTTCTAACACTCCTCAACTCCTTTGTGTGCCTTCACCGTGCCTCTGAAGCATGATTAACCCATGTCACACTCTTAAAGAAAACTGAATAATATAACAATTACCACCCTTCAAGATTTATTTTTTTCCCTTTTTTGGATTCCATAATCCCTATTTATCCCTTTTTGAGGAGTCAGTAATTTTCATCGGGGTCAATAATAACACATCACGGCCCGAGGGATTGCTGTGGCTGCCTGGCTTTCTGTGCCATAGGTAGATGTAAACATGCTCCTGGGAAGGCACACATCCACATTTAGCTTCATCTGAGCAGCAGCTCCTCCCAGCCCTCCTGCCCTGCTGAGTTTTGCACAGTTAAGATATAACCACACAAGGATCTTCTTTGTGTCCAGGCAGGACATGTGGCTCCTGCCAGAGCTCAGGGCAGCCGCATATCAAAACCCGCCCAGGCGTTTGCATTGTGCTGATAACACACGGTCATGGGGATCACCAGGCTTCTTGGTTCACCAACCCCAGCTGCCGGCGCCTTGGTCCAGGCACAACGTCTTTCTTGACGCAGCCCCAGTCACCTCCCGCCATCTCACCATTGATTTCCCCACCCCCTGTATTGTATATATGTATTTATTTATTGAACAATATGTTAGTCCAGCCATTACAAGCAGAAAGCACTTTCCCCAATCGATTGAATTGCCCAGCCAACTCTAGCTCAGCATTGCCCTCTGAGTCATCACCAGGGTCAATTTAGATTTATATTCATGCTGATGAATAGGCTCTGTCTCTAATCCAATCAAAACTTGATCAGCAAATTAAAACTCAGCTTGTTGAGGCTGTTGAGCACAGATGAGTTATGGAGGGAAGCTGGAGCAGCCCAGCTGGACAGTGGCATCCCACTCCTTCTAGGATTCGGCATGGGGTGTTGTTCTGTCCCAAGGCCTCACAGCAAGAGGGGAAACACAAAAAGTATATGGGCCAGAGAATCCTCTGTTTGAAACTCACTCATCATGGGATGGTTTAGGTTTGGGAGGGCCTTATTGCTCATCTTGTTCCAATCCCCCTGCCATGGGCAGAGACACCTTCCACTAGGTCAGGCTGATCCAAGCCCTATCCAACCCAGCCTTGAACACTTCCAGGGATTGGGCTGCTACAACTTCTCTGGGCAGCCTCAGCCAGGGCCTCAGCACCCTCACAGGGAAGAATTTCTTCCCAATATCCCATCTAACCCTGCCCTCTGTCACTTTGAAGTCATTCTCCCTTGTCCTGTCACTCCAGGCCCTTTTCCAAAGTCTCTCTCCAGCTCCCTTGGAGCCCCCTTAATTACTCAATTTTTCAAGTCCCTTCTTTTTTTTCCAGGGACATTCACATGCTTTGCACCGCTGAGTATAGTTCCTGTGCATTTTCATGTCACTGTTACCTTTCCTACAGGGTAATTTGCTTGAATGTCCCATTACGTGCAGATTGGATAGGTACAACCAGTAGCTGTGATTCCAGAAATGTCTAGCTGATGGAGAAGTGCCTGGAGGGGTGGCACATCCCAAAAGCAGGAGATGAGATTGAAAGATGATTGGAAAGGGGGGCTGGATGTGTGATGTGTTGTTACTAGACTAATGCCAGGATTTTGGCACAGCAGATTTTGCCAGGAAATGATGATATCTGTGCTTATTATTAAACTTCATCCTCCCGGCCATTGTAAGAGCTAAGAAAATGTTTCTTACCACAGGGAATATGGTGCAGAAGGTAATTCACAGGGAGAGCAGAGCAGTTCTGCCACCATCACCTGCTACATCACTCTCAGAGCACCTTGCATCTAGCAGCTGTGGTCCTCTGCTCAACTTCTCACAGAAGGTCATTTCCCAGAGAAGAATGCTGAACATGGAGACAGTGAATGAAAAGGAAAGGGCTTCCTGAGTATCCGAGAGCACATGGAGGTAGTATCTGTTGGAGTGCCTGGGAAAAACACTCATTTCAATGTAGTCACTGAGGGCAGGAAAGGCAGGTGGCTGGAGTTATCAAGGAAATGACAACTCATATGACTCCCTCAGTACCTGTAGCTCACTCATGGGCTAATGTTGTGGATTAAAGTCCTACACTGGGACTTGGAATCATTTCCCTTAAAATGAGGCAGTTTCAGTGGAGTGACAAGACAAGGGGGAATGACTTTAGAGTGACAGAGGGCAGGGTTAGATGGGATATTGGGAAGAAATTCTCCTTGTGAGGATGGTGAAGCCCTGGCACAGGTTGCCCAGAGAAGCTGTGGCAGCCCCATCCCTGGAGGTGGAGGTGGAGGCTGGATTGGATGGGGCTTGGAGCAACCAGGTCTAGTGGAAGGTGTCCCTTGCCGTGGCAAGGGGTTGAAATGAGATGAGCTTTGAGGTCCCTTCTGACCCCAAGCATTCTAGGTTTTTATGATCCCCAACCTTAGTGCCTGTTCTAAGCCATCAATTATCTAATTTGATCATGGCTGTGCAACTCGATCCATTCAAGACCTTCTGCATTGTAACATGCTCTTGATGACTGAAAAGGGGAAGGGTCATAATTAGAAATTGCTGTTTGCAGAATAAGAGCCAGAACCTCTCAACCTAAATATTATAGAACAAACAACATTGTTGAAATATGGATATAACTGAAATATGGATATAAATGGAGTACAGATGGAAATGAGCTCTGTATGTGCACAGGGATTGCCTGTGGAGAGTGGAGCCAGGTGAGGGTCAGTCTCTTCTCACAGGTAACAAGTGACAGGACAAGAGGAAACAGCCTCAAGTTGCACCAAGGGAAGTTTATGCTGGATATTGGGAAAATTTCTTCCCCAAAAGTGTTATCCAGCTGTGGTACAGTCTGCCCAGGGCAGTGGTGGAGCTCCCATTCCTGGAGGGATTAAAAATATTTGCATGTTTGACATGGGGGTGTAGTTTAGGGGAGAATGATGCCTAAGATTTTTAGCTTTTTATTTTTTTATATATATTTGTAGCTTTGTAGATTGCTAAAGCATAGCTGTAACTTGTAGTACTTTTCCTGTCTTTCCTCCCTACATTTAGGAACAGTAAGCTAACACACTCCTAAAAATTGTTTAGACTTATTCCACGAAGAGAGCCATCTACAAGGACATTCTCTTTTCCAAAGAGAATCTGGACCAGACATGACAAAAGTGGGGCAAAAGAAACATCTGGACTGCTTCCAGTGGAGCAAAACCCCAGGAATTATTACCTAACCAACTAACCTTTTAATTGGACAGTATATTATAAGTATACTAATCAACTAACCTTATAAAAACTGTAGAATTACTATACCATGTGCAATTTTCACCATACTGTGTACCTTTCAAGTAAAAATTTCCTTTCATATTCACTCTAACATTGTTGGGAAGTTCTATTTTCTAGGCAACAGTGGGCTTGACAGTTCTGGGGGAACAGTTGGACTCAATGGTTTTAGAGGGTTTTTCCAACCTAAACAATTGCATGGTTCTGTCTCTTTCCCCCACCCCCAGTCCTGGTGCTGTGCTCACTAGAAGTGATTCTGTACATGGTGAGGAGCACACCAGTGCCGGTAAGGAGCCGGCCTCTTGTACCGTGCTCAAATAATAAAATAACCACCTTTGATTCTGCTAATGCATTTATAGCGTAAATGAGAGAGGAGCTTAAGTTAAATTCCAGATGTGACTTGACAAGCCACAGCCTGCAGGTACATGTCAGTAAGGCTGCGGCGCACATCGCTGTCAGCCTGTGAGCCATGTCACTGGTGATGAATGCTAACAAATGAGTTACTGTCTAGTTGTCATGGGAAGCCTGCACACTGGAAAAAAAATTAAGAATTAACTGGCTTCAAGCTGCTTTCAGAAAGAGTGAGAAATCTAATTCTGGCCTGATGATTGTTTGGATTCAGAAGCACAGAGTGAGAACTTCCACACCAAAAGTGCCTAGGCAGTATGTCCCGTGTGTTCTGTCCTGCTGCAGCATGTTCATAATATGCAATGTATGCTGGCAGCCCAAAATCCGTTTACTGGACTGATCCCCAGCACCATGGGCAGCAGGGCAAGGGAGAAGATTCTGCTCCTCTGTTCCACTTCGATGAGACCCCAGCTGCAGAGATGCATTTGGCTCTGGGGTCCAACATCAGAAGTATGGGAAGCTGCTGGAGCAAGTCTAGCGGATGCTAGGGAGATGCTCCAAGGTCTGGAGCACCTCTGGTCTGGAGATAGGCTGGGAGAGCCAGAGTTGTTCAACCTGGAGAAGGGAAGGCTTCAAGGACACCTTAGGGCCCCTTCCAGTGTCTAAAAGGGCTGTAAAGTTCAAGTCGTAGAATCACAGAATCTTAGGATTGTTTGGGCTGAATGGGTCTTAAAGCCCATGTCATTCCACCCCTTCCATGGGCACCTTCTGTTAGACCAGGTTGCTTCAAGCCCCATCCAGTCTGGCCTCGAACACTCCCAGGGATGGGACAGTCACAGCTTCTCTGGGCAACCTGTGCCAGGGCCTCACCACCCTCACAGGGAAGAATTTCTTCCCAATATCCCATCTAACCCAGCCCTCTGCCAGTGGGAAGCCATTCCCCTTTTCCTGTTCCTCCAGGCCCTTGTTTAAAGTCCCACTCCAGCTCTCCTGGAGCCCTTTTAGGCACTGGTAAGGGCTCTAAGTTCTCCCCGGAGCCTTCTCTTCTCCAGGCTGAACACCCCCAGCTCTCCCAGCGTGTCTTCCAGAGCAGAGGTGCTCCAGCCCTCTGATTATCTTCAGAGCCTCCTCTGGACTGCTTGCTGTAGAAGTTGTTTGCACTTCTTGTGGTAGGATAGCACCTTTAGTATCAGAGGTTCAGGTTCTGTACAATTGCCTCCCAAAAGCAATGTAGTTTTGCATCCCTTAGTCTGCAGATTGTTACAATAATCTTCCTTTTTGCAGGGACAGGGGTGATCTTGGAGCCAAGGTCTGTGTCTAGGAACATGCCTTGTGCTAGGAGCATGTTCTGTGCACATCTCCTCAGGAGGACTGCATATCTCTAGTGTCACCCCTTCCTCCAGTGCCTCCCCATCTCATTCATTTTACCATATGCTGATGAAGCTCTACTTGTGGAAATGTTCAGTTATGGTTGTGGGTTAACTTCCCTGGAATGTTAGCATTCCCAGGAATATTTGAGGAGGGCTTTCTGAGCACTTCTCAGTCTCTGAAGGGCTTCAATTCCTCATCTACTACTTCTGCCTTACTTTCCTTTTGTTTTGTGACAGTGTGGTAAAGGCTCTGCTCACAGCTAATGCAGATCCAAACCTTGGGGATGATTTCAGCAGTGTGTATGAGATTGCCAAAGAAAAAGGCCTCCATTCCTTGGAAGGTAAGATGGTTTGTGTGTAGCTACTGACATCAGCTTTTTAGGTCCCAAAATTTTGTTTCCTGATCTGACCTCATGGGGTTTTTTTTGAGCTCGTTTCATCTTCTTCTGTTGAAATGCAAAATAATTAATGGTACTTGGGTGAGTGTGTGTCTGAAGAGGAAAGAAATTTTATGTAGATACTATATAGGTGCAATCATTCAATTTACCAGAGGTAAACTGGTTTTATATAGCCAGAGCATAATACAAAGTCATAGATAGGAATGTCATTCCATTGACCCACATGCAGCCACGTCTTGGAGAAGGAGAAGGGTTCAAGGCAGTGTATTCCACTGCATTCCTATTAAGCAACCTTAAACTAGATTTTATGAGGAGCTGTGAAATGCAGAAGGGCTTGGCCAATTGAAATAAAGCTGAATGATGTAAGTGGTTGCAGTGACTGCTGCTGGGTTTAGGCAGGCATCAGTACCAGCTCTCAGCCCCAGAAGCCTTTCCATGGAAACAAGGTCATTTTCTGCAGAGTCACATCATCTCATTATGGATATTCTTGGCAGATCTCAGGTTCCACTCTCACCCCTTCATTATCCTCACCACTGGGATATTGATGCAGACTCAGAATCATAGAATCATGGGATGGTTTGGGTGGGAAGGAACCTTAAAAGCCCATCCAGTCCAACCCCCTGCCATGGCATGGATGCCTTCCAGTAGACCTGGTTTCTCAGATACCTTCTTTGTTTATTCAGACCTCTTTAAATTTCCCAGACTGTTTCTACTTTTTATGACAATTAATGGTGGTAAAATTTTCTTGGGTTTGTGATTATCAGGATATGTCTGGATTCTTGGTGCCCAGCTGTCCGTCAGAGTAGCCAGCTGCACATTCATTTTTCTGTCTCCCACACTGGCAGGAATGCTGGTAGGACTCAATCCCCCTGTCTTTCCTTCCCCATTCCAGAAGCATTTTCCCCATCCAAGCACTGTGCTGACAAGCCCTGGCAACCTCACCTCTGAGCTAGCAGGCCACGGGATGTTTCCCAGACATCCCCCTTGCCCTGCCAGTGCCCAGTGAGCTGTTGGGGATTGCATTCCCAAGTACAGCTACATTTGTATGTGCATCCACAGTGGCTGGATTTGTGTGCTCTGACCTGCTTGGAAGTTAAACCTTATCCCAGCTGCTCTGAGTGGAAAATGGAAGGAAGTCACACAGTTTGTCCCGAGCGTCACCCTGCACAGCATTGTTTGCAGAGCCTGAGTCATAGTTATGGAATAGAATCATGGAATCATTCAGTTGGAAAAGCCCTTCCAGACCATAGAGTCCAACCACTCTCCCAGCACTGCTGAGACCACCACTTAACCATGTCTCCAAGTGCCACATTTGCATGACTTTTAAATCCCTTCAGAGATGGAGACTCCAACACTGCCCTGGGCAGAGGGTACCAGGGCTTAAAAACCCTTTCCATGAAGAAATTTCACAATATCTAGCCTGAACCTCCCCTGGCACAACTTGAGGCCATTTCCTCTTGTCCTGATGTTGTTCCCTGGGGGAAGAGCCTGACCCCCACCTGCCTCGACTCTCCTGTTTTGGAGTTTTGGAGAGTGAGGAAGGCCCCCTTGGCTTCCTTTTCTCCAGGCTGAGCCCTCTTAGCTCCCTCAGCAACTCTTCACCAGACTCATGCCCCACACCGTTCCACAGCTCCATTGCCCTTCTCTGGACATGCTTCAGAGCTTCAATGTCCTTCTGGAAGTGAGGGACCCAAAACTGAGCCCAAGTGTGGCCTCAGCAGCACTGAGCACAGGGTCACTTCCCTTGTCCTGCAGCCACACCATGGATGCTGTTGAGACACGGTGACATTATCCATGGGCCTGTCTGTGCTTCTGGCTCAGTGCTAAGAGGCAAAAGCTCTGTGAAAGCGTAATGAAGGTGTAATATTTGAACCTTTCATAAAGCACAGGTTGAGTTAAGAAGATGGAACAGTGAAGCGACAGCTTTGACAGGATGTTATTCTGTATTTGTAAAAGCTCCCTGCTCTCATCCCTCACTGTGACCCACCCGTGCAGCAGACCTACTCCTTGATGGGAGAGAGAGCATACGTAGATCACATCCCTATAGCAGGGAATGTAAAATGTATGAAACTACATTAAAAAATGAGCAATAGAATGCCAATACATAATGCATGTACATAGACTTTATTTAAGATAAAGTATATCAACCAAGAAAGTTAATTGTTTTTGTCTGCATTCATCCCTCTATAATGTTATATATTTTGGGGTGAAGAAAAGATAAGGCCACTCCATGAGAAGTTGCATTAATTCTTTGGTTGACATGTTTTATTAAAAAGAATAAATTCAGTTGCGTTTTTAAAAAGAGAGAGAAACTGCCTTTGTTTTTTCCCTTTTTTTTTAGACATTTACATATTTCGTATATAAATATTTTTTCATAAAAACATCCAAATAGAGAGGGTGTGCTCCACAACCACTGCACAAAATATATTACAGACATTTATATGGATGGCAGGAAGGGAAACAGAGGGCTGAAAATTTCCAGGCACCCAGTGATGGATGGTGGACGAGGCTTCCCCTGACGCTTTATTGAGTTTCCGATGATTATCTCTCTCAGAGACATTTTTTACAGATGACGGCCGAGCTGTCACAACGGACCATGGGGGAAAAAAACCAACAATAATAACACTTTAATCTCTTTACTGCACTGCTCCCTAGTATCTCAGATTCATCTTCCCTGACGCACGCAGTTCATTATCCTGCTCCTCCCTGGGTAGGAAATGACGACAAATAAATAAATATACATACTCACCCTATGTGCTTGGAGAAAGGACCCAGGGAAGGAAAGGAGCCAGGGCATTAATTGATCTTCCTGGAGGGACTGTGGTTCATTAGTGGACTTGCTGGGCTTGGACAGCATGAGGTATTCATCACAGTGTTTCTCTCTTCTGAACTTTTCAAATCTCCTGGAAGTGTTTTGATGGCTCTTAGGAGGGACAGTGAAGAAGTCCCTGCAGCACACCTGTTTTCCAGCTCTGCTTGCTTTGCCATAGCAGAGAATAAGGTGCTCAGAGCACTTGGAAGCTGTTCCTGGGTCTGCTGAGTTTTGGGTACAGACCCTTTCACCAAGGAGCTGGACACACCTCCAGGAGCAGAATTTGGCCCACCAAGTGGGTGGTGTACATTTGAATGGAGACAGCACATGCCAGTCCCACCGTCACTCATGCTCCATGGTGGGGCAGGGTATTTATGGGGCTTCCTCTGGGCAACCTATGCCATTGCTTCCCCACTCTCACAGGGAAGAATTTCTTCCCAATAGTCGATCTTACCCTGCCCACTGTCAGTTTGAAGCCATTCCTACTTTTCCTGTCACTGTCTGTCCCTTTAAAAAGTGACTCTCTCTTATTTTTTTTGCTGATGACTAAAGCAAAGAATTTGAAATCCAGTTTTTCTAAAGCCTGATCTTTAGACTAGCTACAGGAGAGCAGAGATGCTGCAGACCCTTCTGCAAAGCCATGCCCTACTGAGACACATGGACTTACATGCTGAGACTCCAAAATCAGGAATTTGCTTGAAGGTCAAGCCATAGTGGAGCAGCATTCTTTCCTGTCACAGCTTCCTTTCTGTTTGCTAAAATCATTATTTAGATTGGATATTGAAGAAATTCTGCCCTGTGAGGGTGGTGAGGCCCTGGCACAGGTTGCTCAGAGAAGCTGTGGCTGCCCCATCCCTGGAAGTGCTGGATAGACCTTGGAGCAGCCTGGTCTCTTTTAAGGTGTCTCTGCCCATGGCAGGGGGGTAGAACCAGATGAGCTTTGAGGTCCCTTCCAAGTCAAACCATGCTGTTATCCTACAATAAATGGTTGGAAAAAGGCTGAGGTATTTGCTCAGGTGTTCTCCACCTACCTCCTCCCCTGCCTGAGCACTTATGTTGGCAGTCACTGGGATACATGGAAACCATGCCGTCTTTATCTCCACTGCTGCTCAGTGGAATGGCCACCATAAATCTCCAGTGGGGTCCTGGTTGTCCTAGAAAAAGCCACAAAGCCCTTAAGAAGCTTCCTGCCTGGTGAAGGGTGGTGGGTCCATGCTGCTGCTGCACATCTAGATGAGCAGTTATCTCAATGAGCTGAGCTTTCACTCTTTGTCCCCTGCAGTCCTTGTCACCCGGGAGGATGACTTCAACAACCGTCTCAACATCCGAGCCAACTTCAAGGGCTGCACAGCTCTACACTATGCAGTTCTGGCTGATGACTACCTGACAGTCAAACTGCTGCTGGATGCAGGTGAGTTTTGTAGTTCCACCCAGCTCATGGGCCAGGAGCACTTCTGACTCATCCCATCCCACAGAACTGTCAGGTTCAGACACAGGCCACACTCTGTCACTGTCACAATTTGGTGTGATTTGCTGTCTGCTTTCATCTCTTTACTTTTTGGTTTCTGTGTTCCCATTAATTTCCAGTGTTTTTTCTCATGTGCTTTTGGTGGCTCTTCTCACCTTAGTCATTGAGTTTTCCCTTTCTTCCTGCAATTCAGCAGCCAGAGAATCATAGAATCCTGGAATAGTTTGGGTTGGAAGGAACCTTGAAGATCATCCAATTCCAAGCCCCTGCCATGGGCAGGGACACCTTCCACTAGAGCAGGTTTCTCCAAGCCATATCCAACCTGGCCTTGAACATTTCCAGGGATGGGACAGTCACAGCTTTTCTGGGCAACCTGTGCCAGGGCCTCACCACCCTCACAGCCAAGAATTTCTTCCCAATATCCAATCCAATCTAACCCAACCCTCTGTCAATGGGAAGCCATTCCTTCTTGTTCTGTCCTTCCAGGCCATTGTCCAAAGTCCCTCTCCAGCTCTCTTGCAGCCCCTTTAGGCCCTGGCAAGGGCTCTAAGGTCTCACCTGAAGAGGTGTTCTCCTCCAGGCTGAACACCACTCTCTCAACCTGTCTCCAGAGCAGAGGGACTTCAGCCCTTGGAGAGCGTCTGTGACCTCCTTTGGCCTCGCTCCAGCAGCTCCACACCCTTCTGATGTTGAGGGCCCCATAGCTGGACTAGGTACCCCAGATGCCCCCACTGCTCTCTGCTTAGTATTTTGATGATTTCCCTCTTGCAGTATTTCCTCAGGTCATCTGTCATATTCCTGATGTCCCTTTGTGGAATGGAAGAGTCCCCACTATGCCAGGAACAGATCTGTTCTGTGGACAGGCACAGGATAGGTGCTGGTACCCAGATGAAATGGTGAATGCTCAAATATAGTTGGCACTGGGACAATGCAGCTCTTGTGAGAATTGGTAGGAATTAGCTTATGCAGTTACTGGTCCTCCTGGTTAAATGACAGGGCTCTTCTCCTTATGGAGCCTGCTTCACTCTCATCTCTTGTGTACTCACCTGGGCAGCCTGTTCAGTGCTCAACTGTCTTCATGGGGAAAAAGCTTACCAGCACTAGTGAAGTAGAATGAGATGTGTTTAGCCAACAGATAAGGAATATGCTGCCATGACAACAGGTTTTATATGTACCCTCCTGCTTCTCCTTCTGGGATGCTATCTGTGACTGTTGTGCTGTTCTCCAGAGCTGGCATCTGCTTAGTATGTGCCTGCACCTGCACAGTGCTTTTACCTTCTTCCTCAGACCACCAAGCTGGTTCGTAGTTCTGGTCCATAGATGTGATGTCCTTTGTCCCCAGCATTCCTTCTCCTCCAGCAATTTCAATAGCTCTCCTCCCTGTGATATCCCCAAAGTCACCTGGAAATGAGCCAGCTGCAGCCATGCTGTGCCGGCCTCAGGTGTATGCTGCCAGCACCCTCTGCCAGGTGGAACATCAAGTGGCCACCTTTCCCAGCCTGGCCCTGCCAGAGACAGGCTCACTAGGGTCTGGCTGGCCAGATGCTGATTTTTGTGAAAATTTGAGGAATGTTGTAGTCTTTGTGGTGTGGGCATTTCAGAAGTTAATTCTAGGGAAGCAGACAAGTATGTAATGGTATGACGTGCTCACATAAGGCTCATTCCTTAACAAAGCAGCTAAAAAGATAATGGAAGGTAGCATCTGTGATGGCTAAACATCCCCAGCTGGGATGAGGAAAAATAATTGTGGCAACATTGAATTTTGACGCTCATCTGTACTATGTGCTTATTATCTTTCACAAATAGAAAAATAAGAGTGAAAGGGTGAGATTCTGTAGCACCGAACTCCAGGTCAGGGTTTCTCTGTGAGCCTTACAGATACCAGAACCTCATCTTCTGGCCATAAATTAACCCAAAAACAAAGGAGCCAATGAAAGAAAATCTGTTGCAAAGGGAGGGTTCCATGGGAATGCTTGCAGGGAAGAGAGCTGAAAAACAAGGCAGCTGCTCAGAAAGCTGTGGGGCTGTGTGTACATGGTGGCTGGGAAGTGCTCCGACAAAAATACTGGTCCAGGTGGGGTCCTGACATAGAAGCCCTCCTCCGTGTTCACAGCACATGTGGGCATTGTGTGAACATGGAACCTGGCATGGTCCCAGAGCATATGACTGACTGACTGCATGTCTGTTGCATGGGCCAGCAGCATGTGCTCAGCAGTAACCTGGCCATGGGCACTGGTGGTCAGAAGGAACTGCTCCAACAAGACCTCTGGGATCCCACAGTTGTGGGCAGGGATGCCCACATGAGTGGAGTGCAGTGCAGTGCAGTGCAGTGCATGGAGTGGGGAGGAGAGTGCAGTGGAGTGGAGTGGATTTACCTGCTTGAGCAATGGGTTGTGAGTGCTCAGACCTGGAAGGGCTTTGTGGGAGAATGCAAGGGGTCCTGGGCTGTTACAGAGAGCACCCCAGGGCAGTGGGGTTGAAGTGCTGGAAAAGTCCTTGTCTTAGCAGTGTTGGGAACAGATATGTGCAGACAGTCTGTACTTCTTGAGGCTGGAGAGTGTTTCACATATGTCATTATGTGAATCACAGAATGGTTTGGGCTAAACAACCCCAGCTCTCTCAGCCTGTCTCCAGAGCAGAGGGGCTTCAGCCCTTGAAGCACTTCTGTGGCTTCTGCTGGACTCACTCCAGCAGTTCCAGGTCGTTCTGATGTTGGACCCCAGAGCTGAAGGCAGCACTGCAGGTGGGGTCTCACCTGAGTGGGGCAGAGGGGCAAAATCACCTGGAATAGCATTTTCTACAAAGATACCTGCTTCTCTTTTCTGCCTTAGAAAGCCTCCTTGCATGACACATATTGATTGTAAGTATCAAGGCAGCTCCTTGGTTACCCTAAGTACAAGATGGGTGCATATAAGCGAAGTTGGCACTAAAGAATTTTTCCATTCTGAATAAACCATTGTAAGAGTAAATCCAGCTTATTTCTCCAGTTGTGCCCTCTTGTGCCTAGCTCTCTGAGTGTTGTTCTTATCCAGGCCTCACTTCACAGAGGCAACTGTTCTTTTTGTTCCAGAGATGTTTCTGTATCTCTGTATCCTGGAGCCACTGCCATCCCTGTGAATGGCCCTTCCTCTGCCTGGTGCCCACAGAGAGTTCTTTCTTTGTAGCAAAGTGTTTCAGCTCAAAAGAACTCCTTTGCATCTCAGGGAAAAAAAAAATATTTAACAATCTGTGTGACTGTGTTTGTTTGGGTACAAATGGAAGGATTGTGTGAAATCAAAGTGAAAATTCAGAACTTAGCCAGAAAATGTGACAGTCACTCATCGCTGTTCCGTTCTTGATCCAGCCCCACAGAAATCCTTCTGGATCCGGTTCAAGAGCCTTCACTAAGAGTTCATTTCCAAGTGGAAGTCATTGTCTTGCAGAGCATGTCCCAGTGCTCAGATCCATTCAGTGATGGTGTGAAAGATCCCGTTGGAGCCCTGGTGGAACTCCAAGGCTGAGTTCACAGTGTTCCTCAGATTAATCCCTGTTCACCATCCACAATACCCACTTACCCTTTGCAGTCATGGTTAGGATGAGGATTTATGAGGATTATTTGCTAAATGTAATAAGCTTCACTTTTCTGTCAAGTGGACTCTGAGCTGCTGGAGTGATAGCAGACCCTTTCCTGCCCTTTCCACAAGTTTTGGGTGCTGGATTTGGATTTCCTGATGGACATGATAGGAGAATTTCATAGCATTCATTGGGTGCATTTCCCTCTTCCTGGTTCCATGCAATAATAAAGCAGGGGATCCCTGCCTCCTTGTCAGTGTAATCTGACATGAATATATGGCCAAGGGTCTTGGCGTGGAGACTGAACACCGTTCAGCCCTTTGTGAGGGTAATGTCCCTGTGCTGCCATTGACATCCGTGCACAGGGTGTCTCCTGGTTGTTGACATGGAACAGGCTCCCCTTGCTCCCTCCCTACACCTGCCTTTTACTAACTCTTCATTTACTCTCCCTCTAACTTCTCTCCCTGGTGCCCTGCCCTCAGGCCAAAGCCATTAACTGCCCAGCCCCTCTCTGCTCCAACCACTTCCCTACCCCCCTGTTTTTTTTTAAGGGAAGCCCCCTGCACTTGCCCCTCACCCCACATCCCTAGCCTTTTGTGGCCCATTCAGTGACTCGCTTGACCCCTGCAGGACCTTATAGCCCTGTGGTCAACATGTGTGTGCCCAACAGACCGCGAGACGAAGTGGCGGCTCTGTTGTCCTTTCGGGCAGTTGTTGGTGACATTTCACAGTTCCCTGACCTGAGGCGACACCATAAATATCAGTGTTTGGGGAAGGGGTGGGTGAGCACTCGCATCCACAGAGTGCACCAGTTGCTACTGCAGGCACAATCGATTCCAGGGACTTTGTGTGTGGCTTGGAGGAAGGCAGGCAGGGTCACCAGCTCACTGGTGACAAAAGTCCCCTTGTTTTAGAGGGAGCTTTTATTATGTCAGTGTTTAAATGAAATCAGCAGTATTAAAAGGTGCAGCTTTCTGGCAATGGCGTAACCCTGCCATGGAGCACAGCCAACATCAACCACCCTTCTACAAATGGTTCTGCTCCAGAACCTGTCTCTGAAATGCGGGAAGCCAGAGGAGTTCAGGCAGGCACTGATACATGTGTCCAGACCAAGTCATGGAGATTGTCTGAGGACTGGAGCCCCTCTACTCTGGTGACAGACTGAGAGACCTGGAGGTGTTCAGCCTGGAGCAGGGAAGTCTCCGGGGAGACCTCAGAGCCCCTGCCAGGGCCTAAAGAGGCTGCAAGAGACCTGGAGAGGGACTCTGGATAAGTGCATGGAGTCACAGGATGAGGAAGGGGCGGCTCCCCACTGACAGAGGGCAGGGTTAGATGGGATATTGGAAAGAAATTCTTTCCTGTGAGTGTGGTGAGGCCCTGGCACAGGTTGCCAAGAGAAGCTGTGACTGTCCCATCCCTAGAAATGTTCAAGGCCAGGTTGGATGGGGCTTGGAATAACCAGATTTAGAGGAAGGGGAGTGGAATGAGGTGGGCTTTAAGGTCTGTTCAGCCCAATCAATCTTGTGACTGTGTGATTCAGATCTAGGGACAGCACTGCTGCTGCTCAGGGATTTGCTCTGCAGGTAAATGACCCCTCTCCCAGCATGAGACACTGTTCCCCTTTCACAGCCTTGTGTTGGGAAGAGTGGTCATAGCTGTGGTAACCTTTCAGTAAACTAAAATTGCACTAGACAGAGCATGAAAGATGCTGCAGGAACTGTGTTAGATTGGAGCATACAAAATGCAAAATCAGAATATTGTGAGCACTTCCTTCTGTATACACCTGAGAAACTAGGCACGGGAAGAAGTGTAGAAGCGAAGTTTCCCTGGTGCATAGCAGCTCAGCTGCCATTTTTCTTGGACCTCAAAATTCATTTCCAAGTGCTTTTCCAAGGTGTGTTTGGTGTGTGTGTGTGTCCATGCAGCAAGGGATTGTCTGAACTGTCATCTGCTGACATGTGGAAGAGTATTTCACATGGTTATGTAGCAGTGCACTACTCTGCTGCTGCATGTAGGTGGGTAGGGGCTTGTATTTCCTGTCCTTGCCTAAAAGTAGAGCAGTTCCTTCCCTCAGAGACTGACCCGTGCCATTTGATGGGACTTCCCCTCTCTCTATCCCCACTGCAGAAACTAACACATTGCCCTCCTGCCAAACCTGAGCAGACTCCATATGTGTCCCGTTCTCCCCAGTGCTCTCCTCCTCCCTGACTGCCCTGCTTTCTACTTCTCATCTTCAGAAATCATCCTCTCTGCTCCCAGCTCCTCTTAGAGCCATCACACAGGCTGACCAGACTGTTACTGCATTGGAAATGCGTCCTGCAATACATCCTTCGTGGAATCACAGGATCACAAAATGGTTTGGGTTGTAACAGGACTTAAAGTTCATGTCATTCCACTGCACTGCCATGGGCAGGGACACTTTCAACTAGACCTGGTTGCTCCAAGCCCTGTCCAGCCTGGCCTTGAACATTTCCAGAGATGTGACAGCCACAGCTTCTCTGGGCCTCACCACCCTCATAGGGAAGAATTCCTTCCTAGTACCCAATCTAACCCTGCTCTCTGTCAATGGGAAGCCATTCCCCCTTGTTCTGTCACTCCTTGCCCTTGTCCAAAGGTCCTCTTCAGCAATCTTGGAGTCCCTCATCTCTAATTAGATGGGAAAGAGAGAGAGGAAGAAACAAACATACATTTGTGAAAACATTTTAGCTGAAGCTGCAATAACCTGGTCTGCTGAACTCAATTTGCTGGTAAATTTAGCCCAGTGCATTTGTTTGTAATGTTGCGTACTCCTCTCCTCAGTCCAATGTAATTGCAGGTCTTGTGAGTAGGGTGAGTGATGGGTAAACAGATTATGGAGCCAGCATTGGAAGGGATGGGCTTTGGACATCAGAAAGCAAAAGTCCTTATAGTATTCTCTGGAAAAATTGGAAAATTGGGTTTTTCTAACCCAATTAATTAATTACTGCATAATATGTCTCAGAGTGTTTTCTGTTGCATCCCAGATGAAAAGGGCCCATTCTTCTAGAGGGAGGGTAAAGGATATCCCTAGAGAGCAGTGGGCTTTCAGGTCCTCAGCAGCCAGTTCCTGGTGACAGAGAGGAAGACACCTTTGGTTTTAACACATCTGAGAAAGTGACATTGAGGTTTTGTTGCAGTCAGCAGTTACCAGAGTAAACAAGAGCTCAGGGCAGAATTCCTCCCTCTCTACAACTCCCTGAAAGGAGGGTGGAGCCAGGTGGGGGTCGGGCTCTTCTCCCAGGTGACAAGCAACAGGATGCAAGGAAATTGCCTCAAATTGTGCCAGGGGAGGTTTCCTCCAAAAGGTTGTTCAGCCTTGGCACAGGCTGTGCAGGGCAGTGTTGGAGTCCCCATCCCTGGAGGGATGTAAAAGCCTTGTGGATGTGGCACTTGGGAACATGGGTTAGTGGTGGCCTTGGCAGTGCTGAGGGAGTGGTTTGACTTGATGGTCTGGCGGGTTTTTCTAACCCAGAAAATTCTGTGAAACTATTCTGTGACTCTATGACTCAGGCTCTACAAACCACACTGTGCAGAGTAAGGCTCTGCACAACCTGTGTGACTTCCTCCCATTTTTCATTTAGACTAGCTGGGACAAGGTTTAGCTTGCAAGCAGGTCAGAGCATACAAATGCAGCCACTGTGGATGCAGCTGTGCCCAGGAATGTAAGTCCCAGCAGCTGGCTGGGCCCTTTTTGGCAAGTCACAGGCATGGTAGCTGTCCTGGGTGGTCTGTTGTGTAGGTTTGCTGCCCAGGCCAGCTGTCATGCCAGAGTGCCTGACATCCTCTCTCCCTCTCCATGCTCATATTTACAAGGGAATGTGATAAATTCCGTATTGATTCCTTCTGTTGCACTGTAAATTTTGCAAAAGATGATTAAATAGTGCAATAGCATCTGTGAGTGCCAAGGCTCAATATGTTCTGGGCCGGCATATCGATCCTTTGTCTGACCACAGCCAGTTCCACTCCCCACCATGGCAGACCAGTAATTAAAATCCTATGAAACTGGGATTTAGAAACCAATCATCTCCCAGCATTGAGGCATCCAGCATCCCACCGTAGTGAGAGCAATAAGAGTCCAAAGTGCCAGCACATTTCTGTCTGTATTGGAACACTTAGGAATAATTTTCCTTAGGGTACGGGAGTAAATAGATCCCTCTTGAGGTGTTTCTGGGGACAAACTTGACAGTGACATCATGTTTGGCATGAATTAAGAGCACTGCACACATGGGTATAGGGAGAGAGGGTGATGGATATATGGGAAGTGTATGATTCTGTAGTTTCCTCTCTTACCTTACAAAACAGGAGTCTGGAATCAGGTGGATTGTTTTCACACACAGTTGTTGAGTAGGCATAGACCAACTTCCACTCAGGTTCCAATAAAGCTACAGTGAAAGGTGCACACATTCAAGGCATTCATTCATTCTTTCCCTATTTCTTCTATTGCAACTTTCCAATTTGCCATAGAATCAGAGAACAGTTTTGGAAGCAACCTTCAGGCTCATCATGTTACAAACCCTTGCCATGGACAGGATACCTCTCACTAGATCAGGCTGCTCTAAGTCCTGTTGAGCCTGGCCTTGATCTTTATCACTTATGGAAACTCACCCCCTTAGGCTAGCTTCCAGCTTCTGATAAGGCTCAGAGGTCCTAGCTTTAATTCCTAAAGCAGGGGCTTCTTTTAAATCCTTTACTACCTGTGGTTTTTTTACCTTTGACTTGCCAGACCAAGCACTTCCTTGTGTTTTCTTCATCTCCCCTGGGCTTGGAAGGATGATGGTATGGTTTATTCCTAAGATTCTAACTCTTCTTATGGTAAGGACTTTAATAAATATCACGAGTTTCTTCAGTTTCTGACATGTTTCTGACAGTTACCTGCTGCTTTGTTTCTAGCAAGATTGGTGTTTTTCCCTTGTGGAACAAAGTTCCTTGACCATGGATTCTTTGCTGGATTTTCTGGTGAGGAAGTTTGGCATGAACATGTGTCCCATTGCAGTGTGGTGCTAAGGAGCTGAGGTTTGGAGAAAGCCTTTTGCTTTGTCCAAAGCTGAATTAAGGCTTGTGCCTTGTCCTGGCAGCTTTCTGACTGCCAGAGCTCTGTTTTTTGCCAGTTTAACAATTTATTGGTGTTGTGCTCTTTACCGTTGCAGTCCCTGGGCTAGTTTTCAGTGTGTTGCAGTGCCCTTGAATCTGTCAGAGGGGTGAACCTTGTGCTGCATTTTCCCTGTTCAGTCAGGGCATTTCATTCTGTACAAATCCTGTGTCACTGGTTCATACAATTGCCTTTCTTACCTTCTTTTTGTTTCCAGTCTTAAATACCTGACTTCACCGTTCCACCAGTGGGGCTCAGTCCTTACCTGCAGTCCCGTTTACATGCTACTCAGACCAGCCTCCTCCTCTGTCTCTGTTCCAGCTTGCACATCCTGGTCCTGAACATTACACATGACTGTTGTGTTTGTCCAAGTACTTAAAGATTTGTGTTCAGTCTGGTTCACAGGGTTTGGGAGCACTGGTTAAACTGCACCACCAAGAGGACCTCTCCTTGCTGGTTGTTACCTGCCCTTGTCAGCATCTGACCTTCATCTCAGAGCTCTGCGTGTCTGCTTTTCCATGTAAACTCTACTCCAGAAACATCCAATTCTTAGTTAAGTCTAAATCCTTCCTTCACAGAATCACAGAATGATTTGGATTGGAAGGGACCTTAGCTCATCCAGTTCCAATTCCCTGCCATGGGCAGAGATACCTTCCATTACACCAGGTTGTTCTAAGCCTCATCCAACCTGGCTGGACAAACTTAGGTTGGAAAGGCTTCTTGTGCTTTGAGAGTGAGACCGCTGGACCAAGGCCGCAAAGATCCTACTCCCCTAGAGCTCGGTGAGGGCTGCTGCCAGCCCAGGGCTGTGCATTAGGCAGCACTTGATGTGATGGAACTGGAGCTGATGCAGGTGCAATGCGTGTGCCCAGGTGGACAATAAGACCAAGGACATCTTGGTTTGTGTCACCAGTGTTGTGGCCAGCAGGATCAGGACAGTGACTGATCCCTGTACCAGGCACTGGTGAGGTCACACCTCAAATCTTGGGATCAATGTTGTGCCCCTCATGGGAGAAAAAGAGGTTCAAGGGGACCTTTTCACTCTCTACTGCTACTCGAAAAGAGGTGGTAGCCAGGTTCTCCCAGGCAACAAGTGACAAGACAAGATGTGGCCTCACATTGCACCAGGGGAAGTTTAGGTTGAATATTAGAGAAAATCCCTTCCCTGAAGGTGTTGTCCAGCCCTGGCACAGGCTGCCCAGAGCAGTGGTGGAGTCCCCATCCCTGGAGGAATTTAACAAGTGTGTAGATGTGGCACCTGGGGACATCCTGGTCTGGGGTGATGGCCTTGCAATGTGTTCACTTCCAGCACCCTCAGCAGCAACTGCCATGGGCCTTGGCACTTCCAGGCTTCTCTTTCTGGGATTTAGTTCCTTCAACAGAAAAAAACAGTTTATTTCCCGCCCAATTCTGGTATATTTGATCCAGCAGAGTCTGCTGCAGGGAAAGGGATGCTCCCCAAGTCCCCCAGTGTGCTGGAGCACAGGATGGGTCCAAGGTGGTGACCTAGCAGAAGGGGTGCTCACAGAGCCTGCTGAAAGATCTTGAGGTACTCCTGGGTGCAGGGCCATGAGGAGCAGAGAGAAGTGCCCTCAGGCTCATCGCTGCTGCCTGTGCCCATGCCTTGCCTGTACCTGTCCTGTCCAGGGGCCAAATATGCTCAGACCCTCCACTCAGGACAGACTTGGTACTGGGGCGTTATATTGTAGGGAATGGCTTTGTACTGGTTCAATGGCTTTATACTGGGGAGGATGGCATCCCTGTTCATGGCAAGAGGGTTGGAAATAAATGATCTTTATGGTCCATTTGGACTCAAACCAGTCAGTGACTCTGTGATTCTATGAATGGTTTTATAGCAGGGAGAATTACTTCATGCTGAGGGAATAGTTTTATGCTGGGGAGAATGGCTTAATGCAATGGCTGTGTTATATAGGTGGGGATTGGTATCTTCTCCCAGGTAACAAGTGATAGACAGGAAAAGAGGAAATGGCCTAAAGTTGTGCCAGGGGAGGTTTAGGTTAGATATGGGGAAAATTCCTTCCCTGAAAGGGTTGTCCAGCCCTGGCACAGGCTGCCCAGGGCAGTGGTAGAGTCCCCATCCCTGAAGGGATTTAAAAGCCATGTAGTTGTGGCATTTGGGGACCTGGGTTGGTGGTGGCCTTGGCAGTGCTGGGGGAGTGGTTGGACTCAATGGTCTCAGAGGGCTTTTTATACCTAAAATGTTCTGTGGTTCTGTCCTTGTTGAATGGCTTTATACTGGGAGAATGGCTTTCCCTGACTTTACTAACTGAAGCACTGCTGTTTTCTGTGCTGGAGACTTGCTCAAGCACTCAGTTGCCACCTCCACCATATTGTACCTTCTGGACACCAAAGAAGGAAGATAGAAGACGTTGAACGTTTTGGGGTCTTGTCTTTTTGTACTACAGATCACCACAGGCCACTGCTGCTGCCCATCTCATTTGCAGGCAGGACCATTGGAGCAGAACCCAGGACAGGGACTGTCTCATGCCAGTTCTCTGTCCCCACACCCACTCCTAGGAACAGCTCAGGACCCAAACACTCAGGTGGAGGCTACCTGTGGGTATGCCTGGGGGCAGGAGCTTTCACACCATCTGGCTGGTCTATGAAACAAGGTCCTCAAGGGTGATTTCCTTGTCTCAGTGCTCAGTGCTTTCTCAAGTCCACTCTTTGGAGCAATGTCAATCTCTGGTTGTCCATATGAGGCTCCAATGCCACTGTGTGCCCTGTCCTGTCTGTTAGAAGCATGAACCTTGCTCTGGCTGCAACGGGTTCAGATCTGCTGCTCTTCTGCCCTTACAGGGTGGACTGACAGGAGCAGGGTCTCAGGGCTGCTGAGGACTCAGGGAGCGTTACTGGGATGCTCCTCCAAGTTCTGTCTGTGCCCTTTGGCATTCTCCTTTCCCCTCCTGCCATCTCTCCCTCCTCTTGCCATCCCCATCCCTATCCTGGCAGCAGTGGGGGACCCAAGTGCCAGTGTCCGCTGCATCGCCTGCTCTATTGACAGTTATCCAGAATCTGAAGGAATTCAAGATAAATTGTTAAGAGGATGGAGTTAATAAAATTTGAAAAATTGAGGCCTGTCACTCCACTAAACTTTTTTCGATCCCACTGACAGAAACATATTTCCCCAATGAGTGACCTTCAGCAGCTGCTGCAGTGCCACAACGCTGGGCGGGTGCAGGGAGAGAACCCCCACACTATTTATCAAATATTATCAGCCAGGGCCTTCTAATATGAGCATGGAGGGCGGGAGGAGGCAATGGGCTTGCACAGCCTGAGGTGCTGCCCAGGTGTCCATCTCCAGCTACAGACAGCGAGTGGGAGGTGACAAATTGCCTTCTATTAAGTCGTGGAAGGTTGACGTCCCCTTGGATACTGCTGCAGCCTGTGGCACAGGGTGGGAGAGGGCAGGAGAGGAGGTGGGGATGTGGAGTGGGGTCAGCCGGGGCACTGACGGACCGGTGGCCCCTTTTACCTTCTATTAGCAAGCCAAGTGATACTGTTATTTATGGCAGCATAATATTTTATTGCTGCCGTTACTCGAGGTTGGAATCGACCAGTTATAGGAGTCGGGTTCTATCAATTATTGCAGCAATTAGTCAAGTCGTCAAAGCCATTAACAGGGGGATTAGGCCAATATTGGAGAGCCATTATTGATAGATCCAGGGCAAAGCCAAACAAACCCTCCATCAGAAATGAGAGCAGGCCTAGCCTCGAGGATGTCATCATTTGGAGAAGTCAGGAACATGCCCCACTGCTGACTGGACAGACGCGGGGGGGGGGGGGGGGGGGGGGGGGGGGGGGGGGCGGGTAATGGGAGCATTGTCTCTTTAATGTATACGGAGCAGCCAGCCCCAGCAGTGTGTAATCTCACCTGTCTTGATCATATTCTTTATTTGTGAAGACAGGGCTTGCCATAGAAATTAGTCCGTGTCGAATGTTTATGGAGCACATTTTTCATTCTGTAAGCAAATATAGTTCCCTGATGCCAATGCCTAGGAATGGCTAATCTCTCCGGCTCCGCTCCCACAGACTCCCCTTACTTCATTCATCTATTCTGATTGCTTCTCGCTTTTACTGAGCACTCCTGGTGCTTTGCGCTATCTCACGGCGCAGGAACAGCTTGGCCTGCCTCTGCCAAGGTACTTGTCTCACTCCCATGTTTACATCAGGATCACAGAATGGTTCAGGCTGGAAGGGACACCAGTAGAGTCATCTGGACCAACTCCCCAGTGCAAGCAGGAGCACATTGCACAGAATTGCAGTGGAAGAATTGGGATGGAAAACGTCCCAGACCTGTTGAGCACAGTTATGGGCTCTTTCTCCACCAGGCTGCTTTCCAAGGCTTGATGACTGGTGGGGTGGTCAGTTCCAGCATCAGTTTTGGGGGTTTGGAACCAATTTGAAGGTTCATTCTCATAACTCTCAAGGTTAGGAGCTGTTGTGGGGTCATGGAGTGCACCAGTGTTAGTGACAAATCTCTGCCTTAGAGAGAGCTCCTGAGATGCTGAGAGTCAGAGATGAATCCCAAGACCTTGTTTGCCCCTCGATTATCCTCAGGGATAATTGCCCATTATCCTTGTCTCCTGATATCACCAAGTTTCCCTCCATATACTTCCCATCACTGCAACTGGACCAGTTTGACATGGAATGCTCTTCTGCAATTCAGTGTATCTTGGAGGGAGAGCTCTCTCCATGTGTGTGTGTTTCTGTGGGGTGCCCATTCGACTCACTCCACTTCAGTCCTTGGGATTTGTTTGGGTTTTTTTTAAATTAAACTCCATGGAAGGGTGTGATTTCCCTGAAGAAGTGCTCCAGGGGCCAGTGGGGCAGCTGGCCTGCAGGCAACAGCCAGCTCCAGCTTCAGCTCCAGCTTGCACAGGCAGTGTGTCCAGTTGAAGCTGTAATGGTGCCATGTGGCTCCCACAGGACTGAGAGTAGGTGCTTTTGTGAGACTGTATTTCCTTCTGGTGACCATGTGCTCTCATCCCCCCTCGGCAGCTCTTCCATGACAAGCCAATTGTGAGCAGTGACAATCCCTTTTCTTCCTCTCTGGAGACCTGTGCTTGTAACCGCTGATTGTACATTCTCTCTTTCTGATCCAGACACCCTTTTGAGCAAAGATTAGGAGGAGACACAGACAGGATGTGCTTCCTGCTCCTTCTGCCCTAAGATTGAACTCTGAGCTCCTGATCTTACTCATTTCTTGTGCCATCAGGTGCCAACCCCCTGCAGAAGAACGAAATGGGACACACACCGCTGGATTATGCCCGTGAAGGGGAGGTCATGAACCTTCTGAGAGCATCAGAGGCAAAGGTGAGCCTGAGATTCCGACCAATTTGGGTTTCCTTTCCCACTACGAGAAAAATTTTAAACAAGATGTTGTGTGGATGTGGCATGTGTGGACATGGGTTAGTGATGGCCTTGGCAGTGCTGGGTGAGCAGTTGGACTCGATGATCTGAAAGGCTCTTTTCCAACCCAAATCATTCTATGATTTTATGGTGCAAGTGATGGAAGACCACCTTAGCACCCCTACAGCTCCATCCTTTTCCAAAAGAAGTCTATAAAAATTAACAACATGATGCATAAGGAAAAAAACCCCACTTCTGTAGTATTTTAACTGTGGCTGTGGCTGTGCCCTCGTCTTCCAAGTTACCATTTCTCACTCAGCAGTGACCCGCCCAGGACCAGTAATGCTGCTCTGTAAGCCCTGGATGCAGTAAAATCCAGAGCCTATTCTTACTGTATTTTTTGAAATTCTCTGTCAAACAAGCAGGGCTGAGAATCCAGAGTTCAGCTGTGGCCTGAGATCCAGGTGTTCATGTGCACCAGTCTAAGGCAAAAGACACCCATTTCCATGATGGGGTCTCATCCCATCAAGCCTCACTGTCTCCTCGAGCAGCTGGAGCACACCGTGTCCTATTTGCTTTAAAGAAGGAAAAGAAACACATTTGCCATCATGGTTCCAATAAAAATGCCAGGAATCAGTACATTTACAGAGCAGTGGGCTACTTGATAATGAGGGATCTGCAGGCTAGATTTCAGGGATATTTTCATTTAAAATTCTTGGGCAGAGGCCTTGTTCGGTGAATTATCAATGGGTAGGAGAGGCCATCACAGCAGTGATGAGTGGTGCCTCATCCCTGGAAGTGTTCAAGGCCAGATTAGATGGGGTTTGGAGCAAGCTGGTCTTGTGGAAGGTATCTCTGCCCATGGCAGGGGTTGGAACTGGGTGAGCTTTAAGGTCACTTCCAACCATACCCTTTTGTGATGCTTTGTGAGCATCATTTCCCCAAGCAGTGCAGATCAGCTAGGGCAGAGGACTCCCTGCATCCCAGAGAAGGGGCATTCCCTTGTTGACAGACTGCAAGAGCAGGAGCTGAGGCACACGGGGACCAGGTTTGTTCCTGGCTGCAAAGTTCCTCTGACACTGTGTACCTCAGTGTTTGTTCTATGGGTTTCAAATTTAAACTTGCATACCATAAACCTGAAGTTAAGAACTTACCCACAAGTGGAGGATGAAGGTAATTAAAGCTGTGTCAATTACTGCACTTAGGAGGTATTACCATTAATTAAACCCACCAGGTGTCAACTGCTGTACTCTCTATATTCACCTCTGAAAGTCATCGCTCAGGCAGGAGTTCAAAACCTCATTCCCCAGTGCTAAACCTCTGTCCTAAGTAGGGATCTTTCCTCTGGGGCTCTTCTTACTCCTTCCTGGCAAAGGAAATGCTGCCATGGCTGTCCTCTGTGCCCCAATGGCTGCTTTTGTAGCCAGCAGCACTATGTGGTCACTTGGGCAGCTCTGAGAGCAAGATTTCTTAAACTCATGAAGGAAGGAACATTAAAGCTCATCCCATTCCACCCCACTGCCATTGGCAGGGACACCTTCCACTAGACCAGGTTGCTCCAAACTCCATCCAACCTGGCCTTGAACACTTGCAGGGATGGCACAGCTACAGCTTCTCTGGGCAGTCTGTGCCAGGATCTCACCACCCTCACAGAGAAGAATTTCTTCCCAATATCCCTTCTAACTTTGCCCTTTTACAGTTTGAAGCCATCCCCTTAACCTGTTACTCCAGGCCCTTGTCCAAAGTCCCTCTCCAGCTCTCTTGCAGCCCCTTCAGGCCCTGGCAGGGGCTCTAAGGTCTCCCCAGAGCCTTCCCTTCTCCAGGTATATACCCCTAGTTTTCAGCCTGTTTCCAGAGCAGAGGTGATCCAGCCCTTGAAGTAACTCCGTGTTCATCAGCTTCATTATCCATTATCCCCCCAGCATCCCTCCCAAGTATGGTTGCATTTATGGGAAAACACTCCAAGGGAGGTGGTCCATGAGCACAACACCAGCAGAACCAACCCTTGGTGTAAAACCTGCAAAGGGTGACAGTGTCTTCCACCTTACAGGAAAAAGAATTTGAAAGATTAAAGGAAAACAGGATATAAACTGATCAGCTCGGAAGATGTCAGAGACATGAGCTGTGATAACTTTGTGGAGGTCTGGAGAAGGTTCTTCCATAGGAAGGTCAAAATAAATCCTGAGGTAATTCTTGTGGGTTTAAAGAAAGGTTAAAATGAGCTTTCACTGCCCCAAACTCCACACAGAAGGTTGTGCCCAGATTAACCAACAACCAGTTTGCAAATAACCAGAAGAGACATTTTTCTCAGGAAATATGCTTAAGTCAGCAACCTGAGGATGTTCGGGATGGAAAAAGAAGCACGTGAGTCACAGCTGGAGGCTTGTTTTCTTGGAAAGGTCTATCAAAGGTGGCTCACTGGGATGAAGTGGACACCAGCTCCTCGTCAGGAGGTCTCACACTGCTGCTTCCAGAAGGGGGTTAGTGAAGGGGTAACTGTGTGCTCTTCCTGGCTGAAGTATTCCTTTAAAAATCCATCAGCAGACACTGATGGCGACAGAGGAGGTCACCAGATGGGTTTGACAGGGTGCAAAGAGGAGCTGAATGGCAAAGACAGATTTGCAAGAGCCAAGCTCAGTCCAGAGGCTGCTACCTCTCCAGTGACAGGAGAGACACCAGTTTCAAGGGCTTCTCCCTCCCTTTTAGTCATAGATACACAAGTGCTTATTTAAATTTCTTCAGACTGTTCAGCACTGGGAACCAGCTTAAGAGTCCTAAACACCAGGCAAGTGTGGTCTAAGCTCAGGAAAAGCACACACAGAGTTGTGGTTTGATTTTTTTTAAAGAATAAAGGAAATCAAAATAAATTAAAAATACATATGAAAACTCCTTGTTATTCTGTCACAAGAATATGTAAATAAAATCTATGGGATATGTCCATCCCATAATAGTTCTGCCTATTCATTCTCTAGCAGTGATTAAAATGAGCAATAAATTCTCAAAGACTCTCAGTGGAATGTGGCTGCTGGGGAGGATGAAACCCCTGGAGCACCAGTTTCCCCCCCAGCTGAATATTCATCACAGGCTGGCTTGGCAGTCTGGTGGTTTATATACAAGTACAATCATCTTCCTCAGGAACAGCTCCAGAGATATATTTCCTTTCTCTCCTGCAACTATTACTTAAGCATAAAAACCAAGACAAGTCTCAAACTGTTCAGGGCAGGTTTCCTTACTGGTGCTGGGCTCGAGAGACCATTTACCCAGCAGATAATTCTACCCCTCCTGCTCTTCAAGAGTTCAGTTATTTTATCCTCCACTTTTCTTTCTTAAAACAACATGTGCTGGCAGCCCAGAAGCCCCCTGTGTCCTGAGCTGATTCCAATATCGGCAGCAGGGGAGGTGGGAATTCTGCCCCTCTGCTCTGCTCAGGTGAGACCCCCACCTACAGAGTTGCCTCCAGCCCTGGGACTCCCGACATCACAAGGATGTGGAGCTGCTGGACCAAATCCAGAGGAGGCCACGGAGATGCTCCAAGGGCTGCTGGTGCCCCTCTGCTCTGGAGACAGGCTGGGAGAGCTGGGGGTGTTCAGCCTGGAGGAGAAGGCTCCAGGGAGACCTTAGGACCCCTGCCAGGGCCTAAAGGAGCTGCAAGAGAGCTGAAGAGGGACTTTGGACAAGGGCCTGGAAGGACAGGACAAGGGAGAATGGCTTCCCATTGCCAGAGGGCAGGGTTGGATGGGATACTAGGAAGAAGTTCTTTGCTGTGAGTGTGGTGAGGCCCTGGCACAGGTTGCCCAGAGAAACTGTGACTGTCTCATTCCTGGAAGCATTCAAGGCCAATTTAGTTGGACCTGGGAGCAACCTGCTCTAGTGGAAGGTGTCCCTACCCATGGCAGTGGGTTGGAATGGGATGATCTGTAAAGTTTCGTAAGGTCACCCTTCTGTGACTCCATGGCTGCCATGCCCACCCCAGTGACAGGCAGACATGCCGAAGCACAGACTGATTAAGATTTCTGATGCTTTTGGCCTCACATCAGGAGATGAGTGCAGAAGTCCAATTGCCTCCAACATAAGAGCAGAGCACTGCTCCCTGCATTGCTCTCCAAGCAGGTAACACCACTGTGCTCCCCTTAAGTGCTAGTGCTGAGCCAGACACATTTCCTCAGGATAATGCAAGATTAACCGCCAAGGTGAGGACATGGTCCCCACCAACACCACTGCACACCACAAAGCAAGGAGGTGGGAACAGCTAGATGTGCATGGAGAGGGAAACAGATGAGAAAGGAGTGCAAGTTTGTGTCTTGTGTAAAGTCCAGTATCAGTGGGGCTATTTTTTTGGAGCTTCTGTAATGGATGGATCTAAAATACGTTTTTCTTGGTGGGTTTTCTTGTCCAGGTGTCCCTTGCACAGTGTGAGCTCAGGATGCTCCAGGCTGGCAGCATGACCCAGCTAGGAGCTGTCTGATAGCACTTCAGGCCCACTGAGTAGCTGGCATTAAGGGCAGGGCTCTCCAGAACAGATCCTGAGCAGAAAACTGTAGTAGGACAGCATGGAAAAAGCTCTAACACTGGTCTTTGACACACGAAAGGGACTTTCTTCCTACCCAGGACTTGTGCTGTGTCAGTTTTCCAAGGAGGGAGGGAGAGGGCATTTCAGAGAAAGGGTGTCCTTTCCTTCTCTTCCTGCACATCTTCCACACTCTTCATGAGCCCATGGGAATCATTGGGTGTCTTAACATCACTGATCACATCCCTGCACCTTCCAAAAGGCCAGACAGGAGGGAGAGAAAAGATTTGTCAGGATCCCACAGACAGACACAGATGTATGTTGAGATAGTACCCAGTGCCAGGGGGGATCAGCACAGGCAGAATGTCTGTCCCAGAGCTGCTCCACTGGGATCTGCAGGGAAGTTATTGCTCTGTGTGAGGATCAGGGCTGATGGCATCTCTGTTACACGTGAGACTGATAGCACTGGCCAAAATTGGATTGTTTGCTATTTATTATTTTTTAACTTCTGTCAGAATCACTGCTAGCCCAGGAGACATCAGCAGCCTGGCTGGGGGTTATCCACTCCGGCTCCAGCAGCTGGATCCTGCTGCAACTTTGGCACCTGCCTTCTGGCTTTGTTAGAGGGTGTTTCCCCTTAGTGAGGTGGGTTCAATGACAGGAACTGTTCTGTGGGTGCAGTTACTCACTTGGCAAATCCCATGGGCTCTTTGTGTTCTGTTCTCATCTGAGTCTGGCTTTGGGGGATGAATCTTCCCAAGGCAGTGTTCTCAGTGGGAAATGGTTGAGCTCAGCTTGTGGCGGGAAGGGTGCTCAGCAGCACTTTCTAAAGATCTTAGAATGGCAGAAGGTTTTGGGTTGGAAG
This sequence comes from Lanius collurio, assembly GCA_020086605.1. Lineage (NCBI taxonomy): Eukaryota > Metazoa > Chordata > Aves > Passeriformes > Laniidae > Lanius > Lanius collurio. The sequence goes on along the minus strand of JACBWW010000006.1, from coordinate 42,486,684 downwards.
GGACTTTACAGCTCTCCTAATTTCAACCCCCTGGCATGGGTAGGGACACCTTCCACTAGACCAAGTTGATCCAAGCCCCATCCAACCTGGCCTTGGACACTTCCAGGCATGGAACAACCACAGCTTCTCTGGGCAGCCTGTGCCAGGACCTCACCACACTCACAGGGAAGAATTTCTTCCTAATATCCCATCTAACCCTGCCCTCTGGCAATGGGAAGCCATTCTCCCTTGTCCTGTCACTCCAGGCCCTTGTCCAGAGTCCCTCTTCAGCTCTCCTGGATGTAAGACATGGTGATACTCTGCCATCCCTGCAGGATATGGCTGGAGTCTGAACAGGAGATGTGTGGAGTGTAGGAAGATGAATCTCGGTAGAGCAGTCATGGCTTTATTTCCCAAAATAAACATCTCCTAATGGTTAAGAGCTGTTGAGTAGTGCCATTGTTCCCTCCATGTCACTAGTACAGAGGTAGTAGCACAGGGTCTGCTCCCATCAGTGGAGCAGGATCCCCATTCCCACTCACCCCAACCTCCATCCACGACAGATCAAAAAATTTCCCCTTGCTAGGGCTGGTGCATCCAGACCAAACTGCATCTGCCCTGGGGATGCTCTGGCTGCATGTCAGAGAGATCCCCATACAGGGCTCTGACATCTGTGCACTAACCCAATGCTTCATAAAGCCTCTGATCCCTATGTTTTCTTCCCTCCACAGTTCCAGGAGGAGCAGCGCAGGAGGGAGGTAGAGGAACGGCGGAGATTCCCACTGGAACAGCGGCTAAAAGAGCACATCATTGGTCAGGAGAGTGCCATAGCCACAGTGGGGGCAGGTAGGACCCTTCACATGCTGATGACTCTGCCCTCCCACACCTGTTCCACAGCAAAGACAAGCTGTTCCCTCAAGCCTTGATCTGAGGCTGCCTCCGGGCGGGTCTGTAAGGTTGTTGGGGGACTCACAGGGATGCCCCATCCCTGGAAGTGTTTGAAGTCAGGTTGGATGAGGCTTGGAGCAACATGGTTTAGTGGAGGGTGTCCCTGCCTATCGCAGAGGGTTGGAATGAGATGAGCTTGAATCCCCCTCCCAACACAAACCATTTTCTGTGATTCCATGAAATCAAGGCTCCAGCAAGCTGGGCTGGGTTTGATTTGCCAGTCCAAAGCCTTTGGATCCTGTCATTAATTCCTGACCCATCCATACATCCCGGTTAATGCCTGAAAATGGGACAGCAAAATAAGAGCTGTTGAGGCCAGGGCAGAACCACAAGGAGTATGCTGTCAGAAACACAAACCCATTGCCTTTAGTTAAGAAAGAGGAGCCCAGCGTGAGCTAGGAGCTGGGATGGAGCTGGGAAGGAGCTGGGAAGGACTCTATACTCCTACAAAGACAACAGCCACCCTGTGTGTTCAGAGAGCGGCTGTGCCTGGGGGCAGCAGCCCTGGCTAATTGGGGAGCTGTGATTAATGGGCAGTGCCTGTTCCTGACACAGGTGGTGTTTCTGCGCATTAACGTCCCTGCCTTTATGGAGGTTTTTCTTATTGAATTATAGAGAATGTGCTTGATACCCCTGCAGCCTCGGGATATTGGACCAAAAGGTAGCAGGAGACTCTCTGTCCCCTCCTTCCCGTCTGCCCTGTTTTTCTTTTCGTTTGCTTTTCTGGTTTTTGTCCAGAAGGATGAATTTCAAGACAGGACTTTCTCTCTCAAGCACTTCCTCGCTATCATTATTTATTTTGTGCCCAGCTGGTTTTCCTGCCACTTTGTGGACCCTATATCCCTTGCCACTGCCATTTGCTGGTGAGCAGATCTGCCACACACCATATCTTCAGATCCACTGAGCCTGGCTGATATGTTTAATTTATAACTGGTGCCTTAATTGAATAATTGGATTTAATTCGTCACTCGGTGTATGATCCAAACAGTCTCCAGAGGGGCTTAGCCAGGAATACGAAGAGAATGTGTGATCTAGGGTTAGAAGCACAGGTCTGGAGTGATGGGGATAGAATGGAATCACAGAATTATGGAATCATTTAGAAAAACCCTCTAAGATCACCAAGTCCAGCTGTTATCCCAGCAACCCCGTGCAAGGGGATGCACTGGGAATGCTGGTGGGGAGCTCGCTGCATCCACAGCCCTGACTACATGGCATCGCTGCCACAGAGGGAAAATCCTTCCCTGTTGCCTTCATAGGATATGTTCAAGCCCTGCATCACTCTTTTCTGCTATGTAGAGCAGGACAGGACTGGGAGAAGGTGGATGAGGGTTGACTGATGGTAGCTGGACATCTCCCAGGGCACAAGGTTGCTACCAGTGCCGACTGGGTGATGGTGGGAGGCAGCTTGGCCACCCCCCTCGATGGGTGTAAATGTTTGGTTCATCTTAACAAAATCCCCATTAAATATTCCATCTCCTGACATCAGAAACAGGCAGGTCATTGCTGCCAGCTCAGGAGCTGCTGGGATTCTCTAACTGGTACATGCAAATGAGCAGCTAAAAGGTTTAGTGTTTCCAGGCACTTCCATAAATGCTTGAGCTTTGGATCTGGTTAGGGCTGATTTGCCTTTTCACGGGAAGATGTGGAGGCAGAAGGGATCAGCAGGATCTCCTCTCTGAGATTATAAGATAAAGGAGGCATTTTTCCCAAGTATATATATATACACACATATATATACACACACGTATGTGTTCTTTGTTTTGTGGTCTAATATCCTAAATATTATGCCAGGTAAAGAATACCTTTTTTATATGGATATACCATGTTTGCCAATCAGTGCTTACTTAGAGGTAGGGTGGTTCAAACCTACCCCTTCCCTCTTTCAGGGGGAATAGACCTTGAGGTCTGAAGCAACCTGTTCCAGCTCTTCCTGAGGTTGAGGAGGGAGGCAGGAAAAGTGTTGTTTAGTTTTTAGGGATTTTGAAGAAAGGGTAGTGCAGAAAAATCTACATTTTAATGATAGGATTTCCAATTTTGAGCAGCTGTGATGTTGAAATCAGTCAGTGTTTCAAAGCTGTAGGAAAATGGATGAGCAGGACTATCATCCTGCTCTGGTCCAAAGGAAATTTGGGTTATTTTGGACAATATAGGATCCTTTATGAGGGCTGTTTTTTGATGTGTGTTGCTGCCGGTAGGTCAGGTGAAACTTTGCAAGGACACAGCTTTGGTCTAATTTGGAGTTCCATAACCCTGGGTTGCCAGCAGCAGGGCTGGAAGAGCACTTCTTTGGGAATGCTGTGGACCCTGGAGCATCAGTGCAGAACCTGGGTGGAGGCAATGATCCCACAGCAAGTTTGGCCCCAGAGCCTTCACCCTGCAGTACCCCAAACCTGGACGGGCCGAGGAGCCCCGCAGAATGAATTGATTTGATAAATGGACATTTATTACACTCACAAATTGGCTGAAACCAATTTCAGTCACATCAAGTGCTGATAACTGCTGGGGTATTGATTTGTGTAAAGTAATACAGTGAATTTATCAGTTCAATAGCGGGCTGAAGGGCCTCTCGGAGACGCAGGGCTGCAGTCACACCGTTACAGATGGACGAAATAAAGCGTGAGCACGGCAGCAATGCCAGGAACAGCTCCACAGAAGAAGGCCCCAGCGTCATCATCATGAGGCTCTTGTTTTGGACATTGGGGCTGAATGTCATAATGAGATTTCAGCACAGCAGTGTGACCTCCCTCCTGGTATTTATTTATTTATTTACTTCTGCCAGGAGGAAGTAAGGGGGCAGCTTTCCCAGAGGCAGAACGTAGATTTCATGCTTGGGTGACAATGAAGAGCAGGCAGTGTGGCCAGCAGCTGCTTTGAGAGCAAAAACTCCAAGGAGAAGAGTGCTCCTGTGGCTTTTTTAGCTGAGATTTTCATCCTTGGAACGGGCATTGGTGTTCTGCTCTGGCCCTGGATGGGGCTTTTGTTGTTGCTGCTGCTGAAGCTGAACACTGCTGTGGTGTGAGATGGAGCTTTTGTTCCTTTTCCTGAAGCTAAGCACTGCACTGGACAGCCTGGGAGAGCCTCCTCTAGCCCCAGTCATGGAACCTAGGGAGTGGTGTCCCTTCCCTAAGGATTTTTCAGTTTTTCCAAACAGTTTTTTCAAGAGTGCTGTGTGCTGGAATAGCTCATTGTTTAAGGCTGCTTGTAGAAAAGCATTTATACCTTATCACTCTGATGATCTGACTAACCTGCTGACTAGTGATCAGGGAATGGTTTGGGTTAGAAGGGACCTTAAAGCCCATCTCATTCCAACCCCTTGACATGGACAGGGACACCTTCCACTAGACCAGGTTGCTCTAAGCCCAGTTCTGGCCTGGCCTTCCAGGGATGGGTCAGACACAACTTCTCTTGTCAACCTGTGCCAGTGCCTCACCAGCCTCATGGGGAAGAATTTCTTCCTAAATATGATGCTCAGCATCTTCTGACAGAGATCACATGCTGAATCTCAAGCTCTAACTTCATGGTAGTTTTTTAAGGCATACTTTATATCCCTGGAGTTGCTTTGAGCATTTATCCATAAACTCTGGCATCCTGGGAAAGAAGGTAGCACTTAACCCCACTGTCTTTGGACCCTGAACATGCTGACCCTGTGAGTAGTCACTCCATTCCCCAAAGAAGAAGTTTATTACCTTTATTACCATTATTATCTTAGCTGAGATAGCTGCAGGAATTACCAGTGGTTGTGTTACTCCCCATGAATTTTTATGAAATATCCCCACCCCAGGTGTTTGACCTCCCATTCAGTGCTGTAAAGGACAGAGAAGGAGCATGTATAGCACTGGGAAGGGCACACAGAGGGATGCAGCACAGACCCTCTTGTGCACCTCCCTTCCAGTGACAGAGCATTTTCTCCTCTTCATCTCCTTCAGTAGCTGTTTCCAGGGCTGACATGGCCAGTGAGCAGCTGAAGGGCAGGACGAGATTCCCACCAGGCTTTGGCCAGGATTTTGGACAGAACCAGATCACTGGCTGCAGCCAAACTGATCTGTTGTGCTGATAGGCCCAGGCAGGGTGAGACAGAGCCAGGCACCAGCCAGTGCTGCATCTGGCCCTGTGCCCAAGCTAATTAGGTCTTGGCAAGAGTCAGGATTCATTAACATGGCCAAAGGGACAGGTAATGCATCTGCCTGTGTCCAGGCATGGAATGGCAACTTCTTGCAGCACTGGGGTCCAGCTCCCACTAAATGCACAATCCCAGCACTCAGTCCCATTTCCAAAGGGGTTGGAACTGATAGTCTTTAAGGTCCGTTCCAACCCACACCCTTCTACAATTACATTATTCTACATGCCTTGGATTTAAGGTTAACTGGAAGGGTTTTTTTATATTTGGGCAGCAATGCAAACCTTCATCTTCATCCTGAGCTACCACTGCCTTTTGGGAAGCCCTCCTGGCTTTCCCTGCAGATGTTACAGGGATTAGGAATTCAGTCCCACTCTCTTCCTAAGTGGCTGCAGTGGTTAATCACCCTCGTTATTAAAACTGTTCTGCTTTATTTGTAGTTTGATCCTCTCACTCCAGCCCCTGGAGCACCTTAATTTTCTCTGTAGCTGAGCGAGTTCGGTGCCTTCTTGGGGAGATCCTTAATGACTGTGGTCAGGTCACTCCTCACACCCCTCGTCATTAACCTCAGCTCATTGATTTGTTCTTGCAGTGAGGCTTTGCTCTTGTTTTCCTAATCCTCACTGGGTGTGCTAGTTCCCATGCTACCTGGATCTCCTGGAATACAGACATGGACTCTGAGGAGCTCAGTTTCATGCAGTTCTTGCAGCTCCAAATTCCCATGAGACGCCTCCCTGCAGCTATACAATCCAGCAGCTGGAATATCTCACTTGAGCTGCTGCTGTTTAGCATCATCCCAGCGTGTCCCTGCTGGCAGAGGCAGCATTTCCCTGTCAGGCTGTAGGTTGTGACATTCCATTTATTTTTATATGCAAAATGGAAATATTGTTTAAATATTTTTATATGCAAATCCTTTTACGTGCAAAATGGCGCTATTTATTTCCCATGTCAGTTTGCTCTCACCTGCAGGAAGAGCTCTTGGCATGCCATGCCTAGGATTCCATTTCTTAGGTGTCTTCTGTTTACCATACCCCATCAAGAAAAGGTTTTATGGACTGACTTTGAGATTGAATTGAAGAATTCCCTAGTTTTAAAGGCCACTCATGCTCTCCTGCCAGCTCCGGGAAGAAAACAAACCCACAGCTCCACATAGAGCCAGTCAGTGCCTCGTTCCAGGGAGACACGAGACTGAGGCACAGGGACTGAGGCTGGGACCCAGGATAGTGGCCAGAAGGAGATGAGGGAGCTGTGTTTTGAGGGTGACAGTCACAAAGAGAAGTGGGTTTATTTGTTCTTGGCTTTATTCCTGCTTTTGCAGTGGGCACCGAGAGGCCAAGTTTTGTCATGCCTGTGTGCAGCAGCATTCCAAGACCTTTAAGCCACGCTCTTCCAGTGTTTTTCTTCTGCTCATCCCACCTCCAGTGCTGTTGTTTTCCCCTGATACCTTCAAATTCCTGTTAGTTATAATTTTTGGGCATCTTGCTGTTTTCATGCCCTGCTTACTAATGTGCCACATTCTGGGTTTGGCTGCATCTGGGAGCACCTTGCACCAATCATGAGACCTTGCTGGGTCTCTTACAAAACACCTTACAAGATTTCATAGGGAAGGAATAACTCTGTGTAAGAGCTGTAATACAGGCTGGATTGAAATACTGTGGATAAAGCAATAAGGCTGGGATGTCAGTTAATCTCTCACATTGAACTAGATGCTGGTCTGATCCAGGGGAACCACTTCTGTATTCCAGAGACCAGATCCAGCCAGTGAAGGATGAGATTTGATCTTTTCGACTCAAAAGCAGTTCCTTCTCCTTCAGCTAAGCCCAGTGTAATGATGTTACTGGCTTGGTGAACATGCTCACCGAGCCTGAGGCTGCTCGGGGAGCTGAAGAGTACCCTTGGGGAGCTGTGGGCACCCATGGGGTAGGAGCCATCACCCACTCTGCACAGCAGGTCCATGTCTGTCCTGAGAAAGGACTGTGCTGGTTGGACTGGCAGTTTGGGAGGGAATCTGGGGTCTTGCCTTTTGTAAAATTTTCCACTGGTATCTCACCCAGGATGCACTTGGATCCTGCAGTCCAGAGAGGCACTGAGATAATCACCACATTTTTCCCAATCCTTGCACCAATTCAGAGCATTTGTGACCTTCAGCCACCTCCCTCTTCCCATTCCATGCCAGAAATAACCTATAAACCTCTTCAAAACTGCTGTTTTTTCCCCACAGAAAGGTTGCACTTGGGAGCTGGCAAGGCAGCGTGCCTCTCCATCCCTCTGTCCATCCATCCATCCTTGTCCCCCCCTCCGCCGTCTCCCTGGCAACACTGAGTGCACATCCTGGAAAACTTTATCCGAAATCTGCTCTGGGCAGCTTTCCAAATCCATGCTAACCTTATTAGGTGTCTCTGGGGCCTTGGCTGGCTAATCAAATTAGAGAGCACTAATGGCAGGGAGGACTGCAAGTGGGTAGAGAGCAGTAAAACATAGTGTATACTTAGTGATAATTACACTTGCTTTGTGGCATTGATTTATATGCTTCCCCCCCCCCTCTTTTTTGTTTTCATTGTCTTCAAATACAGCTATTCGGAGGAAGGAAAATGGCTGGTATGATGAGGAGCACCCACTGGTGTTTCTTTTCTTGGGATCATCTGGAATAGGTAACGTTTGCGTTGTGGTGAGGGGGATGGAGAGCCCCAAGTAGAGGGGGTGGGAGTTGTTGCAGGGCTGCAGGGTCTGAATAAAATATCATTTAAACACACTGTCATCTTTCAGTGGGTTACCCATCATCCAGCCCAGTGACCACAGCTGACACCAGCACACACAGCCACATCCAGCCTCATGCTGAGTTATCCCAGAGGACAGCCCCCACTCTGAGCCTCAAAAAGAGGCAGTTTTCAAAGTAAAAATGTTACTTTAACAACTTTCCAGTGAAAATCCCTCTATTCCAGTGGGAATGGTGGGATAATAGTGAAAATTTGCTGCCTGCAAACTGAATCTCTGTTTGTCTGCTCCTGTGGGCACAGATTGCTTTGGAACGACAGGATTTTATTGACACCGATAAGATTTGTCCTCCAGCCCAATCAAATGCCACATGACAGCTGATCAGTTCATGAAATGGTCCAAATGACTTTTAGTTGTGGAAAAAAAACCCAACAAAACAGCTTTAAAGTAACTGATCTGTGACATTTGGTACAACCTCAGGGCTTCTCCTGCCTCCACTGCCTCCCACAGGGCTCAAGGAGGTGCTGATGCTCCAGTGCTGGAAGGGTTAAAGGGCACAGACAAGACCAGGCTCCTGCTGCAGAACAGTGCCAGGCCAAGCATTAACTCCAAATAAGTAGCTATAAAGCTGTATAAAAACAGGATAAAATATTTTTCATACTTCATTGCCTTGCTACAGCAAATCTGAAGGCTTAGGGATGTAAATTGTTGGTTCTTCCACTCCCATGGCCTTCCATGGGAGGTTTTCTCTTCCTTTCCTTGTTTCTCTTTTTTATTTTCTCTTTTCTTTTCTTTTCTTTTCTTTTCTTTTCTTTTCTTTTCTTTTCTTTTCTTTT
>JACBWW010000006.1:42441467-42477701 GCA_020086605.1 Lanius collurio | reverse complement strand
ATTCTATTCTATTCTATTCTATTCTATTCTATTCTATTCTATTCTATTCTGTTCTGTTCTGTTCTGTTCTGTTCTATTCTGTTCTATCCCAATCTTTTCCGTTCCATTCCATTCTCTTCCATGTTTCACATTTAAGCCTCCGCCTACCTGTAAGAGGTGCTTAGCTCTCTCCTACATGGAGCCAGGGAAAAGGACGTAAGACAAGCAGAGCTATGTGTAGATGAATCCCTCTTCCCCACATGCTGCAGCAGTGAATGGACAGCAGTGAATGGACACACAATGCAGTGACACATGTAGAAAGAAGACCAAACTGGAACCAACACTGTAAAAACAGCTGCTCTGGTTTCTTCTTCTCACCCCTCTATTACTGCCCTCCAGAAGCCATAAATCCTGGATCTCAAGCACCTTCATCCCTAATCCCACACATGGAACTGCTTCATGGCCAGACATCCAGTGGGGAAATCAGTTAAACCCTGAGTGTTGTGTTACTTTGATAGCAGCAGGAATCTGGGATTTATTAGTAATGAACCAGCTCAGCCATTGGTGCCCTAGTGAGGGATGAGAGGGGGTCATACACTCCACAGGCTCTGGTGAGGGGCTGCAATTCACAGGAACTGATGGATTAAGAAAGGAGAACCTGGAAGTGTCCCCTTTTCATTTGAAAGACAGAGTCAATTTTTTTCCAACTTGCTCTGCCCTGGGCAGTTTATAGACATTTTAATAATTTTCAGGGAAATTATTGCATGGGAATATTTTTCCCAGAGAACCTATGGCTGTCACATCCCTGAAAGTGTTCAAAACCAGATTGAATGGGGCTTGGAGCCACTTGGTCTAGGGAAAGGTGTCTCTACCCATGGCAGGCAGGTTGGAATGGGATAGTCCTAAAGGTCCCTTCCAACCCTAACCATTCTCTGATTCCATTATTTTCCCAGGTAACAAATGACAGGACTAGAGGAAACTGCCTCAGGCTGGAACTAGGGAGGTTTACATTGGATATCAGGGAAAATTTTTTCTGTTCAGCTCTGGAAAAAGCTTCCCAGGGCAATAGTGGAGTCTCCATACCTGAAGAAATTTAACAGCTGTGTGGATGTGGCACTTGGGGACATGGGTTAGTGGTGGGATTGGCAGTGCTGGGGGAAGGGTTTGGCTCTGTTGTCTCAGAGAGCTCTTCCACCCCAAACAGTCTGGTGATTCTGTTCTCTAATTCTGGGATCCCCATGTAATGTGCCATGTCCAGATGAGATGTATCCCCAGACATACATCTCCTACTCTGCCATGGACAGTGGTTATGTCTGGCTGACCATGTCCAGGATGATGCTGGGAAGCTTGGCTTCTTCTTGCATTAGCTGGATGAGATGATCACTGTAGGTCCTTTCCAACTGAAATATTCCTCTTCCCTCTCCTTCCCCCTCCTTCCCTTATTTTCCTTTCCCCTCTAGGATGTGGATTACAGCTCCATGATCAGGACATTCAGTACCTGCAGTCAATCATCAGCTTTTCAAATGCAAAATGGAAACTTGGGTGGAAGCTATAAATTCTCTTAACACTATTCTCTGTTTCAGGTGATCACCTACAAGCCCAGTTCACCTCACCTTTATGACTTTTGCTGGATTTTTGTGGAGGGGTGTTGCATTCTTCTTGTGATTGATTTCTAAAAAGCTGAACCACAAAAATTTTCTATTTTATTTAGAAAATTTCACCCCTGTCAGTACCGTTCCAGCTCTGGCAGTGAGCAGATTGATCAAATCTCATCTTAAGTCTCTTGCAGGGTTTCATCAGACTGGACATGTCGGAGTTCCAGGAGAGGCATGAGGTCAGTAAATGGGCTCTGAAAGGGAGCAGCTTCAAATCTAATCCAGAAAAAATGGGTATTTTGGGGTGTCAAGGTGGGAGCACAGCAGAACAGCAGGAGTTGCTCCAGGTTATGAAATAAATTGCAAGTAAATTGCCAGAAAGTAACTTCAGTTGAGTGTTGTGGTTTAGGCATGGTATTCCCCAATTTAGTGCTCCCACTGAGACACTCCAAACCACGAGCTGCTCACTCACGCCCCACCTCCCCTTGACCCTCCCCATGGCAGTGGGCTGGAGAGGAGAATTGGAGGCTCAAAAGGTAAAGACCATGGGTTGAGATAAGAACAATTTACTGGAAACAGAAATAAGAAAACAAGCAAGCAACAATATTAATTACACAAATGTGCAAAAGAGAGAGTGATTCACATGCAAAATGCCCACTGACCCAACCCAGCCACACCCTCCAACACAGAACTATGTCCTTCTACCACTCTTATTTGACCAGAAGGAACCTGTTCTCCCCAGAAGAGACTCCCTGCCCCTCCTGGCTACTGCAAAAATTAACCCTTTCGTGGCTGGAACCATGACATTGAGGCAAATTAGGAAGAGAGATCAAGGAGCAAGGAAAACTTTAACAATATGCGTCCCGTGCTGTGGGTTCCCTTGGGGTGGGGTCTGCCCTTGGGGAGAGAGCAGCTGAGAAGAGATGGTGGAATCCAGAGGATCTTCTTGTGCATGAAAACCTGCAGCCACATGCTGTTCATCACCTACCAATGCCCAGGCAGGCACAGTTTACCCCAAGCCCCTTATCCCCAAAACATTGCTAAGTCCAGTGTGAGATCATTGCCTCAGCCTACCTTCCATGAAGGAAAGGGGGAGAATCCAGCAGAAGACAGGACAGTGGTGCCAAGTCCACCCCTCCCATCACAACTCCTGCCCAATTCTGGTGCCACAGGAGGGGTGGAACATCTCACCAGGATCTCCCCTGGAGCTTAGGGAATCCTAAATCCCTTTGGAGGGCTCTGTCTCCCCAAAAAGCATCAAGGTCCTAGCAGTGAGAGTGGTAAAACACTGGCACAGGCTGCCCAGAGAAGCTGTGGCTGCCTTATCCTTGCAAGTGTTCAAGCCCAGAATGGATGGGGCTTGGAGCAGCTTGATGCAGTGAAAGATGTCCCTACGTATGGCAGCAGGGCTGGCACTACATGGTCCCTTGCAACCCAAACCAATTCCATGATTCTGTGATAACGAACTGTGACTTCAGATTACACTCAGACATGGGTAGATGTAAGATGCACCAAGCTAAATGTCAAAAACTGTCATTTTGCCAAAACATTCATGTTGTCAGAAATATTATTCTGTATAACCTTCTAAATTTCTTAATTTTAAAAAATCACCGTGTCAAGAAGTGATGACATAGGAAAAGTATTTTACTTGTGGCCTCTTCCCACAAAGGCTACTTGTGGCTTTCATTCTGCACCAGAACCACCTGCCACTCATAATCCTTTGAATCCTTGCTCTGAAAAAGGCTAAAAGGGATGAAAACAAATCTTAGACATCTGGGATAGGTTGCTCAGACCCTGCATAACAAAGCAGGGCTGGTGCCTTCCCACCTGTCCATGCTCTGCTGGTTCCACATTTGGGAAGGGAATTGTTCAATCTTTATTTTGCTTAATTGTTGCTTATTAAGCTGATTTTGGGATACCTAGGGTGCGGTAGGTGTCACAAAGAACATAGAACCTATTCTGTCAGCAGCAAAGAGCAGCGGCGGCCTGATGAGGTACCAGAAGGGCTTCATTCACAGTGTCCATGGATCAGCCTTCAGTTTTCCTGTTTCTTCCTGCTAGGTGGCGAAATTCATCGGCTCACCACCTGGCTATGTGGGCCATGAAGAGGGTGGACAGCTCACCAAAAAGCTGAGGCAGTGCCCAAACGCTGTGGTACTCTTTGACGAGGTGGACAAAGCCCACCCTGATGTGCTCACCATCATGCTGCAGCTGTTTGATGAGGTAAATCCACATTTTGGGTTAGAGTCAACACAAATGAGATGCAGAAGATGACAGTGAGGGGTGAGAGGGATGACCGATGGAGGAGTCAGATGATTTGGATTGGGAGGGACCTTAAAAGCTCATCTAGTCCACGTCTCCTGCCATGGGCAGGCACACCTTCCACTAAACCAGGTCGCTTCAAGCCCCATCCAGCCTGGCCTTGAACACTTCCAGGGATGAGGCAGCCACAGCTTCTCTGGGCAGCCTATACTATGGCCTTGCCACCCTGACAGGGAAGAATTCCTTCCCAATGTCCCATATAACGCTGCCCTCTGGCAGTGTGAAGCCATTCCCCCTCATCCTGTCACTCCAGGCCTTTGTCCAAAATCACTCTTCAGCTCTCTAGTTGATTTTGAAGGTCCCAGTCTGTCCTCAGAGGCCACCAAACTCCAGGGCAACATGCTGGAAGGTTTTGGAGGGTTTTTTTTTGTTTTTCTTTTAAGGATTAATAACACCATTTTTCTTGCATAGATCATCACAGTAGCAGTTCAATGTGAAATCAATTCCTGTACCAGGCACTTGACAGGGCAATAACCCAAATGTTAATCTCAAGCACCCAACAAGGATTTGTGTCATTGTGCTGGATCTCTGCTGTTGGAGATGGATTGAGGAAAGAAATAGCCTGGGGAGATGGTGTTTTTTTCCTTATTTCCCTCTCTTTTTTATATTATTAATCAACAGCACTGGTACTTTGGAAGGTTCCTAGGTTGGTTTGGGGGGCTGGGCGTTGATGGCACTGCAGCAGTGGTGGTGCTGGGCAGCCTTGGTTTGCCAGGTGATCCCACAGGGATGAGGAGCTCTGCTGCTCAGGTCACTCTGTTACAGCCATAACGTGGTTATTTGCAGACTCTGCCCAGCCCAAACCACAGCCACAGGCAGGGTTAGGGGCAGGCCTAGGATTAGCATTAGTCCTGAGCTGAGCCTGGGGCTTGTGTCAGACCTAAAACCACCACAAGGAGGTAGGTAGAGGGTCAAAGGCTGGGGAGTTACATATGGGCAGCCACACAGTCATGGAATCGTTGAGGTTGGAAAAGCCCTCTGAGACCGTCAAGTCCAAACGTTCCTCCAGCACTGCCAAGCCCACCACTAAACCTAAATGCCACATTCACATGGCTTTTAAATCACTTAAGGGATGGGGACTCCAACACTGCCCTGGGTAGACTGTGCCAAGGCTGGACAACGCTTTCAGGGAAGAAATGTTTCCTGATATCCAACCTATACCTTCCCCGGTGCAACCTGATCCCATTTATTCTTGTCCTGTCCCTCCTCCCCTGGGAGGAGACCAAGACTCCCATCCCATATCCAACCTCCTGTCAGGGAGCTGCAGAGACCAAGAAGGTCTTCCCTGAGCCTTTTTCTCCAGGCTGAACAAGGACATGGACTGGCCTAACCCTCCTCCTGGCAAGGCATCTCCCAGTGCTTCCATCAGTTCTGTCCTGGGTGAGGCACTCTGGGACTGTATGTAGGACAAGTTCCTGCCATTCCTGGGAGAGACAAGGACTTCTCCAACCTCATCCTTGCTTCCTTCCACCTCAATCCTTGGACATCCCTTCAAAATTAAATCCGTTCTGGGGAAAAACAGGACCTATGTTCTTTTTCTTGGTGTTTTGGCCATGTCCTCCAGCACCTGCTGACATGGCTCGTGTCATCTTGCTGTTGTTGCAGGGCAGGCTGACAGATGGGAAGGGGAAGACCATTGACTGCAAGGATGCCATCTTCATCATGACCTCCAATGTGGCCAGTGAGGAGATTGCACAGCATGCACTGCAGCTCCGGCAAGAAGCCATGGAGATGAGCAAGAAAAGGATCGCAGAAAACTTAGGTACTGGAGTTTCATTCTTCAAATCCCTAAAGAATCTCCCTCCTTCCTAACACAACTTTGTTTGATACCAGCTCAGCCATCCCACAGCAGGCAGCACACCCAGACCCTTCAGTCCCCTCTCCACTGGTCCTAAACTAGTCCACATTACTTGGGAATGCTCCTCTGCCAGGAAGTCATGAAATCCTAGAAGGGTTTGGGTTGGAAGGGACCTCAAAGCCCACCTAGTTCCAACCTCCTGCCATGGGCTGGTTCACCTTCCACTAGACTAGGTTGCTCCAAGCCCCATCCAACCTGGCCTGAAACACTTCCAGGGAAGTGAGTACAAGATGAGAAAGGCTGAGAGCTTGGACAGAGCCTTAAAGACACAATCTCCCTCTGAAGGAGGCAATGTCAAATAATGAGGATTTCCGAGCAGGTGGATTGAAACTGGATGGTCTTTATGGTCCCTCTCAACCCAAACTCTTTTGGGATTCCATGATTCTCTTTATCAAATCACCCTTCTCTTTTCTTTTGGGACACTTCCAAATTCTTCCTGCAAAAGACTCTGGCTGGTTCAGGTGCTCATATTAAAGAGGAAAAGTTCTGTTTCCTCTCAGTCCTTCCCAAAAGGACTGGGCTTAATGAATTTTACTTCCCCATGGAATGGGAGCCCTGGCCTCATATATCAGGCTGCTGGAGAAAAATTTCCCAAAATGTGAATTAGGTAATAAAAGGGGGATGAGAAGAGCAAGGGCAGTCTCTGAGATTGGAAATTAACAACTTCATGTGCAACCTCCAGTGCCTTTGCTGGTAAATCTCAGGATGGACAGATGAACAGTGATGGTAGCACCAGGGACTGTCCCTTTTAGGCAGTGTTTATCACATGGAGCAGAGGGAAAGCCTGTTTCCATCAGGTGCTGCTGTGCCTGGATAACCAGGCAGCCATGGATAGTGACTGCATCCCTTCTTTTCTCATCAATCTTAAAAAACCTACTTCGGAGTTTTTAAGATCCTTTTATGATCTTAATTGTCTGGACACCACATCTTTCTCAAGGTATCCAGCAGCCTGTGCCATCTCAGATACACCATATTCCTGCATCAGCTCCAAAAGAGCAGGAAAAAACGTTGGATTTTGGCTTCAAATCTATTTTCCAGCTTCTTTCTCCATCTCTTTCTTTTACTTTGGAGAAGTGGCTGTCGACGCTGACTTAATTCAGAATCTTTAAACTTCAATCAGGCTGGGTAAAGGACAAAACACATCGTCAACTGAACTTTCCAGAATAACATTTGAAAATGCCAAATGTTTCCCTGCTCATTGAGGAAAGCATTGAATTTTAATTTCTGGGACAGTATAGCTGCAGCAGGGGAGGAACTGGGGAGGGCATTTGGGCACAGCAGCTGCCCTCAATTGGGTTTCAAGGAGCTCCTGCCCATTTCCTGAGCTCTCAGTGTGGACATGCCATGGCAGGAGGTCACTAAAGTGCCTGACAGGCAGATAAATGGGAAGATAAAGGGAAAGAGCTGCTTCCCCAGTGGGCTCTGCATCCACCAGTGGCAGCAGCAGATATTGCATGTGGGAAGTGGGAATGCCGGTAGCAGTGCTGGCTCCTCTGCCTCTCCAGCTCTCCTCTGCCAAAACACTGGGACAGACCTATTGGCATCCCTGCCCGTGAGAGAGGGGTTGGAACTGGATCAGGTGATTCCAGAGCACCCTGCACCACTTCAGGCATTAGGGGGAACCTCCTCACTGCCTACAACTGCCTGAACAGAGGATGTAGCCAGGTGGGCATCAGTCTCTTCTCTCAGATAACGAGGGACAGGACAAGAGGAAACAGTCTCAGTTTATGCCAGGAGAGGTTTAGGTTGGATATTGGGAAACTTTATTCCCCAAAAGGTTTGTTCAGTCCTGGCACAGGCTTCCCTGGGCAGTGGTGGAGTTCCCATCCCTGGAGGGATTTAAAAGATGTGTGGATGTGGAACCTGGGGACATGGTTTAGTGGTAGGCTTGGCAATGCTGAGGAGATGCTTCGACATGATGGTGTAAAAGGGCTTTTCCAACCTAAACCACCTATCCAATGGAGCCTGAGAACCCCTTCTTCCACTGCTGGTGAGGGGCAGCAATCTTCATCAGGGCTGCATAGCTGGGATAGGCTCCCAGCACCCAGCATGGGTCTGTGTTCCTACCCCTGCCCTGTGTGCTGGGATCCAATCCAGAGCTCAGGAATCTACCTTGCTGTGAACACCCTGGTGTCAAACACCTCATGAAGGCGAATGGGTGCAGAATGGGTGAAGCTGTGGGAAGAACTGGGGTGATGAAGACAGAGAGGAATGTGGCACTGGGAAGAAGATGGGTGATGCTGCAGCCAAGCATCCAGAGTAGCTGGGAGACAGAATTCAAGAGCAGCCAGACCCTGGCTCCATCTGCAGTCAGCAGAGGGAAATAGACTGCAGCTGGAGCCGCAGGCACCCTTAACATGAGTTTGGTGTTTGCTGGAGAGGCTGTAGACTCTTCCAGTGCTCACATCCCCAGAGGGCCAGTGTGCTCTGTGTGTCAGGTCATCAGCAGCTGTGGAGCCCAGCTTGGCGCTTCAGCTGCCCAAAACCTCTGGGAGCAGCTCCTGTGGGCACAGAGCAGGGAGCAGAGGCAGAGCCAGGGCTCTTTGGCCATTCAAGGGAGCCACATCAGCAGAGGATGTTCCCCTGGAGCACCACAGGACACCCAGAACTTCTGTCCACAGTGCCAAGTGCAGGGACATCACACTGCCAAAGCAAACTGCTGGCACATGTGGAGGTCCCAGGTCTGTCCTGCAGTACCCCCAGACCCTTCCTTGCCCTCAGCTCTAGCTCATGAATCCATTGTCCCACTGCTCCCACTAACACCCCCCATGCACCTCTCTTCCAGAGGACGTCCAGATGACTGACAAGATCACCATTTCCAAGCAGTTCAAGGAAAAGGTTATTCGCCCCATCTTGAAGGTATGGACGGTGTTTTCATGGCTGATGTTTCAGGTGTCCTGAGCTTTTGTCCCAGACTCCTTCCCTGTGTTTCTCTCCCAGCTATGAGAGAAGGGATGTAACCACACTAAAAATGTTAGAGGGACTTTTCAGCAAGGTCAGAGCCCAGCAGAAATGAAGCACAGCTTCTTTACTCTTGGAGTGGAGCCACAGTGCATGGTGGGAAGAGGACACAGGACAGGAAGTGCTGCGGTGCAATTTGGGGGTTCTTTGCTCTCCCAAGGTCAGGAAAACCTGACTGTAGTGACATCCCTGTGACCTTCAGTTTCTTTAATATATTTCTGAAGCATGTCTGGATGCTGTCCAGTTCCATAGCATGGGGGCTGGATGGCTGCTGGGAGCTGTGGGAGGTGGGATGATCCCTGGGGAGCTCCTGCAATGCCACTCTCACTGCTGTTCCCATTGGGGTCACTATCCCTCTCCCTGCTGACCTCCTCCCTTGTCCCTACAGGCTCACTTCAGACGGGACGAATTCCTGGGGAGGATCAATGAAATTGTCTATTTTCTCCCTTTTTGCCACTCAGAGCTCATCCAGCTGGTCAACAAGGAGCTCAATTTTTGGGCCAAAAAGGTAAAAAAAATCAATGGCTTTAGAGGGGACTTCTCAGAATAACTCTGAAGAAATCCCTGCCAGAGCATCTATCCTGGGGTAGATACAATGATGTGTATCTTTACCATCATCAAGCTGTTGAACGTGGGGTGCTGGGGAGAATTGGGACCTCTGGGAGCAGCAGAGATGGTTCCTTTGGACTGGAGCAGGGGTGAACTCCAGGCTGCCTTCAAAGATATCATTTGTCTAATTGGTCTTTGCACATCTGAGCTATCTGGTGGCTAAATGGGATTTTGGGGTCCTTTTGTTGTGGTGGAACTGGCCTGGTGGAGATCAGCCCTTCTCAACACTGCAGTGCAGCATCCTCGCTGCTTAAGGAGAAGGGTGCCAGGCTTGCTGGGGGGCATCCATAATTCTTCCTCTTCTTCTTCCCCCTCCCCCCGGCAGGCTAAGGCAAGGCACAACATCACACTGCTGTGGGACAGAGAGGTCATGGATGTGCTGGCTGATGGCTACAACCTTCATTATGGTGCTCGCTCCATCAAACACGAGGTGAAGGCAAGAGGGAAGTTGGGGTGAAGTTTGTGTTGTCACCTCCAGCCCCACTGCTCAGGGAGAGCCAGGACTGAAAAGGCATCAAATGAGAGATGGAGTTACTGGAGCAAATCCAGAGGATGTCACGGAGATGCTGTAAGGGCTCTAGCCTCTCTTCTCCGGAGACAGGCTGGGAGAGCTGAGAGTATTCAAACTGAACAAGAGAAGGCTCCGTGGAGACTTTAGAGCTCCTTCTAGGGCCTAAAAGGGCTCCAAAACAGCTGGAGAGGGACTTTGGACAAGGGCCTGGAGTAATAAGTCACGGGGGGATGGCTCAAACTGCAAGAGGGAAGGGTTAGGTGGGATATTGGGAAGAAACTCTTGTCTGTGAGGATAGTGAGGCCATAGCACAGGCTGCCCAGAGAAGCTGTGGCTGTCCCATCCTTGGAAGTGTTCAAGACCAGGTTGGATGGGGCTTGGAGCAACCTGGTCTAGTGGAAGGTGTCCCTGCCCATGGCAGGAGGGTACAAAATGTTAATGAACTTTAAAGTCCTTTTCAACCCAAACCATTCTGAGATTTTGTTACTCTCTGCGTCTGACCCTCCTCATCTCTGGGGAGATGTCAGTGGTCTGGGGGAGGAAGTGGCATACCCACACTCCAGAGACAGGCCATTAAGTGGGATGAAGAGAAGGTTGCATGATTCTGCACTACCTGCAGGTGGGAAGGAGCTGGCCATCTCCATGTGGGAGGCTTTCCACAGGGTTTTTCTGTCAAGATCTGTCTGTCCCTCAGGTGGAGCGGCGTGTGGTGAACCAGCTGGCAGCTGCCTATGAACAGGACCTGCTGCCGCGAGGCTGCACCCTCAGGATTGCCGTGGAGGACTCGGACAAGCAGCTGCTGAAAACCACAGAGGGGTCTTCCTCCAGCACGGAAAAATCCAAGGTGCCGACCCTGCGGCTGGAGATTGTAGAGAAGGACAGCAAGGCCCGAAAACTGGAGATCCAGGCACCGCTGAACCCCGAAAACATCACTTACTTCTTGTAGGCAGCGCTGGGCGCTCACAGTGGCAGTGAAAAACCCCAAGAGCTGGAGTGAGCCGTGTCAGAGAGGGCAGAGCCGCAGTCCTGCCACCACTGGGCATGGACACAGACACAGGCATGGACACAGATATGGGCAGGAGCTGCCCCAGGGTGGGCATGAAGGGCTCTGGGGGTGCAGCTGTGGGTGACAAGGTGCCCTGGTGCCATTCAGGGATG
The DNA here is from genome assembly GCA_020086605.1 of Lanius collurio. NCBI lineage: Eukaryota > Metazoa > Chordata > Aves > Passeriformes > Laniidae > Lanius > Lanius collurio. Next base: position 42,466,708 of record JACBWW010000006.1, on the reverse strand, counting down.
GCTCAGTGGAGGTCCTGGGGTTTCACAGGGTGTTGGAGTTTTTTAAGGAAGGGCGAAGCAAATTGTGGACCCTGCAGGAGCTGGGATGAACTTGTAATTCCCATGGGAGGTGGCTTGCTGGGATAGCTGGGCTGGCAAAGTGGGGAATGGGAACTGAGTGTGAGTATAAAAGCCACCGGCCACTTGCTCTGTATCGTCCTTGTTCCTTTATGGCAATAAACATGCTATACGCATCCAAACCTCTGTGTCCCCAGAAGGAGCAGCTGTTGGGACCACCAACCTCACCTTAGGGCACTGCCAGGTCTCCTGCTCATTGCCAGGAGCCTGGAATGTCACCAAGAGTGGGGAACACCACTGGGAGCTGGGACCCATTGTCACATCTCCCCAGCCCAGCTAGGCAACATTCTGGTGGCAAAGCCCTCACTGAACCTTTTTCTCATGACCTTCTTCCAGGAAATATTTAATATCTCAGGTGGAACTGAGCTGTCCAAGTTGTCCCCATGGGGACACAAGAGGCTGTGGCCCCCCCATGGGAGCTCCTTCAGGGAGCTGCTCATGGTGGAATAGGAGACATAGTCATTACGGAGGCCACCCTGGCCATGGGTTTTGAAGAGCAGAACATGAAATACATAGGGAAATCAAACCCCCTCAGGATTAATGAGCCCCAAGTCACTGTCCCTTGGGATGCAGCCAGGATTCCCATCCCACTGTTACTTCCTACCCCGATGTCCCCATGGGTGTTTGGTTCTGGTGCTGGTTCTTGTCTTCCAGGGATACAAGGAGGTTTGGGGATACAAGGGCAATGCCTTGAACCCCCTTCCTATCCCAGTAGCTTTTTCCTGGCTTAATGCCAGGGCATGGAGTGGGATCCCATCCCTCTAGGGTTTGGGAGTGTCACCAGGCTCTGCTGGAGCCTCCCAAGGTCAGATTCACATCCACTGATGCACACAGGTGTGCACTGAGGTGTGCACTGAGGTCTGCATGCGTGTGTATGTGTGTGCATGGGAGCACAAAGGTGTAGCGTACCTGTGTGCATGGGTGTGCAGCTCTGAGCACAGCTCTTTGCTGGGATGTGCCCTCAGAGTGTGCTCAGGTGTGCAGGGGGTACAGGTGTGCCCTGCCATGCCATGCTGTACTGGGTCATGTCACACCATGCTGTGCCATCACACTGTGCCATGTCATGGTGTACCAGGTCACACTGTCATGCCAAGTCACATCATCCTGTTCCATGTCATGCCATTACATTCCACGCTGTGCCACACTCTACCACTTGTCACACTGTGCCAAGCTGTGGCAGCCCCATGGATCATCGCCCCACAGGCAAGAGCTGGGACCACATGGGCCCTCCTCAACCCTTTGAGGTGGTTTTCTTGGTGCCAATACAGGTAAAGGGGCTTCCACTGCCAGGAAGAGTGCCTGGGAGAATGGGATCTGGAGGAAGACCCACTGGGCTCTGCCGGACACATTCAATTCCCAGCATCAGAACCCCATGCTAGCTTCTGATCCGGTCGGAAGGATGCAGAGGATGCCGCCAGTGGGGGCTCAGGACACCCTGGAGCTCCCCAGCTTTGTCCCCAGGAACAGTGTGGCAGTGGGCAGAGGCCTCTGGCACCACTGGGAGCAGCTGTGGGGCTGGGGGACCCACCAGGACCCCCTGGCACATAACCTGGGGGACTCCATGAGGTGATGAAGGCTGGAGAGTGTGGGAGATACAGGGATGATGTGGGTGCTGTCATTCTAGCCAAGCTGGGACTAGAGCTGGGGGAATCTGGGGTGTGACCAGAGGGGATACAGCAGAGGGGTCCCCATCACAGAGGGTCCCATCAGTATGGGATTCATTGGAGGGGTTTCTTCAGAGGGGGTGCACCCATCAGAGGGGTCCCACTCGAGGAGTCCCACTGGAAGGAGTCCCCCATCAGATAGGGGTCCCATCAGAACGGTCCCTTTGGAGCAGTCCTGTCACAGGGAGTCCCACTGGAGAGGGTCCTATCAGCCCCCTCCACCAGCTCTGGAGGGACCCCAACCCACGCAGGCACATGGACATAGCTCCAAGCCCACAGGCAGCCCCCCAGCACACAAAGGGATGGAGTGATGGGGGGTGCCTGTCCCCATCTCCCTCACTGTGCCCAGCCCCCTCCGCTGCCCCATATTGGGGCAGGGGCCGTCAGCCTTCACCCTCCTCCCCATGCGGCAGCACTGGGGACAGCTGGGCACCCCGCTGCCAGCACCCATCTCCCTTCATCCACCACAACCCGCAGGGATTACCCACATCCCACGGGAGCCGCGGGGATGCAGGACAGCTCCCTGGCCCTACTCCTCAGCTGCGCCCCATCCCACTCGCCTCCGCGTTCCCCTCCCTCTGCTCTCCCCCTGCATCTCCCTCCTCCTCCTCGCCCTCCCGGCTCTCCCCGGCTCTGGGTAGCACCAGCAACTCCTTGCGTGGCAGATTGCTGCCTAATTAGTTTAGAGGGAAAACTTAATTGAATTAACTTTTCACAGCTCCAGCAGCCCGACAGTGGGGCCTCGCTCCGCGCCAGCCCCACGCCCTGATCGAATTAACTTGTTTAGCAACCTGCCCGCTCGACCGCGCAGCTGGGGTGGGCGCGGGGGGGCACCACCGGCACCCACCGGGGGCCCGGGGGCTCGGGCGGGGGAGCGCAGACAGAGATGACCAGCCGGGGTCAGGGGGGGCTGTAGCCAGGGAACGGAGTCCAGGAGGGAGCAGGACCGTTTGTGGCTTGAGACGTGGGACAGAATGCAGGATGGGCATGGGGCAGGCCATAGAGCAGGACTGATGGCAGGGCACGGGCCAAGAGACAGGGTAGGAGATGGGGAAAGATGTGGGGCAAGACACATGACAGGATATGGGACAAAACACAGGGAAAGACACAGGGCAGGATGTACAGCAGAAAATGGGGAAGGACACAAGTTAGGACAGGAGATGGGACAGAATACAGGGTAGAAGGTGGAATAGGGTGCGGGGTTGGATCAAGGGCAGGAGTTGGAGCAGGACAGGTTCGAACCCATCCCACAGGACGCAGACAGAGTTCGTTCTTCCCCCGCGCCCCCCCCCCGGCCTCCTGGGGGGCCCAAAGCCCTTCATTGGGCACAATTAGACTTTTAAATCCTCTTTAGTGAAAGTGTTTGTCTTGAAAATGTCCCAAATCCCGCCAAATCCTCCCCAAATCCTCCCGCATCCCCCCTCCTCGCATCCCCCTCTGATGCCACTGAAAGGGGCGAAAGCCTTTGCCTTGGTCCCTGCAGGGGGTGGGGGAATGGAGTGCTTTGAAATTCATCCGGGCTGAAAATTGGGGGGGGGGGGATTGCAAAGGCCAGAGCCCCCAGAGGAGAGAGAGGTGGGACTGAATACCCCTCCAAAGCCTTCTGCTCTCCCTATGCACCCTGGGACGGTGGAAGGCACCCAGGGATGGGGTGTGGTGGCATTGCTGCCCTCCTGCCCCTGGGATGCTCAGCCCCAGAGGCACGGCATGGCATGGCGACAGGGATGGAGATGGGGATCAGGACAGAGATGCACGTGGGATGGAATGATGGGATGGGATGGGATGGGATGGGATGGGATGGGATGGGATGGGATGGGATGGGATGGGATGGGATGGGATGGGATGGGATGGGATGGGATGGGATGCTGTGGGTTGAGGATGGGGATAGGATGGTGATGGCATTGGGGACAGGGATGAAATAGAAGGATGGGGACACAGGGGGAAAGTCCGAGCACTGGTTCCAGAGCGGGCCCGCCGAGTGCTGCTCCGAGGGGTGCCCAGGGGCGGCTCCCCCTCCCCGCCCCGAAGAGGCGGCTGCCGGAGTCGGCCCGAGGTGGGGGGTGCGGGCGCCCACGAAGGGTTAAGGGGGGCGGGGGGCTGCGGAGAGGGGGGGGGGGGGGGTGTCGGCTCCGCCCGCTCCCGCCGTCCCCGGGAGATATTGTCATGCAAAAGCCCCCGGCGAGCGCAGCCTTTGTCCGCGCTCCCCCCGCCGGTATATTAACGGGCCGGGGCGGCGGCGGCGGGGGCGGGCGGGGGCCCGGCGGGCAGGAGGCGGCGGGGACGGGCGGGCGGCAGCCGGGGCCGCACCGAGCTCGCCATGGACTACTCCTACCTCAACTCCTACGAGTCCTGCGTGGCCGCCATGGAGGCGAGCTACGAGTTCAGCCCTTGCAGCCAGGCGGGCTCCTTCCAGTACAGCCCCATGAGGGGGGGCTTCGGGCCCGCGCCCGCCTGCGCCCCCCTCGCCTCCGCCAGCTGCGCCCTGGGCGCCCTCCGCGACCACCAGCCCTCGCCCTACTCGGCAGGTAAGGGAGAGGGATCCCCCGACCCGCCGGGACCCACCAGGGACATTCCCCCGAGCAGCCCCTGGACGGGCGTGAGGGAGCGGCCGTGCCGTCGGGGCTGGCAGGGATCGGAACTGGCGGGGACCGGGGCCTCTGGGGCTCGCGACCGGCGGCTGCCGGCGATGTCAGGGCTCGGTGCCATCGGTTGCAGGAGCCGTCGGTCTCCCGTACTGTCAGTGCTCCATGCCGTCGGTGCCCGGAGCCGTCGCTGTCCTGTTACTGCAGGACTCAATGCCGACGATGCCCATTACTGCCGGTTCCCGGTGACGCCGGTGCCCGATCCCACCAATTCCCAGTACCGTTGTTGCCCAGTACCGTCAATGCTCGGTGCTGTCGGTGCCCGATACCATCGGTTCCCGGTGGCGCTGGTGCCCGGCACTGTCAGGATTCGTAGCCATCGGTTCCAGGTACTGTTGGCGACCGATATCATCGGTTCCCGATGACCCCAGTGCCCAACACCGTTAGTGTTCGATGCCGCCTGTTCCCAGAACCGTCTGTTCTCGGTGCCGGCAGTGCCCGTTCTTGCAAGGTCCCGGTACTGTCGGCTCTCGGTACCATGAGTGCACGCTGCCACTAGTGCCCCGTGCTGCCCGTGCCGCCGGAGCTCGGCACTCTCGGGCTCGATGCCGTCGGTAACGGCTGCTGTCGGTCCTCGGTGCCGTCAGTTCCCCATGACATCGATTCCCGCTGCTACCGATTCCTGGCACTGTTGGTGCTAGGTCCCGCCGGTTCCCGGTGCTGCCAGTGCCCGCAGTCCAGGCTGACACTGCCTGGCTCGGTCCCCACCGTCCCCCGTCCCGGGTCTCCCTGCTCGCCTCAGCCGGTGGGGATGAACCCTTCCCAAGCACTGCCGCAGATCACCGGGGATCCCTGGAGTGGTGGCGGCCCCAGAACGGGGCTGGGGAAAGTCCTCGCCGCTGGGACCCCGCTCCCCGCTCCGCATTCGTTGCCACCGCGGAGGTGCTGCCTGTGGTTGCGCCGACAACGAAGGAGCCGCCGATTGCTACCGGCGGCCCCATCCGCGCCGGCACCGCATTGCCCCCCCACAGCCCCGCTCCTGCCCTGATGCCCGCCGGCAACGAACGAACGGGGCCGGGGGCGCAGCGGGGGCAGCGATCCAGCCCTGCCCTCGTTCTTCCCACCCTGCCCGGATCATCCTGCCCGGTTCTTCGTGCCTGGTCCATCCCCTGATTCATCTTGCCCGGTTAACCTTCACCCCAGGCCAGTTCATCCTTCCTGGTTCATCTGTCCTTGGCCGGTTCCTCTGCCCAGTGCATCCCTGCCCGTTAATCTATTCCCGGTCTATTTCTTCCCAGGCGATCCTTGCCCAATCCTTCCCTACCCCGTCCTTCCCTTCTCAGTGTGTCCCTACCCAGTTCATCCTCCCCAGTTCATTTATCCCTGGCCAGTGTCCCCTGCCCAGCCCGTGTATTCCCAGTCCATCCCTTCCCTGTTCATCCGTGCCCGATCTATCCCTGCTCAGTCCATCCTTGACCCGTGCATCCCTTCTCAGTTCACCATCACCACTGCCGAATTAATCCTCCCCAGTTCATCTGTCCCTTGCCAGTGTCATCTGCCTGGTCCGTCCCTTCCCAGTTCATTCCTTCCCAATTCATCCCTCCTCGATTCATCCCTGCTCAACTCATCCCTGCTGGATCCATCCCTGCCCTATCCTTCCCTTCCCGGTGCATCCCTTCTCAGTTCACCACTGCTGAGTTCATCTTCCCCAGCTCATCCATCCCTGGCCAGTGTCGCCTGCCCAGTCCATCCCTTCCCAGTCCATTCCTTCCCAGTTCACCCCTGCTCAATTCATCCCTGCCCAAACCATTCCTGCCCGACCCATCCCTGCCTAGTGTCTCAAGCCTGGTGCATCCCTTTCTGGTCCCTTTCTTCTGGGTCCCTTCCTGGTCCATCCTTGCTTGATGGCCCCTGCCCAGTGTGCCCAGTGTTCACCACCACCTTCCCACTGTACTGGCTGCACTAACTCTCTGTTTCTCTCCCAGTTCCCTACAAATTCTTCTCTGACCCATCGGGGATCAACGAGAAGCGGAAGCAGCGGCGGATCCGGACAACATTCACCAGCTCCCAGCTGAAGGAGCTGGAGAGGGTCTTTGCCGAGACCCACTACCCCGACATCTACACCCGCGAGGAGCTGGCCCTCAAGATCGACCTCACCGAGGCCCGGGTGCAGGTCAGCTCTGGGGAGGGAGGAAGGGGCTGGGGGGTTGGGGATGGAGGTGGGGGGTTTTGATCCCACCAGAGCAGGGATCCTAACCATGGGATGCTGCTGTTCTGCTCCCTGCACTGGGAGGGGGCGCAGGAAGGGACTCGGCCTTGGCACCACCACAGTCAGGGGACACACTGTTGACACAGCCTTGCTCTGCTGGGAGCTCAGGGGACAGCCTGGCTCCAGGTAGCATGTGGGCATGGGTTCATGCCACAGCACTGTCACTGTAACCAATGATTTAGTCCAGTCCCAAACACCTTGAGGTTGGTGACAGTCCATGGAGGACAGAGAGTGGCCCTCTGTGGGTGCAGATGTCCCCTGCATCAGTGCAAATGTCTCTTGGGGGATGCAGACCCCCCATGTAGGTGCAGATTCTCCTTTGTGAGTGCAGACACCCTGTGTAAAAGGAGAACCCTCTCTGTGGGGTTCTTCTGTGTGAGATTCTCCCTGTGTCGGTGCAGACACCCCTTTGTGGCTTCAGACCCCCCTTGGTGGGTGCAGACACCCCCTTTGTCAGAACACCTGTCCCCATAGGAATGCACAGACCCACAGTCTCTCTGCAGAGACCCCTCCCAGGAGGGACAGTGAGTGAAGCAGACCCCGTTGTGCAGGCTGTGGGGTGGGCTCGGACCCCACGAGGTGCACGTGTGGGTGCAGTGTGACGGTGTCCTCTCCCCATTTCCCTCCTCTGTCAACACCGGAGCGTATGCCTGTGCCAGGCGCCAACCTCACAAATCCACATTATTGTGGATACATGGATCCCTCTGGTGATGTGGAAGCATTTCCCCTGAGGGAATGGAGGGTTGTGAAGGGCACCCTGGAGCCTGGGGGGGCTGCCTGGGAGGGCTCCCAGGGATCGTGGCAAAGGGTGCTCCCATCCCCTCCATCCCCTCCATCCCCTCCATCCCCTCCAGGTGTGGTTCCAGAACCGTCGAGCCAAATTCCGCAAGCAGGAGCGTGCAGCCAATGCCAAGGGTGCCAGTGGCACCGGCAGCACCGGGAAGAAGTCGGAGCCGCGCTCCTCCTCAGAAGACGACGAATCCAAGGAATCCAACTGCAGCCCAACTCCAGACAGCACGGCGTCCCTGCCCGCTGCTGCCATCGGCAGCCCCGGCGGCAGCCTGAGCCCCAGCCCTGGCGCGGGGGCACCCCTGGGACCCGGCCATGCCCCCCAGCCCCTCAAAGCACCCCTCTGGGCAGGGGTGGGGGGCGGCAGTGGTGCCCCCAACACGGCCGAGCTGCTGAAGGCCTGGCAGCCCACCGAGGCTGTGCCGGGACCCTTCTCCGGCGTCCTCTCCTCCTTCCATCGGAAACCAAACGGCATCAAGACAAACCTCTTCTGATCCCTGAATCGCTGGATCCAGCTGCCCCCCAACCCGCCCTCGGCCCCCACCCTGCACCCTCCACCCACTGCCCCCACCACGGACCCAGCCACGATGCTTCAGCAAACGGGGAGAGGGAGCCGGGGCCGCCCCCGCCACCTCCCGGACCCTGCGCTGATGGGACGGACCCGGAGTGGGGGCAGCCCCCACCGTCACCCATGGGTGCTGCGGGACCATGGGGTGCCAGGCGGGGGGGCACCGCCCCCACGCTCAGCCAGCATGCCCCTGGCAGAGCCTTCGGGTTTGGGGGTTCCCGGCGCACTCCAGGTTTGGGGGTAGATGCGGGGCTCCCCACAGCACTGCGAGTGCTCCAGCATCGCCCCAGGAGACCCCCCTCAATGGCTGTGCCGCTGGGCTGGGGGCGAGGAAGCACTTTATGGGGGTCGTTCTGGGGTCCACGGGGTGGGCAGTGCCGGGGAGTCCGGCACGGAGATGCCCCTTGGTGTGGGGAGGAGTTGATTTCCCCCAGATCCTGCCTGCTGACATGGACTCCCCTCCCAGCAGCACCCTGGCTGGAAGAAGACACATCCCCTTCATCCCCCAAAGACTTTGGGGAGGTTCAGCACTCACCTGCATTGCTGCAGGGACGGGGCATCAGAACTGCTGGGGGTGCGGTGGCCCCCTTGAGGGGGCTGTTGTGGGATGGATCCCCTGGAGCAGCCAGTGGGATGTCTCAGAGTAGCCACGACCCCTTGCCAGCAGCAGATTGGGCGCTCCCACTGGAGTTGGCACGGGTGCAGCTGGGACCCCCCGCACATCCCCATGACCGCCCAAAGGGTCCCCGATGGGCGGTGGTGCTGGTGGGCCCCTCGTGCCCAGCCACCCACTAGAACCGGTGCTGCCATCCTAGTGGGCTTCATGGTGAGGATGCTGGCAGCCCATCCACGTGTCCCTGTTCCCCCTGTATCCTTCCCAGTCCCCCCGAGGTGGGTTGCCCACTTTCCTTTTTTTGTTTTTTAACCATTCTGTAATTTATTACCCACGTTTGCAAATGCCACTAATCCAAATTAAACTTAATTTATTGATGCTGCTGCTGGCCCTCAGCCCTTCCTGCACCACATCCCCACCAAGGGCTGCGGGGGGTGGGTGCTGCATAGTCCCCACCCCTGAACCCTCTGAAACCCACCAGACCCTGCCAGGTGATGCCACAGACCCCCAGCACCCTAGGGATTATTTTGGCTTCTCCCCACTTGAAGACCCCAAGCAGCTGCAGGAAGATGAGAGGGCACCCCATGGGAAGCCCCCTCAAGTGGAGTGAGGAAAAGGATGCCCCACACCCCCCTGGCCTCTAAGAACCCTTTGGGGGGGTGATGATGAACAAGGTCTTGGGGGCATTGGGACAGGGACGAGAAGCATGCGAGGCTATTGGGGGAGCCATCTGAGGTACACAAGGTGGACAAGGAGACAAGGGACCTGGTCCCCATGTTGCTGGGACCAGTACATCCAGCCTGGGTCACAGATCATGCTGGGACCCAGTTCTTCACCATGGTTCCCCATCTTGGCCCCCTCCTCAGACCCTTCCTTGCCTCTCCACGCTGAGAGCTTCACCAGACCCATTGCATGAAACATGACAAAAATCACTGCAGATTTACCAAACACCGGGCACAACAAGATGGAGGTTTAGTGGGGGGAAGTTCACACCAAACACCCCTGTTACAAACAGAGGGGGGACGCTGGGGGATGCCAGGGGGGCCTGGCCCATCCTTCATCTCAGCCGGAGTGGGGGGATGTGGAGGCTGGGGGTAGCATCTCCCCCCATCCCCCCTGGGGACAGGGAGAGCCTGGGGGGGGGCATCCCAGTGGGGAAGGCACAGTGGGAGAACCCCTGTCCTGGGCATCCCCCACACTGGGGGCCCTCCTGGAAGGACACTTGGCAAGGCTGGGGGCTGAGCACCCACAAAGGGACCCAGCTGCCAGCCCTGCTGCCCGCAAGGGCAAAACAAACCCCGGGGGGACGGATCCAGCAAGTACCTAATGGGCAAACTGGGTGGGAGTGGGGGTATGCCCCGGAGGCACTGGTGGTGTGGAGTGGGCTCTGGGGGAAGGCACTGATCTGGCTCTGCTCTGGCAGGATTCCCTGGGATGGGACTCCCAGCACAGGGACAGGCACTCCCAGAGCAGGGATGGGGACCCCGCCACATAGGAATGGGACCCCCATGGTGGGAAGAGGGACCCTGGGGGTGGGGAAAACACCCACTCAGGTGGGGACGGAATCCCCAGTATGGGGAAGATAGGAACCCTGGGGACGGAACCTCTGTGTGGGATGGACCCTCAAGATGGGGGTGGGACCCCCAAGGTGGGGACAGGACCCTCAGGGTGGGAACAGGGACCCCCTATGGTGGGAAAATGACCCTCAGGGATGTGGAACAGGCACCCGTAGGGCAGATCATATCCCCATGGTGGGGACAGGACCCTCAGGAATGGCGACAAGGACCTCTGTGGTGGGGACAGGGACACTTGGGGTGGAGATGGAATCCCCAGACGTAGGGGCAGGAACCCATGGGGTGAGGACAGGAACCCCCAGGGATGGGGACAGCACATCCAGGGCAGGGATGGGGATCATCAGGGTGGGGGTAGAACTCCTGGTGTGCAGAGAGGATGTCCAGGGTGGGGACAGGATCCTATGGAGTTGGGATAGGGGCAACAAGGGGATGGGACCCCCGGGGATAGCAACAGGCACCCCTTGGTTCCACCTTCCAGGGTGGGAGTGAGACATCCACATTGGGAACGGGGACCCTTGGGGGGATAGGTGCCCTGGGGTGGGAACAGGGATGCCCAGGGTGGAGACAGGAACCCTCACAGTGGGGATAGGACCTTCAGGGTGGGAACAGGATCCTCAGAGGTGGGGATGGGGACCCTGAGCTCTCCCATCCCATCCCATCCCATCCCATCCCATCCCATCCCATCCCATCCCATCCCATCCCATCCCGCCCTGTCCCATCCCATCCCAGGCATCACAAAGGCACTTGGGTTGAGATACAACTCTGCTCAGCCTCCTCCTTCTAGCTGTGAGGGGCCATGGGGGGAGCCAGGATCCCAGGGTTACCCCCAAAACACCCCCTCCCCTATCCCTTCTTCCAATAAATAAAAAATAACTTAAATGTGAGGGCACCCCATAGGGACCCTCATGTGAAATTATCTGACCAGGACCCACCACCCCGCTGTCCCTCCATGCCCCCTTCCCACCCCATTACCCTGCATCCAAGGTGGGGGTGGGCTGTGGAGGTCCTGGGGCTCCCACTGGCTGCTGGTGATGGTGGGATGCATGGATGCAGGATGTGGGACTGTGGGATGAAGGATCCTCAGCTGCAGGATGCATGGCTGCAGGATCTAGGATGCACATCCATGGGGCCCAGGATATGTGGCTGCAGGATGTTGGACTGCGGACACATGGCCACAGGATCTGGGGGATCTGGGATGCACAGCCGCAGGATCTGGGATGCACGGCTGCAGGATGCTGGTCCACAGGGTCCGGGATATGTGGCAGCAGGATGCAGAATGCACAGCCATGGGATCCAGGATGTGCATCTGTGGGATGCAGGATGCTGGGCCACAGGACGCGTGACTGCAAGGTCTGGGATGCATGGCTGCAGGATCTGGGATGCTGGGCCATGGGATGCACGGGATGCTGGATGTGCAGTGGCAGCTACTTGCGGAGCTGCAGGCTCTCCAGAAGGACACGCTTGTGGCCAGGCTCCAGCACTCCAGCCTCCTCCAGGTCCTCCTCTGTGATGTCACTGGGAATGAGGCACATATGTGGGGCCCTCTGACCCTGAGGGACACCCCAGCCTCGGGTGGGGTCCCCACCTGGGAGTGTTAGAGCCCCCACTTGGGTTGCTCCATCCTGTCCCTGCTGTGGACTTTTGTGACCCTCAGGGGGCAATGGCGATCCCCAGAGGCAAAGGGCACCTTGGGGTAGCTGGGACCTCTGAGAGCAAGAGCCCCCCCCCCTCAGAGCAGCACAGAGCCTTTGGGGGCAGTGGGGACCTCCAGGGGAAGCAGAGACCCTCAGCGGGTAGTGGAGAACCCCCAGGGACAGTGGGGACCATGAAAGGCAGCACCTCCCCAGACCTCCCCAGCACCCAGGCATCACTATAACCCCCTGGGGAAGACATCAACCCGCTAGGTTGGCCAGGCTGGTGGAGGGAGTGGGTGGGGGTCCCTCCCCACCGTTTTGGAGGGCTGCTCACCTGAGGAACTCCAGGTCATCCCAGCCATTGCGCACCAGTCCTTCCTCGTACCGCTCCAGCCCCAGCGCCCGCAGCCACTCGCCCACACCAGGCATGGCGCCCACACCACGGCCCAGCGCCTGCACCCCAACAGCCTCAGCACCATGGGGCCCCCAAAAGGGAGCCCCAACTGAGGTGCTGAGGACCCCTGCCCACCCTGTATCACCCACCTCCTCAGCCAGGTCCTCCTGGATGCTCTCCTGGATGGAGTGGGGAGGGAAGGCAAGGGGGCGGCCATAGTCGGGGTGCAGGCAGCGGGGAGGCAGCCCCCCCTTGGCCAGCAGTGGGGGTGGGGGGACCACCCTCCCCTTCCCACCCCCGTAGTCCACCTCACTCAGCGTCTTAGCCATCTGCAGCACGGAGCAGGAGCGGTCATCCAGGAGCCCTCCCGGCAGACCCCCAGGAGTGGGCAGCCCCCCAACCGCAGGCAGCCCCCCGGTAACAGGCGTCCCACCAGCACCCTCCATCCCAAATCCCGCCCTGGTGGCTGGGGGTGGCCGGGGGTGCAACTTGGGCAGGGGAGCCTCTCCAAAGGCAGCAGGGTGGGATTTGGGGTCCTCACACACGGTGGACACCAGCAGCTCCTTGGGGGTGCCAAAGAAGGTGTTTGGGGGGAGCTCCAGCTCCCGTGGCAGTGGCGGCGGGGGAAAATCTGGTGGTGGCAGGTTGAGGGTGCCAAGGTCTTCTTCCTCATCACTCTCGCCACCACGGCTCACCGAGGGGCACCGGCAGTGCTCCGGCACTGCCAGCTGCACCTTGGCCTTGGGGGGCTTGCCGGGGTCCCCTGGCACCAGCAGCTGGTGGGGGACCCCCTCCAGCACGTAGTATGCTGGGTTGTTGAAGCTGTTCTTCAGGGGACCCCCTGACAGCTCTGGCACTGCCTCCGCCTTGGACCTGCGGGCACAAGGGTGAGTGTGGCACCCCCAGAGTGCTGCCCCTCCCTAGCCCTGCCCATACTCCCTCACCGGCTCGGGGTGGCCTCATCCCTGGGGGTGCCGCGGTGTGGGGCAGGGGGCCGCAGTGCTGCTGCAGTGCTGCTCTTCTCTGGCTCCTCTGGAAGCTTTGCCAGGGTGGTGGGGGGGGGATCAGCACTGGTGGGCTTCCGCCCTGCAGACCTGGCAACAGGAGGTGTTGGGTGCCCCATGAGGCTTGAACCTCCACAATGGGTTCAGATCCCCAAGACAGGGCTCAGATCACCCAGGACAAGGTTCAGACCCTGTGGGACGAGTCTCAGCAGTCCAGGTCAAGGCTCAGATCCCCAGGATAGGGCTCGGCCCTCCCGCACGGGTTCAGCCACCAAAACAGAGCCAGCGCCACATTTGGAGGCTGAGAGCCTCATCCCTGCCCTGTACAGCACAGAACTGGCACCTGGACTGTCCCCAGTCACATCCCACACACCAACCCAGAGGGATGCTCTGAGCAATACCTATGCTCAGGTGAATCCCTGAGGCCTCCCGACCCACAGGAATTGGTGCCCCCCACCCTACCAAGCCCTGTCCTCCATACTTGGCATAGTCCTGGGTGGCCCTGGCACCTGGCGGCACCTTCCCTTTGCTGGCTGTCGTCTCATCCTTATCGATGCTGATCCACTCTGCCAGAAGACAGGCGCTCAGCAGGGGAGTCCTGTCCCCACCATTCCCCCCAGGGTGAGGGGTCCTCACCATAGAGCCTCTCGCGGGTGCCCAGGCGCTCTGTGGGCACCCGGACCTTCATGGAGCCGCGGATGTTGCCTGTCTCCTCACCACGGTGGGACAGGTAGGTGAGGAACTGCTGCGCTGTGCTGCCAATCATCGACTTCAGGGCAATGACACACTCCCCTGGGGGTGACAGTGGGGGAAGTTGGGAGTCTGCACCCCACAGACCCCTCAGTGCTGGGGCGATGCTGGTGGGGTGAGGAGCGGACACTCACCATAGGATTCGTAACCATCAAGGGATTTGACAGTGAGCAGGAGGTGCTGGTCCTGCAGGTACTCGATCTCGGAGAGGATGGGCTTCAGCTGTGGCCAAGGGGATGGGGTGCTGGCACTGAGTGGGGGTCTCTGTGCCTGCAGCTTCCCCCAGCACCCACCCTGTCAGCCCCCAGCCCCTCCTCACCGTGGGCAGCTGCCGGGAAGACCACTGCACCTTGAGGAAGTTGATGTTGTCACTGCTCTGGCTGTCGTTCTCGAAGCTCTTCTTGAACTCTGTGGTGGTAGAAGGACATGGCATCACATCAGCCTCCCAAGACCCCATGAGCTTCCTGGGACCCCTCTCAAGCCCTTTGAGACGCCCCACTGCCATCCCAGCCCTCACCTTCCAGGCAGGTAGAATAGAATTCGATGAAAAACTTGGTACGACTGGATGTCTTCACGATGGCCTCTATGCTCTCAAACTCGATGTATGCCTGCTCTGAGGACTTGGAGAGCCCTCCATGGAGAGGCAAGGCATTGGAATTCCCGTGAGACCTCCCCATTTAGAGGGAGAGGTTGGACCATGGAGGGGCGGGGGACAGCAAAGTATCCCCTTGGGCATAGGCACCTTTCTTGGAAACGAACTGGGATGTCACTCCCACTTCAAAGGAGCCGAAGACAGGTGAGTGGTCACTGGTGACAATGTCATCTGTGCACCCTGCAGCCAGTGCAGATGGGGAAGCAGTCAGGATGGAGGGGGGACTGTCCCCAAAACAGGGAGGAGGGTGCTGGGGATAATCACACTGCTCACCGTAAGCATTGCAGTTGACATGAGTCTCAGGGTAAGACTTCCAGAGGATGCGGTCGCACCAGGATGGCACATTGGTACGCACCTGGCGGGGTGGAGAGCAGGTGGAGGTTCAGATTGGAGTGTCCTCCATTCCCCTGACTTCTCCTGCCCCAGCACCTACCCCTGTGGGCTTCTGCTTGTGCCAGACGTAGGTGTCCCGGGAACCCCGCTCATAGCGGTACGTTGGGGGGAAGGTGATCTCCTCCTCACCTGCAGGGACAGCAGTGGGTCAGGACAGTCCCAACAGCAGGGGATGCACCCCCAGACCCTCCTGGAGCACCCCCAGTCCTCACCAAAGCGCAGGAACACCTTGTGCTTCTCCTTCTCCAGGTTGAGCTGGTCCACCTTCAGGAGCGGCTCCAGCTCCTTGCGGCTGATGTAGTTGAGGATCTCCTGTGGGGACAGAGGGGCTGGCACTGGGCTGGGAAGGAGACCCTGACACCCCCACCCCCAACCCCCCTTTTCCAGACCTGGATGTCCATGTCTAGGCGGTAATTGAGGTCCCCAAACCAGAAGAGGTGAGTGAAGCGAAGGGAGATGTCAAAGGAGCTCAGCTGCTTATCCCCCAGTGAGAGCAGGCGCAGGATGTCCAGGTAGTTCTGGTTCCTCCTGAAGCAAGGGACACAGGGATGGGGTATCACAGACATGGGGACAGGGGCAACAGCCCTCTCCCGGCTCAGCCCAAGGTGGGGGTGCTCACCGTGCTGTCTTCTCATTGCCAGAGGTGAGGTGGCAGTTGACAAAGCCAAAGGAGGTGCCATTGAACATGAAGGAGACACCCACAGCGCCCTTATTCCCTGTGAGGAAATGGGGACATGGGATGGGATCAGGCAACCCCTGATCCTCCCTTGGGGACGGGCACCCAGCCAGCCCTAAGTCACAGTGATGGGGCACAGTCCCCACCTGGCCAGCCAGCACGAGCACATGCAGCCTGGCACATACCCAGAGCCCTCCTCACAAAACACAGCCCCCAGAGTCCCCCTCATGCCAAGCCCACTTATCCACAGCTTCCTCATGCACCGCAAATATTCCCAGAGCCTTCCCTGCGCACTGCACACAAAGCCCTCCTCATGAGAGACACACACAGAGCCCTCCTCATGCAACACACATACTCTGGGACCCCTCCCTTGTGCATCAACAAAACCCCTCCTTGTGCAACACGCACACTGGGACCCCTCCCCATGCAATGCCCACATACCAGGACTCCTCACCATGCAAGGTACACATGCTGAGACTCCTCCTCATGCAACACATGCAACAAGAGAACCCACCCACAAGGCAGATACCCCAGGATCCCCCAGTGCAGTGCACACTCCCTGTGTCCCTCTAGGCCCTGCTGTGCCCCTACCCAGGGTGTTGGCGATCCCTGTCTTGACGCTGGAGGTGCTGACGTGGCTGATGCGGTTTTCGTGCTCTGGCTTCACCAGAACCACCACCTTGATGTTCCACAGGGACTGCATGGCCACCTGTGGGTGCCAGCACCCTCAGCCCCCTGCCAGCGTACGCTGGGGCCCCCTGGGGCCATGGGGGCCCCTCTGGTGCATCCATGGTGGATGCTCATTACTGCTTCATCCCAGCCTCTCCCACCAAAGGCTGTTCCCGAGGGAATCCCATCACCATCTATCAGTATCCACAGCTACCCAGCACCAGGAGAGCATCCCAAAATACCAGGTGTCAGCAGACCTGGAGCACCCACAGCCACCCAGCACCATGAAAGCACCCCGGAACAGCTGGTGTCACAGAGCCAGAGCACAGTGACTCCCGGGACACTGAGCATCACACACCTCCATCCCCCACCAGTGCCTGCACCCCACAGCCCCCAGGGTCCCCTGGACACCCTGGTTCTTACCGGGCGGTACTCAACCTCTGTGAAGTCCTTGAGGACAGTGCGCAGAAAGTCCACCCACTCTTTGTCTCCCAGGGAATTCTCCTGGGTGCCGAAGACGTAGATGTCATGCGGTATGGCCATCGTCACCTCATCCAGGGTCTTGCCCAACCCCTTAGAGGTGATCCACGAAGTGATGTTCTTGGGGGGTGGAACACTGCCTGCAGGGGGGTACAGCACAGTTAGGGGAGACCCCAGGGCCTTGACACCCCACCCCACCCAGCCCTGCTCACCCATGTTCCAGGTGCCAATGAAGACAGAGATCATGTCAGGCTCATCCTGGTGAGAATGCTTGTTCTTCATCAGCTGCAGGAGCTGGCAAAAGGCCTCACGCTTCTGCAGGAGGGGGCAGTGAGGGGAGGCAGAGGGGCTACCCACAACCCTCTCCAGCCCCCCTGCTTAGGCTCAGCCAAACATGGCATCTTCTGGGCATGGAGGACTGCCTCAGGGACATCACCCAGCCATTAGGCACTGGTACCCAGCGCCTGTCCCTGAGCTTTACCAGGACCCAGGGGTTAAATCCTGCCCCACCCCATCCCCACAAGGGACCCCTTGTCCCCTGCCACCCCCAGATGAGCATTACCCACCCGGGCACTGACAAAAACAAAGTCTTTCCGTTGCGTTTTATCCTTCTCCTTCTCAAAAACGATGCCCAGTTTGTTCTGCACCCGCTGCGACTTGATCAGCTGCCGGACTGGGGAGGAGTGGCAAGAGCTGGGAGGGTGCTGGGTGCCAGCTGGGTGCTGCAACCCCTCCCTAGTCCATGCTCTGGGGAACCCTCAGGATGGGAACGCCCTTGACATGAGGAAATCCCCCAGCTTCCAGCCCACCACTGAGCCCCACAGGGATGCTCCACAGCACAAAGGCAGTCCTGCACGTGCTGGGGCCCCCCAGATGCCTCCCCACTCACTCTTGTCATGGGTGAAGGTGTTCCAGTCCTCCTGAGAGTCCTTCTGCTTCTTCAGCACCACTAGTTTCCCCCCCTCCACGTCCACGCTCAGTGTGTACTTCTGTGACTTCCCAATCTTGGTCAGGTCCCCCAGGGTGATATCCAGCTTCACCTGCCAGGGACCACTGGGATGAGGGAGGACACAAGAGACACCCCAGCACCTAATCTGCCATCTGACCTCCCCCAGAGACACCTCGGGGTCTGTGCCCTCAGTGTCACACGGAGGTACTCAGTTTATGCTGAAATCACCTCAAAACTCCAAAACTGGGCAGGGCAGAGAGTAGGGTAGGGCTCACCTCAAAGGTCTGCACTGGGATGCTCTTGGCCTTGCGGGAGAGGGGCTGGGGGGCGGTGGCGGGGGTAGCTGAGCTCATCTCCTGCAGGGCCTTCAATGCCTGGCAGAGCCCCCAGTAAGGTCAGCTGAGGGCCCACCAGCCCCCCAGCTCCACCAAGCCCTCCACTCCCACCAATGTTCCAAGCCCCACCAGCCCTCACAGTCCACAAGGCCCCACTGGCCCCCTCAGCTCTACCAGCGCCAGCTCCACTGGCCCTCCCCAGTACCTCTGCTGCCTCAACCCCAAAAGCCCATCCCCAGCCCCCATGCTTCAAGCCTAGCGATCCCTGTCAGCTGCCCCAGTTCCAGCAGTGCCCTCAGCCCCACAGTCCCTCCAGTTCATCCAGACCCCTCAGGAAACCCACATCAGGCCATCCACTCCTGCATCCCCAGCCTCACCTTCTTCTCGATGGAGGACAGGAAATCTTTCAGCACAGAGAGTTTCACCACCAGGCTCTCCAGCTCCTGCTCTCCGCTCTGCCCTGCCGTCTGGAACCCCCAGCAGGTCACTCCAGCACTGGGATGTGAACCCCAGACCCCCCATAGAGCCTCCCTCCCCACCCCAAGAGGCAGGGCCCTTGGGATGAGGCAGGATGCTGGGTATTTCTCCACACACTTTCCCACCACCCATGGATGATGCCATGGCGGGGTCTGTGGGTGCAGCCCATGGTGGAGGGTTGCCACTGCTGTGTCCCTGTATTTCCCTCACCTGCTGCAGGATCTTGGAGACCATGGGGGAGCTCTGCTGGTCAAACACCTTGGAGAGGATCTCCAGCCCTGCCAACACCTTGTCCACCTCACTGGAGGGGCAAGAGGAGCCAGCTCAGTGGGTGAGACAGATGTCCCTCTATCTGTCCCAGTGTCCAGCACCCACCTGTGCAGCCGTTTGCAGGAGGTGACAAGGGTCTTGTTGAGATGGGGGAGGCTGTTGGCCCCTCCCTTCACTGCCTCCAGGTCCAGGGTGTAGCTGCCCTTCAGGTACTCATGGGAGATGCTGCTGAGCCCATTGGTGCTGCAGAGAGAGCACCCAGGGGGTGACAGTCAGCAGAGAGGAGCAGGGGACAGACAGGGCACAGGCAGGAGACAGACAGACCCTCACCTCTCCACTGGCCCCTCCGGCACAGATGGTCCCAGGCTGGTGGGACTGAGCCCCACTGAGCTGCCAGAGAAACTGGTGGAGCCGGAGCGTGGTGGCAACGGCGGCTTCTCATCCTCTCCATCTGCAATGAGGCAATGAGAGGGCCAGTCTTCGCCACCCCAAGGGCCTCAGGACCCTATTCACCCGTCCACATCACCCTGCCATACCCGAGTAGTCCCTGTCCTCCACGGTCTCCTTCTCCTTCTCCCTCTCAACAGGGAAGAGCAGGGTGCAGACCAGCCCCTGGTTGGGCTGCAGGTACAGGGCAATCAGCTCGCTGAGCGTCTTGAAGCGCCGGACCTGCACCCCTTGTGATGTCTGTGGGCACATGGGGACACCAGGGCCATCAGTGCCTGCAGTCAGCAACACTGGACCCCCCAGGTGGAGACATCACCAAGCAGGGAACCCACCACCCAGGGATGTCACCATGCAGGGATGTTCCCATGAAGGGACCCCCACGCAGGGACCCCTTCATGCAGACTCTCATGCAGAGATCCTCCCATGCAGAGATGCCACCGTGCAGGAACCTCTCCATGCAGGGACCCCCATGCAGGATGGGGCTGACCCCACAGCCTCCTGGTGGAGAGCAGGGCCCGGTACAATTGGGCCTGCAAGGCTGGTAGGTGGGCTGGCATGGTGCAGGCAGCAGCCATCCCTCAGCCTCCTCCCTCCCAGAAGGAGCTTTTCCTGCTCGCCTGGCCAGCACAAAGAGGGTTCTGTTGCTCTAAAAATACCCGGTGCCACAGCCGGCCAAGACAGGCACAGCAGCCATCCGGCACAGTCGGGCACGCACAAGGCACCAGGCCAGGGCTGAGCCCAGCAGAGCCACCCAGCACAGCCAGAGAGACGGGCAAACTCACGGCACAAGGTCAACACTGAGCACTGCTGAGCTGGAGACCCCCCACTGCCTGTGAGCCAGAGGGTGTCCCATGCCCATGCTGCCCACCTGCACAGCCAGGAAATCCTCCTCGTCCGGCAGGATGCGGTAGGTGTGGACGTGTTTCTGGAACCTGTGGCAGCAGGGAGGGCATCAGGGTGCTGGGGGTTGGGTGGCATTCCCCCACCTGCCTGCATGGTCCCCACCAGCCTTGAAGGGATGCCCAGTACTCATCCAGCCAGACCCTTGCTTCACCAGCACCCACAGTGAGAAGTTCCAATACCGTTATCCCACATGGCATGCAAGGAGCTGACAGGGAAACCCATGGAAAACCCATGGGAAAATGCTTGCAGGGTGGGTGCTAGGAGTCCCGGATAGGTGATGAGAGTCCCAGAGGGGCTCCCCCACTTGCTCCGACCCCACAGTTGCTGCCCCAGCCACACTGCCTGTCTGTGACAGACACACTGTCCACAGCCCAGGGCACAGGCAGGAGCTGGCAGGCGCAGTGTGAAGAGCCTTCGGTTTCAGTTGTGCCTCAACAATGGCATGTGGAGGAGGGCAGCACATATGCCACATACAGGAGGTAAGTAGAAGAAGCCTTGTCTCTGGGGTGACTTTGCCTGGCAACACCTCCCATGAGGCAGGCAGTAGGAGACACCGTGGAGGGGCTTCTCCCATCAGGTCACAAAAAGGTCTCTGCCAATGGACGGCAAAGAAAGGTTGGACTGGGCCAATGGTTCCCTGTTAGTAGGCAGACTTTGAGAAGGGGCAGAGGGGTATAAAAACCGACTGCATCACGGCTCAGTGGGGCTTGCTTCTGTTCGCTGCTCCTGCTCACTGTCTCCTCTGCCCTGGCCCCAGCCTGCCTTCTGGCTCTCCTGCCCTCGCTGGCTCGCTCTCACACCTGTCCTGCCTTCCTGTGCCCCTGACCACCGTCTTGCCACTTTGCTCCAGCGTCTTTGCCTGGGCTGCCGGCTTCCAACCCTACCTTGCCGATCACTGCCCGCCCTGCTGGCCCCATCCAGCCGGTCGCCGTGATCCTGCCCGGGGTCCCGCTCCTCCCGTACAAGCGCCCGCTCACCGCGTGCCCGGTGCCGTCGCCGCGGGAGCCGCGCCGCTCCGGGAGCCGCGCAGGCAGCGCTGACACAGGCCAGCAGCGCGCACACCCCCTGCCGCCTCACAGCACGGCCCTGACTCGCTGGGGGTAACACCCTCTTTTCCTCTCTGTCCTCTGTCTCTCCTCTCTCCTATTCCTCTTCCATTTTCTTTTCTTCTTTTCTGCCTCTTCTAGACCTCTTTTGTTTGGGCAACTCCTTTTCCTTCTCCTTTTTGTTACCAATAAACGGTTTTTCAGATACAACGTTTGCTTCGTTTGGCTTAATTTCATCCCGACCATCCATT
The DNA here is from genome assembly GCA_020086605.1 of Lanius collurio. NCBI lineage: Eukaryota > Metazoa > Chordata > Aves > Passeriformes > Laniidae > Lanius > Lanius collurio. Next base: position 42,445,202 of record JACBWW010000006.1, on the reverse strand, counting down.
TTTAAAAGAACTCTCCGCAGTTCCCCACAGTGGAACGTGACACAGGCAGGAGCTGGCAGGAGCAGGCAGGACCTGGCAGCCAGGACGTCAGGAAACAATTTATTTTCCAGTGGAAGCTGACAGGAACCAGGGACGTGATCCCGGGGCAGGGGTGACGGGCAGTGCTAAGAGATGGGGTGACAACATCAGGGGCTGCAAGAAGCAGGATTGGGACCCATCCCCCTCTCAGGGACTCCAGGAGACAGGGAGCCTCGGCACTGCCAAACCACCCCACTCCAGTGCTGTCAGCAGGGATGGTGGCTCCTCAACTGGCCTGTGGCCACAGAGGTCACCATGAGTATCAAGGCAGCTGTCACCACACCAGGGCCACTGGTCCACTCGGCTGCTGTGCCCCCTGGCCCAGTGGCACCTCGACACAGGGCTGGAGGACTGTGACAAGGCAGCATCCATCCCCCCACGCTGTGCCTGGACAGGGTGCCATGCCCCTACGTCCTACCCCACGATGTCAGGTCCCCGGTGTCACCCCACAGTTCTGGTTACCCTGCGGTCACCCCATAGCATCAGGTCCCCTGGTGCTACCACACCCCCTGCAGTGGCAGGTACCCCATTTCTCCTCCCTCCTCTGCAGGTATGACCCACCCCAGCACCGCTGGGGTCTTCCCAGGTGCCCCATGCCCAATAAGAGGTCACTGGAGCGATGGGACCACAGGGAACCCTCCAAGTGGTAGGGTAGCTGAATGGGAATCCACTATGGGAGGGCTGTATGGAAAACCCCGCTAGGCTGGGTGAGGGCATCAGGGGTTCCCAGCTCAAAGGAACCTGTGGGAGAATCCCAGCTGGTAGGATGGGGCAGCACAAAGAAACATCCCCAAATGAAGGTAGCATAAGGGGTCTCTGTGGGAAGTCCTAATGTTTCATAGCAGGAACACCAGTGGAAATGTGATGGAGGGTGCAAGAGGTACCCCAGCACAGCACCAGTATGTGGAACTCCACATTGTAGGGGCAAGGAGCAGGACCCCTAGAAGGAACCTCAGCTGTGGGGGAGGACAAGGGGTTCTCTATGGATGACGAACAGGGGGCTGGAGGGACACCCAGCACAGGGGGTGGTACAGCACACGGGGACTGTAGGGCCCCCCTGGCTGCCCAGTCCTGCACCGTTGGTGGCTGCTATTTTGGTGAGCCATGACGGGGGGGCCAGAGAGCACTGGGCTTGGACACAAAGAGTCTTTATGCGGGAGCAACGGGACTTCCCTGTCGGCTCTGACGCACAGCCAGCACCCTGCCACAGCACAGCAGGCTGTCCCCCCATGTCCCCACTGCCCTGAGGCGCACAGAGGGCCACCTACCACCCTACTCCACCAGGAGCAGGGTGGGGGCACCGTGACGAGGGGGACACCATATGCCCACTGGCAGCACCCTGGCACTGGTGTCCCCATGAACTGGCAGTGAGCCAGGATGGAGACTCCAAGTCCCCGTTCTCCTGTGGGACACCACACCAGAGCAGTGTCCCCACTGGCACTGCTCACCAATCAGCAACGTCAGCACACCCTGGGGTGCCACCACCGTATACCAGCACTGTGGGTTCCAGTGATGCCCCAATATGCCACAGTGAGGCCACATGTGAGACACCCCAGTGTGCCACGGTGAGGGCACAGCGAGATGGCCTGGTTTGCCACATCCAGCCCAATGAGGCCATGACACACTGGCGGGAGGGTTAAAGGAAGCCGACACTGCCGGGATCCCGCTGCAGTTCCCTTTCCTCCTCCTAACCCTGTAGCTATTTTTAGAGCTCCAGCAATAGCTGGGGCCAATGGCCCCACAGCCCTGTCCACCCACTCACTGACAATGGGGGTGCCTGGTGAGATCACACTACCAGGGACTCCTAACAGTCCTTGTTGGAGTGCAGCCTCCAAACTTGGCATCCCCATAATGGGCTTTGCCATGCTGCATGGTCCCATCTGACAGCCCAGCCATGTGGGACCCATGGCCTCCTCGCCAGGCAGTGAGAGACACTTGCACCTGCACCACCATACTCTCTGCAGCCCCATCACCCACAGTGGTGCAACAATGACCCCCAGCCCCATGGCATCATCAGGTGTCAGAATCGTGTGCTCTCCCAGTGCTGTGCCTGATGCTGCTCGCCAGCCCAGCTTTGTAGTGGGGAGCCAGTGCCCAGAGCTATGCTGTGCCCACATGGCTGGGAAACTGCATTTGCCACTGTCCACAGGCAAGGACAACCATGCCACCATGGAGACTGCATGCCTGGCATCTGCACGTGGGACCAGCACACAGCAACCCCAGGCCAGGGCAGGCTGGCTCATAGTGCACTCCCAGTTCTCCCACAGGCTCTCAGGGCACAGAAAAGCTTTGAGTTGAGGTGCCCTCACCACCACTCTACAACCACATCAAGGTCCAGGTGCTGGCACTGGCAGCCAGCCTCGAGCAAAGCTGGTGGCATGCCCCAGGAGATCCCCAGGAGCACCCCAGCACATGGAACATCACCAGCACACCAAGTTGTGAGAGGTCCCAGGTATGGTGGGGTGCTGGGGTGCACCACCAAGCAAAGGCACTTCAGGACCCCCAGGGCTCTCAGCATTCACACATGACCTGGCACAAGCTGAGAGCCATAGAGTCCCATGGCACAAATCAAGGGCACAGAGCTATCCCTCCTCCCCAAGTTGGGGACCCCCAGACATGAGGGCAGGAGCCGGGAACCCCCAGTGCCATGGGTAGGCTCGGGAACCCCAAAAGTGTGCGGTAGAGGCCAGGCCCCCATCTCACAGACCCCCATGGTAGCAATGTGGCTGTCACACCCTCCCTGGAGCCAGCCCAGTATCTCCCCAGTGCCCAGAGATCCCCAGCCCCTCCAGCACCCCCCATCTGTTGGTGTCTGGTCTCCCAGGACACCCAGGCCAGAGTGGGTACCATTCCCCTGGTGCCCTGTGTCCCAGAAGTGCCAAGGTCCCTCTGAATCCCCAGGTCTCCTCATGTCTGTGCCTCCTCACTCCCACTGACCAAAGCTGTTTTAGTCTCCCTGTGCCCTCCAGTCTCCTAGTGCCCAAATTCCTAGGAACCTAGTTCTCCAAATTCCTAGCAATCCCCACAGTACTGGTGACCCCCATGGACACTGTGTTGCCCCAGGTGGGTCCCTGCCTCTGCCTGCTGCCCTCTTGGTGTTGCTACCCCCCCCCCCAATGCTCCCTGTGTGCTCCCCTGGATCCGTTTCAGTGATCCCTACTGCTTCCTCTTCCAGTGCTCCCTTGGAGACCCCCCAACCGCCCTCGGTTCCTCTCCCACTGCTCTTCCTGGCCCCCTGCCAGTGCTTCCCTGGACACCCGCCCTACGTACCCCAGTGCTCCCCTGACTCCCCGCAGTGACCACCACCCCAAGACGGCCCAGTGCTCCCCCTGGTATCTCGCTGGTGCTCCTCCAGATCCTCCCCGCTGCTCGCCCAGGACCCACCTCTGTCTCCCCTCCCGACCCCCTGCTCTCCTCGGACCATCCCCGAGGCCCCTTCGATGTCCCCCTGAACACTCCACTCCTATGCCCGGATCTCCCCCGGTACCCCTGCCCCGTTTCTCCCGGGACCCCCCAAAAGCTCCGGCGGTACCTCGCCGGTGTTCCCCCAAGCTCCCCGCTGCTGCTCCTCCGGGGTCGCCCCCGGTCCCTGCCCGTGCCCGGCCCCGAGCCGCTCCCCTCCCGGTGCCCCCCCTCCAGCCACCCCCGATGGCCGCT